>JBBBDQ010000677.1:837500-1185000 GCA_037127315.1 Ascarosepion bandense | reverse complement strand
ATATATATATATATATATACACTTTTAACAAAGTGCGATAGTCACAACAGCAAGATACCCCAAATTAGATGATAAAAGGTCGACTATGGTTGGACTCTGGCGATCCGTGATTAAACTTAAATATCGGCAGATACAATTTATTCATACAAGAAAATGTTTTTAAAATTGTGCTAAAGAGTGAAAAATGCAGTCGCTGCGCGGTGCTGACCTGCTGACCACGGTGTCCTATTTTATATTTACCTACATTCTAGATCCGTGATTGATGACTCTTTCCAACAAATATAGCGTAAAACTATATTTTTCATATACATATATATATTTCGAAGAATACTGTTAGTCTATTCTTTTGACCACGAATTATATTTTTACGCATAGATATATATTATATTTACAAAGTCCGATGGTCACAGCAGCACGATACCCCAAATTAAATAAAAAAAGGTCGACTATGGTAGAACTCTGGCGATCCATGTTTAATCTCAAATATCGGTAGAGACACTTTATTCATATGACAAAATATCTTTAAAATTGTGCTAAACAGATAAAAATGCAGTCGTTGCTTGGTGTTGATCGCAGTGTTCACTTCTATAATTACTTACATTCTAGATCCGGCATTGATGAGACTTTCCAACAAACATATCATAAAACTATATTTTTCATATATATATATATATACAGTGCCGTGCAAAAGTATTAGTATAAGAACTATTTTATCTTTCATAAGGCACATTAAGAGAAAATAAAAATTTTAATTAAAGTAATTTCATTTGATTTGCTCAACAAATTCTTTAACACGAACAAAATACTTGTTACAAAATAAATTTAATATTTAGCATGATAGACTTTTGCTTTGATCAAAACCTTGATTCTGTCAGGCATTGACATCACTGGCTTTTTTAATTTATCTAATGGTATATCCTGCTAAGCAGCCTGTATTTAATCCCAAAGTGTGTCTTGCAAAGTAACATTAAATTTATCAATTTTTTATTCAAATTATCCTATAGAGGTTCAATAGGATTGAGTTAAGGGGTTTGTGGGGGCCAATTCATATTCCGAATCTTTCCTTCCTCTTTCTTTTTAGTTAAATAATTCTTACAAAAGATTTAAGTATGTTTAACGTCATTTTATTGCTGATAAATAAATCCTTTTCTTATTAAACCTATCTCAGATGGGACACCATGACGGATAAGAATCTTGTGATACACTTTTCCCCCATCTTTCTATGCATTTTCTTCATGTTTGAACCTCCCTGGCCACTAAAGCATCCCCAAACAAGATATTTTTCACCTTCATATTTTATTGTTGGCACAATGCATTTTGCAAGGAACATTTGATCTCCGCCTAATATACTGTCTCTTTTTAGAGTTAAAAAGTTCAAATTTTGACTCGGCTGTCCAGAGTACATTCCTCTACTGATTTACCGTCCAATCCTTGTGTTGTTTTGCAAACTGTAAATGCTTTCTTACGCCTACTTTACGCAACAATGGCTTCTTAAACGCTACTCTCCCATACTATCTATTTTCACAAAGCCTTCTAGTAACTGTGGACTTAGAAACCTGTTCCTTTTTAGGTTTTAGGAAGCAGTTTTTTGCACTCTTTCCTTATTTAAGGGTTGTCTTCTTCTGATCTCTCAGGGAAGCTAATCGTAGATATTTAACCTTTTTGTCCTTGGCAGTTCATTCCTCTTCTTTGTTTCATTGTTCCCATTTCTTTTTCTCTATCCAGGATGTATTTAACCGTATTTGGGGAACATTTGACGTAAGCTGCAATCCTTCTAAGCGTCCACACAACGGCTCTTAAAGTCTTTACTTTTCTTCTTTTTGGAATTGTTAGCTCTGCTACAATTGGCATAGTGAGCTGCTTAAAAAATAAATTATTTGCCAAATTCAAAAATAAAGAGCACTTACATGAACTACTTCAGGTCAGACAGCTAACTACCGTCAAAATAAAGTTTAAAAAGGAAACTTTAACTATATTGACAATATTTAAAGCTCAATTACACATGGTTGAATAAGAAAAAAATCAGTCATATCCAAGAATAATAGAATAATGATTAATTTCAAAATAACTGGTTTATCAAAAAATAGGAAAAAATAAAATATAATTTTTTTAATGCATTTTTTAAACCTCGTTTTAAAAAATCAATATTTATTAGCTATTTTTTGGCTTTTCAGCCTCTATTTGAATTTCAGTGAGGCTTTTAGGAAAATCACCCTTTTTCTAATAAAGTGTTAGGACATGGGTGATTTTAAACTTTATTTTAATGTCTCATAAAAGATAAAATATTTCTTGCCATAGTACATTTGCACAGTACTTGGGTATATTGAAAGGGATGAATTGTCATTTAATTTACGCAAAAGAAAAACAGAACTAACATTTTACTTTAATAAATTACACAAACGTATCTTGAATAACTAAAGAAATAACCAGACAATTTGTTCAAGTAAACTAGAAAATGCGGAAACTTATACTTTATTGAGCTAAATCCACTGCTAAGAAGGTTGGGTCACTGTGTCGATCCAGGACGTTCTTTCCACTTGAATCAATCCTACATATATACAAGTCTACCATTCGATCCTGCATGGAGTACTGCTGCCATTTATGGTCAGGCGCCCCTGCCGCTCACCTCAGTGTTCTCGACAGGCTCCAAAGGAGAGTTGGTAACGTGATAGGTGCTGACCTGGTGGCTCGACTACAGCCACTTCCCCACCGACGAAATGTGGCCTCCCTTTGTCTGTTCTATAAGTACGTTCATGGCTTACTAGTGCCTCCTCAGCAGGTGTTTCCTCGTGCAACCACAATGGCAACTGGGTCCCACCCATTCACAGTTAGGATAGCCAAATGCAAACGACAATTCTACTCCTGCAGCTTCTTCTCTCGCAATTCCCGCCTGTGGAACTCGCTCCCATATTCTTGCTTTCCTGACGGCTACAACCTCCAGAAATTTAAATGCAATGTCAATACTCATCTACTAACCACTGGACTCGAGCTCTCTCCCCACCCCCGTATATCCTTCCCTTTCTCTCCACCTATGTATCTGTCATTGCACCTGCATTCTCAGCTTTCTATTGCTCCTTTCTAATTAGTTTGTACTGCTCACTCTTTTCTAATTAATCTTTTCACAGTTATGTAGCCCCCCCCCTCTCATCAGTGGCATTTCTGCCTTGCTCGGGGTGAAATGATTATATATATATATATATATATATATATATATATATATATATAGTTGAGTAGAGACTCCGACTGACATCAAATCGGTCGAGTTTTCGATCTCGGCCAGAAGCAAGTTGATATGTCTTGCCACACTGATGAGCTGTGATATAGCGAAATCGGCTTGTATTTGGATGACTAATATATATATATATATAATTATATCTACATCGCAACACTGTATTTATTCCTGCTTTCAAATATTTCTCTATGCACGGACGTCTGCCATCAGGCATCTTAGATGTATTCTGGAGAGTTTGAATATTCAGTTTTCATTCTTTTGATTAATACTTAAGTAAAACTTATGTTTGACGTAAATTTTAGCGTATTCACTCTTTATGCGCTCTATCAAGTGTGTTGCATCTGTATAATTTATTGAATTCAGTTTCTCCTTTAGAATATTCAAGAAAAAATTAAATTAATTCGTCTTTCGACAAATATTCTTTAATCTGTAGTGGTAAAAATATAGTTATTGTGATTTCCTATGTAACCATACTTTAGGGGACCCAATATATTTGTATTGCCAATCAGATTATTTGCAGATGCATAATTGAAATAATAATTTTGGTTGCTCTTGTTTTCAAATAATGAGAAAGATGAATATATTCTATTCAATATTTTTCCAAGAGAATATTGGTTAATTAGATAACGGGATAATAACGACATAATTTTAAGATGTAAATTTATTCATAAATAGAAATTTTCTGTGTGTGTCTGTGTGTGTGTGTCTGTGTGTTTGTGTCTGTGTGTGTGTGTCCGTTAACTATAGATTCCGAAACAGCTGAACCGATTTTCTTGAAAGTTTACACAGTTGTACTATAAGCGTCTGCGAGTGTTCTTAGCTAGGTTTTGTGTCGAGGTACTCCCGATAAATATCGAAAATCGATAATCAAAAAAATCGGGTTATAGAAGGAGTGGTCCGATTTTAATCAAATTTGATACACTCATAGAAAAAGACATAAGAAACGATATTCAGAAGTTTCAAGGTTGCAGATCTTACAATAGTGCAGAAATTAGGTTATATATATATATATATATATATATATATATATATATATATATATATAAGGCAAGATGTTTGTGTGTGTTTCTGTTTATCTGCCTGTGTGTCTGTATTTTTTCAGCCCTTTTATTTTAGTATATGCTTCGGTTTTGGCTCTAATTAGGTAAAATTTTAGTTCTTAGTTTCAACCTTGATAGCATTTACTCAGAAGATTTATTTAGCCTTCAATATTCAGTTTACGACGAAAAAATCTTATTTGATATCGATACCAGGAAGTCAAAATTGGACTTACATACATTTATTTTTCTTTCGCTTTAACTGGAAACAGCTATTGCTTTTTAGTCTCTCGTGCCAACGTCTAAAGTGTCTGAGCTCCAGGATCATGGGTTAGTTTTAAAGATTTCATTACACACGAGCAACGCCAGGCTATACTGCTAGTTTATTATAAAAAGAGGCTGATAAATCAGATTAGAATCTGAGAACACCGTTTACTGTTATATTGTTATAAAAAATGTCGATAAAACTTGGAGATTCTCCTTTGCATAAGTGTCGAGATCGGAACCACAGTTTTACTCATGTCGATCGAAATAAATGTAGTTCCAAATTTTGAAACCAGCAGAATAAATAATTGAGGAAGCAACTGTAGGGAAAATTACAAGTCACATGCGTCATTTTTTTTTTTAATGTTTCAGATTTTATCATGAAAACTAACCGTTCCCCACTGGCTCACCTGAAGAGGCGGCTGACATTATTCAGCAGCCGGGAAGCACGCACTCAACAACCGAAAGTATATTTCCTCTAATGGACATGGCAATCTGTTTATAAAAGTGCTTAATCGATACCTTATCAGTTAACGTTGAAATGAGACGGATGCGTTTGACTCGCCTGACTGTCGATCAGAGAAACCGGACTACGATCAATAGATCTAATTGTATCTTCTATCCGCTGTAAACAATTTTCACAGCAAGAATATCTCGTCCACTCATGAATTATTTAGTTACTTATTTAGCTTTGCATTTCACTCGTCCATTTTTTGGTTTGCTAAAAATATTATTTGTTCATTGCACTTGTTGACACTGATTGCTGAGTGAATCTTTTCATTCAATTTGGATAGAAGATTTCAATCACAGTTTAACATCGAGTTCCATGCAAGGGCTAAACAATATCTCTTAACGTCAATCATCGGGAATTAAGAGGTGATAAGAGCAATTCAGGAGGCAATCTGATGTTTAAAGACTTCGAAAAATAAATCCGAATAGAAAAAACAAAGCACAACAGCAGGAATGTATTGGAGACCAAAATATTTCGACATTTTCTTGAATAAGTTTTTCATACTGTTATAATAAACATATATTTGATAAAATATCAAAGTCCTATTAGAAATTTGATAATAAGAATAAAACAACTAATAATAAAAATAGTGGGAAAATCAATATTTTATAATGAAAAATCTTATAAAAATATCAGAAACTAAAAGAAAATTTTATAAGAAAACTAATACATCGAAATCTATAATCAAACATGGAAGAACATAAATTCTTTTCAAAAGCTGCGTAACATAAACATAATGAAGTAGAACTTAAAACGAGATTCTCACTGTCACATCTTCCCTATAATAATTCAAGATGCAATATATTATACACACATCCCTAAATTTTAGCAAAAATTAACTTGATATATCCCTCATAATAGCAGTTCAGTTGAATATCTCCCTAAATTAGATTTCAGAGTGAAAAAGATCTATGACCGAATACTCAATTCTAAAGAAAGATATCAGTGATAGATATTACGCCCGATCTTTATTCATCGACTTTTTGCACTAAGCAAATTTTATTTACAGTGAAATGGCATGAAAGTACATTGAAGGAATATGTTCTGTTTTAAAATAGAAAGCAAAATTTAATAGTTTAAATTGTAGTATTTAAGTGCTTGTAAAATATATAAGAATTAAAAGAGATTTTGTTAGGAGCAAAAGATAATACATAATGATGTAAGACGAATATAATTAAAAGACAACGGGGGACTAACATACGCTCAAGACATGAATAATGCCTTCTGGGACGCTAGCAGCTATCTGACATCAATTTTCTTGTTATGCTGAATAAAAAACCGTTTGATATACATTATAATTTTATATGCAGCAACAACACAATGCAGAGAGGAATTAATTGAAAATCAAAAGCTAAGACTTAATAAGAATGGAAAGAAATTACAATAAACATTAAAGATTTCAATGTGAATTTAAGAAATAAATAAAGAAGATGAAACCAGAGGTGAACAGGACATGGACAAATGTTATGCAATAGCTGCTTTTAAGAACACGCGTTACGCTTGTAATAAAGAAAAGGAACGAAAATGCAAACTGACTCGATAAAACTGAGGAAAGCTTTCAGGAATACATTTTATACTGTACAACGTACCCAATACCAACTTTCGTGTCACGGGTGGTCTCAAAATAGAAATATCAAAGAATCAAAACAGCACCCAACTTATAATGCCACAAACTCTTGAAGGACGCAAAATGAGGAGTTATATGCACTGAAAGCGTTAAAACCAATTACTATATATTCACAGATAACTCAGTATGGACCATAGTTTAACGACAAAAAAAACACGAGACACAGAAAAACGGAATGGATTACAAACGAAATTCTCGACATTAGAAATAAAACAGTAAACAAACGCTAAGTCATGGTAGTTAATGTAGTACATGACACACAAACCTTAGTAAAAAAAGACATAAAAAAGAGGAATAGTTTTCAGAGATAGAAAGAATGTGCATCAGAGTAGATACAGATATACATAAAAATTAAGAAAAATAAGACGGAAAATAATATACTCATCGACAGACTGCATACATTTAATGGGAATGCTGATAATGCTATATAATTACTTCAAAGATTGTACGAATACATTGGAGATTTCTTTCAGGAGAGAGTAGGAAGAACTACAAGTATATAGACGTTTATAATGAGATTGACACTGTCTAAAAAGAAAAGAAAACACAAAATAATGGACCAGATGTCATTTCCAAATATTTTATATTTAAATATATACTTTAAATATTTAGTAATTAAATATCCACCCGTGGTGATATATATTAGAATACATTAGTTGATATATTTTCATTGCGTTGCCTAAGAAGCTAGGTGCAAATAAATGGATGCCGTTATTAGACAATTAACACAGTTCAGCATATGATGATGAATTCAATCTGAATTCTGTGGCAAACTATGACTATTTATAAAACAAAGACTCGACTTCTTTATACATTATGCAACGCGATTTTTTAAAGCATCCAACGAATATTTTACTGAGCTGCTGGGAAATTGACACAACATAAATAATTAACAAATGTTAATTCCACCAGTCAACAGAAAACTATTGAAGCAAGAAAAACTCGGAGATTAGATGATGAAATCTGTACCAAATTTTCGAAGATTTTAAAAACTCATTGTTCTAGGTTGAATTAATATTCAAACAAATTACATAATCAATATAAAAAGATTGTTTAAAGTTTCATCAAGGGAAAAAAAATTATAATTAATCAAAATATCCACATAACAAAATGAGTTTTCAGACACTAGAAATAATTATGGAATATAAATTTGAAATTGAGCTAATATTTCCGAATTAGAAAACGTCAAATATAGCTTGTTACCAATTCAGTTCTTGGTAAGTATAGGTTAATATCTAAAACAAAAGTTAGGAAAAAAATGAGGAGGCAATTTTTCAATTAAAAGCGAATTTTAAAAAAATCATTTCTCCATGAGTGAACACTTACAGAAATAAGTGTTACTAGTGATAATGAGCGAATGATTATTATTTTATAAAATTGTAGATAAGTGTTTGTTGAAAATATCGCGGATCATGACAAGTCTGAAATTTTAGAATTCAAATCCCACCCAAAATATATTTTGTGTTAAATAGGATGACGAATAATAGTTGTTACCACAAAATCTATTAATGCATTATCCAATCGTCAAAAACGATTTGTTCATGCAATCCAAATTATCTTCTAGCTTTACATAAACCTCAAATGACTAAAATCCATTACAGCAAATCATTCAACCAACTAATAAAAATTCAACCAACTAATAAAATATTGCGTTCGTCAGTAAAATAGTGACAATATTTATGAGGTATTTACAGAAATCAGTTTGACATGATTAGTCACCAGTAACATCAGGACGCAGACTTGTTGTCCTCGGCAACTTTGAAATGTGAAAAAACAACCGGAATATTCAATTAATAATTTAATAACATTTCAGGAAGAATGTTTGTCAGTCGAAAAAGATAAGTTTAATTAAAAGCATGAAAACGTTGATAGATATAACAAAGAATAAATCTTTCAGCTTAAAAACTAAAACATAGATATTCTTTCTTCCTTTCTGTTATAACCTTGAAACTGATATCAAAAATATTTATCTATGCAATAATACAATATTTTCTAAATTGTTGGGTTAAAGGTATAATTGATACCCACACATGTCATGATATTTATAAGTATCAGTATTTTGATGGGGTTTCTTTGAATCAAAGTATATTTTTTTCTTTTAACATCGATTAATTAAATGCACTTTTTAAATACATAATACAGAAGTTTAAAGAATTGATGGAAATGATAGGCAACCTCGACATTTTCGGCAAAGATATAAGAATAATCAAGAATCTCTACTGGCAGCAAACGGCCTGCATACGGACAGGTAACGACCTCAGTAGATACACAAAGATAGAAAAAGGCGTAAGACAAGGATGTGTCTTTTCACCGGATTTGTTCAACCTATACAGCGAGAATATTTTGAGGGCCATAGATGACACACCAGGATTTATTATTGGAGGCCACAACCTGAACAACATAAGATACGCGGACGATACAGTACTGATTGCGGACACGGAAAGGAAACTGCAAGATCTCATACAGAAAGTAGCAGTGGAGAGTGACAAGAAGGGACTACAAATAAACTTTAAGAAAACTGAGTGCATGGTCATCAGCAAAAGATACAACCCAAAATGCCAAATACAGGTGGGGGATAACAGAATCAAACAAGTCCAAGAATTTAAGTACCTAGGAAGTGTTCTAACAGGTGATGGAAAGTGCGACACGGAGATCCGAAGGCGAATTGGCATGGCAAAGGACGCGTTCCAGAAGATGAGCAAAATACTAACACACAGGAAGATCTCAATAGAAACGAAGAAAAGAGTGCTAGACTGCTACGTGATGTCAGTTCTTCAGTACGGCTGTGAATGCTGGACAATATCATCGAAAATGAGTTAAAAACTGGAAGCGGCCGAAATGTGGTTCTACAGAAGGATGCTACGGATATCGTGGACTGAGCATACAAGCAACGACGAAGTGTTAGAAAGAATGGCAACAAAAAGGAAATTGATGCTGAGCATCAGGAAGAGACAACTGAAGTTCCTGGGACATGCAATGAGGAGAGCCTGGAGAACCTGATACTGACTGGACAGATAGAAGGAAGGAGAGACAGAGGAAGGCAGCGGATAACATATCTGCAGAGTCTGATCAGGTGGATGACGGAACGGGGGTTGCCAGGAGCAACAGGAGCAAACATACTAAGAGCCACAAGGGATAGGGAGACGTGGAGATCCATGATCGCCTACGTCCTGAAGGGACAGGGCACATAGAAGAAGAAGAATACAGAAGTTTATCACGTTTTGTCTAGAAACTGTTATTGTTACTAATGCATGCTTCATATATATTTGTTTTACTGACGAGAATTTTAATTTCTAAGATGCTCAAAGATATTACCACTGAGAGGTAATTTTACGAGGACACATCAGATCGTGAATATGTTTAGATTTATTTTCTGATCTATTTATATTCATTCATATGTGTGTGTGTGTGTGTGTGTGTGTGTGTGTGTCTCTCTCTCTCTCTCTCTGTGTGTGTGTGTGTGTGTGTGTTTGTCTGTGTCTCTCTCTCTCTCTCTCTCTCTCTCTGTGTGTGTGTGTGTGTTTGTCTGTGTGTCTCTCTCTCTCTCTCTCTCTGTGTGTGTGTGTGTGTGTGTGTGTTTGTGTCTGTGTGTCTCTCTCTCTCTCTCTCTCTCTCTGTGTGTGTGTGTTTGTCTGTGTGTCTCTCTCTCTCTCTCTCTGTGTGTGTGTGTGTGTGTGTGTGTTTGTCTGTGTGTGTATGTGTGTGTGTGTCTCTCTCTCTCTCTCTCTGTGTGTGTGTGTGTGTGTTTGTGTCTGTCTGTCTGTCTCTCTCTCTCTCTCTCTCTCTCTCTCTGTGTGTGTGTGTGTGTGTAATCCTACGTCTATATCACGCCTGGGAGTATAATCTGCTCTACAATAATTAGGTGGTCATTAAGGACCTGTTAAACATCTGATGATAATAACCCCCTAATAATTCATAATATGTACATCATGATTGCAAATCCTTTAATCATCGAGTCCTGCTGCAGACATAGAATGCTATTATGTATATTTAATAAAATATACTTAATAGCTCTGTAATATTGCATACTGCACTCTTTTATTAAGAAAAGAAATTATATATATATATATATATATGCGAGTACATATATGTATACTTACTCATATATGTATGTGTGTGTAAGTACCTGTGTACATTCACAAATATATAATGTTAAAACAATCAATAGAATGTTAAGTCGCCGATTTTTGGCTATTGTAAAATATAAGCAATTTTTTCTCATCATATTATTACCCACCAAAAATTTATTGCATTAATAAACTATATTGTAACATATATCTTTGGAAGATTTCGCATGTGTAATTCATGTTTCATTTACGATCATAAATATATATAAATGTTTGATTAAACATTTGTGCTTATTAATATACAACATATATTCATCAAGACAACAAAATGAAATATTTATACTACATAATCTGAATTTCTGGGAAAAAGAATCTACTGTACAAGTTCAGTAATGTGAGTAAGCTCTTCCAATGGAGAGAGTAGTAAAATATTTCTGGTTAGTATTTTTGTTGGATGAATGACGAACGTTTTAGGAAGTATATCAGGAATGGCTATACTTTATAAATTAATTTTATATTTTGGTAACTTTACTTACATTATTAAAAAATGCTCAGGTTTACGTGCTGTTCTAACAAGAGAACCGCTAAAAATAGGAATTATCTATTTATTTTCACTAGTACTTTGGTATTTTTTCCTCTGGAATTATGCGGATTAGATTTCTTAAAATTTAGGTGATCACGAGATTAATGCATATTCTTGCAGACAGAAGTAAAGATCTGAGTATATTTTCTCTTATCACAGAAAATGAAATAAGCGTTTAATGCAAGCCAAATATTATAATGTTAAAATTATTTTAACTGGCAGATATCAGTGTAACATCCTGTGTGTAGGTATTTTACGAAAACAATCTTTTCTTCCAACTTGAGATAACAGTGGGAATCAGTCTAATATATCTGTATACATAGAGTGAAGAGAAGAAATGTTATTCTAGATGTCCTTATATGTGTACGATCGTTTTAGGATATGAATAAGACGGACAAAATAACTTTGTTTAGGATAGAAATTTCAATGATGTTAAAAAGCATCAGTTCTGCTCAATTAATATCAGCAGCATTTCCCGTCACAATCATCATCATACCCTTTTATACCCAATAGTGTGTAGGGCAGTAACATTTTGTTACTGTTTCATTAAAAAACAGTTTTTTATGGCGCAGATTTGTTAGTTCTGCGCCCAACCCCCAAACCATTCGAGGTCCTTACGTTGACAGCACCTTGTATTACCAAACGGTCACCCATGTAAATAATGAACAGGCTCGATGTTGTTTAACTTCGGTGATCGGACGACAACCGGTGTATTCAAAGGAAAATGCATTAAACATTTCATTAGCTATGTGTTAAATAGCAAGCTGAACTGCATTAGATAGACTTCATTTTCAGCCTGTATCGCAGAAAGAGAATTGTATTTAATCAGCGAAGAAAGCAAACCAGATATATTTCACAACATGTTTAGACATTTCAGGAATTATAAAATAATTTTTGTGGCGAACAATGATAACATGAATAGCTATATAGTTATTATTGCAAATACAATCAATATATTTAAAACTTCAGTCATTAAATTTAACAAGGAAATTACATGAAAGTAATTGAAACTTGCCTAAAGCGAGCTGAATATGTAACACTCCACATGCCAATGACATTTCCACCTAGCATCTCTACGGCATATGACTTAATTTAACCTCTTTTAATGTGTTCCTTTCGAATTTATATTTCAACTGGGGTCATCAGGAGAGAATGTGCACTTCTTCGAGGCCTTCCACTCAACGGTTTTACTTGCACATCGGTCCCTCTCACTGATGTGAGTCCCTATTATAACGATATACAAGTGTGTTGTAATTATACTAGTTCATGTGTCTAACGGCAAAAAGTTAATATATAACTGTTTCATTAAAGATATAAATGCATTTTAGTTCTTGAAAGAATTAAAACTATTTTTCAAGCAATCAGGGACGATAAAATCTTTCTAGTGTCAATCAACTAGATATTTAACTATCGGCTAACTCGATACTACATGAATATAAAAGGAGGACATCATTTTATGGATTCCTTTAAATGGTTCCAGAAGTCTATAGAAAATCGAGTTAGCAGAATCTATAAAGGAAGGCCGTTCAGTACAAGCGTTTATCTCTTTAGATATCGGATGGATGTCATTCCTTATTTGCTGCACTTATAGAATATCCTTATCGCAGCCGGATCCGAAAATGCCTCTTAAATAGCTTTCATGTAATAGTAAATATCCAAAACCTATTTAACAGACACCTACGAGTCATGACTTAGAAATTAATAGCTCATTTTTCCATGGCTGTTCGGTGTATAGCCATTCAAATGCAGCTTGTAAAATACTGATTAGATGTAATGGTCTGTGTTCAATACTGCGTACTATATACTTGCATCAGATACATTCGCATCTAATGTATTGGGTCAGTAATAAAAGAATGCAACAGTGCTTTTAAATAAATTGATTTATTCTAAAATTATGTAAGGGACATTTAGCATATTCACTTCCAATAACAGGAAATATCGGTTGCGCGGTCTAACCATCAAGGCTACAATTCTTTAACGCAAATAACTGGTAGATGCTTTTAAAGATAGATATGAAACATCGTACTGTCCATTTAAAAGACACATTTTATAATACTCACTTAAGTGCCATACGTGATACAAGCTTGGACATGATCGCAAAAGATTATCCCCCAATAGGCTGGTTGCTAGACAAGGATATAGAACCCAATCTGTCCTGTTATTACCCATAAATGGAGGTAAGTGACGGATTAATTCTTTTCGCAAGGTTATTTTCGCGTAAGTGAATACACAGAATTCAATTCGGCTTTATTTATAATATTAAATTATAATATTATAAGCCGATATTATAATATAATGTTGGCTTCATTTATAATATTAATTTATTGAAAATATAACACAGAAAAGAAGCGTTTGATATAATTGGCTATTATAAATTTGGTCTTTCGTTATTGACCTCTAGTCGTTAACATGTTAAATTCAGGATTTAAGACAAAGTCATGTTCGTTAGTAAGATAATCATGAACTGGTAACCTAATATACTCGTACATCAATTTAAATCCTTCGTAGTTTTTTCATTTTTATTTTTCAAAAGATGAACGTAATTGCTGGGGATATATCAAAAACATTTGTTTAATTACATTTCCAATATGAATGTTTAGAACTTTTAAATTTCTGAAACATTGTATTTTCGTTTCTTTTATTTGTCACTTTCATAATCAAAGTCAAGATTTGATGTAATACATAAATTACATTTCCACCTGATTTTTGATATCTCTACTACGTCTCTTGTACTTAATGAAAAATCACATTTTCCGACAAAATAATATCGAACGTGTTTTTTTCTTTTTAATGGAACTGAAGTACTTTCACTATAAACAAATAACTGAAATAGTATCGAAGTGAAAAATATCTCCTTTAGCTAGTTTGAATGCTTTGAATCTGAAAATGTCTACGTTTTCTTAGTTAGCTACCTTTTTGCTTTAAAAATGCCATATTTTCGAAAACAAACGTTCGTTCAATGGGTTTATGTATGTTATATTGAACGATGGCTATATTTCTCTGTCTAAAACTTTGAAACCTTTTATTTTGTATTTTAACCAACAAATATAATTCTGTTTCTTTAGACATTCTATTGTTTTAATAAGAATCGGACTAAGTTTTCGAAATAACACGACTGAATATACGAAGACCAACAAGTATTTTCATAAAATCATTTAATAAACTAACAGCAGAAATATAACTTTCGTGAACATAAGAATTATGAAACAATATTTTATTTCCTAATTGTTTTATATTCATTGTAATTTAACCCCCTTTTTTACTCCAGCAGTACACAGCCATTATTCATTTGTTTCACGCTCCCTGATAGCGCTCTTTAGTTGCTTTGATATCCTGATGGAATCATTCTTCTTGCTCATCACTCACATCGACGAATATATCCAGAAATAAATCTAAATTATTGTGTAAAAATTAACCTTAATACTCATATTATCGCCTATGTCTTGCAGATGTTTCAACAGCTTTTCCACTAACTTCTTGTATTTTTCGACGATTGTCTAAAAAGTTTTCCAACACATGAACAGACGATATCGAAGAGCTTATTTCCAAGTCATCCATTGAATGAATAAATCCATCTTCATTAATTTCTCCTAATATCAGAATCATCAAATGCTCTATCTTCATGGCTATGAATCCCAAAACTTCTGCAACAACCATGTGATTCATGGTTAATCACACAAAAATATAAAAATGGAATAAGAAATCTATATATATCATAAAATCATTAACACATGCATCAATAGGTAAACAGTCACTGTGATTTTGCTGTCAGCATCGGCCGGAACAACAGTGAGAAATTATCACTGAGCAAACCAGTTTTTTTACACATGTTCATATTAATATCTGCTTCAGTATACTCGAAATGGTGACTCTACAAAATTCAAGTACATTAAAAAAGTAGCGACAGATTTCAAATTAATGACAAATACAGCGCTTAAGAGATCTCAAAACAATGCGAGATTAGATGTTCTAATTCTGGGTGAAGGGCAGAATTTATGGCGGTATCATTTTCATTATGTGCATCATTTACAATGGAATAATTGCATTTACATGGGATGTTTTAGTTGTATTGGGGCAGATTAATGCAAAATATCTAAAACTCTTTATCTTAATGACACAAGCATGAAGCTTTGCAGGAATGATCCATTGCATCACTTGCAAAAAAAACAAAAGCACATTAGCCATGTCATTTTCGAACTTTGTCACCACTTTCAGTCAAGACTAAATCTCCACCATTGCTACTTTTCGTTTTTATTATATTATACGGTATATTCATTATAATAGGACAATTTACATATCCAGTTGTTTATAATCACTTATTTTTCAATTAAATGCAAGAAATATATATACAAATTTCTTAAAAACACACATTTAAATGTGGCATTTTAAATTTTGTATTGCAAATATCAAAATGAAAACCACTACCTCTTGCTGAAAACCTTAAACAGTTGTAAAAATCAGCATTTCTATTCATATCCTATCCTACCAAATGTAAATTAATAGTTATAAATTGACAAAAGGAAAGCAATTGGGCAATTTTAATTTTTTCGGTTGATGATACAGAACATGATTTTATTTGAATAATAGGGTTAATGAGTAAGAACTACCAGGGCACACTGGTGGCATCACTGCTGTGAAACTCGGCATGGGTTTTCAGTGACACCGTAAATATTTCATTATAACTGAGTGTCCCAAATGCTACCATACCAGCCCCTTTGATATTCTATCATAACAGTCTGCTAGCCGCAACTGAATCGACAGGATGTGCCAGCGCAGGAGAGCCGAACCAAGGTTAACAGGGGCTTGAGTTACCCGAAAGGTGTACAGATCGCACGCGACTTAATTGTTACTGAATAAACGATCGGGCTAGGTGTAAGACGAATTTTCAATTTGGACCTAGTTGTATCCCATAAGACAAAGTGCTTTTCGACAATTTAAGGTGATAAAAAGATAGACCCTTGTCTTAAATATTGACTGTTTTCATTTTCGGGTTTGTAGGAAAAAAGCGCCAACGTCAAAGGGGACAGTATTGACATTTTCTTTAGAGACTGACTGGGATAAATGTTGTCTCTGTCTAACAGAGCAAGATGGAAAGTTAAATTTTTCATCAACATGTTATAACAATAGTAAGGGACGTGATAGCTATGCTATGATAGCTCACAATATTTTTCTCTTTAAAAACATCAATTAAATGCCAATGATCATGAACTCAAATAGATCGGACAACGGGAAAGAAATAGAGGAAACACTGAGTCAAAATGAAGTTAAGTATCACCAACGTTGTAGGCTTTTATTTAGCCACAGTAAACTTGAGAGAGCAAATACAAGATAAGCTAATTTAGCAGACTGATGTGAGTGCCCAGTACCAGCTAAAGGTAGAAGAATGGTCCTAAAAAATATTGTTTGTTTTCTTTGCGAAAAAGACGAACCAAAATCTGATCTCAGACGTGACATATTGATGGATCTTGGTAAAAAATTAAACGAATGTGCAAGAAATCTAGAGTATGGTTGCCCAAGTACTGAGGTACCAGTGCAAGTGCTTAAGGACCCTTTACAATAGGGAAATTGCACATATGAATGCAATAGTTTTGTCTAAACTTCTCATTTATATTGTTGAGAACAAATCTAGCTCTGATAGACATACAGTGTTCAAACTTGCAGGTCTTGTAAGACTGTACAGCCAGTGACTCGAACAGTTAGGAGCAGAAACAGTGCGTGAATTCGAGGCCCAAAACAGACATTATGTCGGCGTTCGAACAAGATGTCTGTAAAGCCCTGTAACAAGCAATGGATTATTTAGATGAATTCATGGTAACGAAAGCAGCAGCAACCTTACGCAGACATATGATAGAGCACATATATGCATTTGATAGAACTTTCAGCGACAAATGCATAGAAGATGCAGTATCATCTATTCTTCTTCGGTTTGTGTTGATGATTGAGCATGGAGCTAACTTCAAATCCCAATTACGGTTTGGTGCCTCAAAAACTGACGTTGCCATGACAAAGTTGCTCCAGTATAATTGTAGAAAAATACAATGAATGTGCTAAAACATTTAGGCATTCCAAAGATCGGGAAACATATTTTCTAGTTTTTATTGGTATGTCAGTATATGCCAAAACATGGGAAGTCACGTCGTAGATATGCTGCACGAACAAGTATTTCCTACGACAGAGTGCTTGATGTGCTAGTTCAATTAGGAGATGCAACTGTACAACGACACATAGTCGAGGGAGTTGTATGTCCATCTGATTACGGACAAATCTTTTTACCACTGCTGCCATGAACAACATCGACAACAATCTAACAGCCACTTCTGCAACATCTTCGTTCCAAGATACCAGTATTTCTGTATTTTAACATCCGACACCAGATAATCATGGTCAGACACGAAGAAGGAATATAGTCGATATCTTAGCAAAGGAATTGCCAGAACTACCAGACACTTACACAAATATACATTCTGCTTTCTTTACCCATAAGCAGTCATGTTCTACCACCATTTAAACTCCATTTGTAATACTGTGCTAGATTTTGATCATTAAATTTAGTGGTTACAAAAAGTGAGAACAATAAAATCTGTTGAGGAGGAAGATGTCGATGTCTCCTAGTCGTCTTACCATGCTTCCATAAAAGAAGAACGGACATCGAGGTCAGTATTTCCTCTCTTCTAACATCCTATCGCTAATATCCGTCATGTTATGGACAGAATAATTGAAATAGTTGTCCCTTTAAATCCTGGACAGGTGTCGGTTTTAGCTGCTGGCCATTCACTCTATACCTTGGCAAAGCAAATTACATGGAACTGGCTAGATTGGTATGGTGAAGATATGCTTGTAATCAAGTTTGCTGGATTGCATATTAATATAGCTGTCTTCAAGTCCGATAAGAGTCTCATGCAAGATAGTAGTTGGTGCTCTAATAGAGTCTAGAATAGTTTCATCTGTTACTGCAGAATAATTTTAGTTAGTTTCAAGTGGGACAAGAACACGCCAAATCTATCAGGTTACATCTTGTGTTCCGTACAAGCTACAACGTGAAAATTTGAATATATGACAAAGGATGGTGTACAGCCTAACCCAACATTTGAAGAGTGTTCGAAGCGACGGGAAGAGGACAGTCCACAATTCAAGTTCTGGAACCTTATCTTGCGCATGGAACTAACAATATTTTTAGTCATACGTTCATTTCGAGGAGGAAACTTTGATTTGTACTATCAAGCTCTTCATGGCCTAATACCTTATTTCTTTGCAAACAAAATTGCAAACCACTACGCAAGATAGCTGCCTATTCACCTCAAAGACATGCTATTTCTTCGGGAAAAACTGCCTGCAATCGCAGCTGAATTTGATAATAAAAATTTAGTCAAACACAAATCCGCAGGGGAGTTTTCTGCTAAAGCCATTGACCAAGCCGACAAAGAAGACAATGCCACCATAAAAGTCGATTCTATTGGTATAACAGAAAACCCGCACTCAGAAGATGGATGGTGGCAGAACCAGAAGTAAGCTATTTGAATGTCCGGTATGACGCATTGTCTGTAGTCAAAGATACCAATGAACAAACAATGCACCATGAACAGACCAGTTAGTTCCAGAATTTCTTCATGGAGAAGGTTAACATGCTGGAAGCACAAATGTCAGAAATAGCTAATCCGTTTTTGGATGATAGTAAAGAAATAGTAGCACTAGTTACAAAAATGTTGCTCATCCTACTGCTGCTGAGATAGTTTTCCATCATTTTGAGAAGGGGGAAAGAAAATGTAAAAGTTTTATAAAAAGTCTACAAGCTAGTGAAAAATGTCAGTTTTATGATCCAATAAAGAAGAACAAAACAAACTTTTTCGACAGAAACCGCAGAACACAGTAGGTTCGTTGAATTTATCTTCCCCAAAAGGTCAACGGATTTAGATTTCTCAGAAACAGTTAAGTTCCTGTCGGAACCATTTGGGCATAACCCTTCACTCTTTCATAACAGTTGGAAGTGACTAATTCTATTCACGGTGGATCAGCATGACTATCTGAGATTTGCAGCTACAATATTAAACACTGCAATGACTTTAAACTTGCAGATTAATCTGTTGACGACTTCAAATGTCTGATTTTTACCCAGGGTTTAGTCTCAACTAGAGACGCTGAAATGAGACGCCGAGTGTTGACAAAATTAGTGAAGAAGCCGGGTCTAACCCTCCAAAAACTGGCAGAGGACTGCCAGAAGTTCGTGTCCGTAAAATGTTACCCTAGAAATATCGAGGAGTCGGGAGTCTCAAAGAGCAAACCAAAGCTCCCTGGGAAAAAGAGAAAAGTAATTCTTTGGGACCAAAATATCATGACAGGCATACTATAAATAGACAAGAAAATTCACGACCAGGTCTGTGTTATATTTGCGGAAACCTACACTGGATGAGGTTTTGCCTGTTCAAAAAGAAGAAAACCTGTCAAAATTGTAATAAAACTGGCCATGTAACATCATTCTGCTGGTATGTTAAAAAATTTAGAAGACCAAAAAATAAAATTAGGCAGACGCACTCAAGCGATAAAGAAGATGAAAACTTATTTGTAACAGATTAGACTGAGAAGTTCAATCTATGGGACTGTCCAATAAGTATGTTTTGTCGTAGAATAGAATGTACAACCTCCAACATCGAGGGACTGAAACAGGAACTCAAGCAAAAATTCCCTGATGTGTTTTCAGGCTGATTAAGAAAATTTACTAAGATAAAAGCACAATTCCAGTTAAAAGATAATGCTCAGCCCATGTTTAAGAAGAAAAGTAACGTTTGCGGCAGTGAACCAAATCAATGAAGAGTTAGACAGATTGGAAAATGCAGGTATCCTGTCTAAAATAGATTTCAACGAATGTGCTGCACCAACAGTATATGTAAAAATATAATCAAGTCAAATCAGAGTATGTGGTGATTTACCAACGGGATTAAACGCTGCACTAAAAGACCGCAACCATCCTTTCCCTCGCCCCGAAAAGATATTTAATAAATTAAACGGTGGCAAATTTTTTTTCTCTAATTGACTTATCGGATGCATATTTACAAATCCAGGTTGAGGAGAACTGTCCCAAACTTCTTTGTATAAATACACACAGAGGATTGTTTAAATTTCATAGACTGGCTTTTAGAGTCAAGGTCGCGCCTGCTATCTTTCAGCAGTTTATGAATACCATGATGGGGGATTTTGATTTCGTAACTGCCTATCTTAATGATATCTTAATGACGAGTAAATCAGTGAAAGACCATCGGGCGCACATACTAAGCATATTTGACAAAATTCAAGAATACGGCTTCAATGTCAAGGAGGCTAAATGTGATATTTATTTGACGCAAATAGAATATTTGGGGCATATCATTAACAAAGATGGGCGACAACCGGATCCAGGCCGGGCTATGGCGATCAAAGACATGCCAGCCCCGGATAACGTGCAAGCACTAGAAAGCTTCCTAGGCTTAGCAGATTTTTACCAGGTGTTCATTAAAAACATGCATAATTGCGAGCTCCCTTAAACGAACTACTAAAGAAAGACAAAACCTGGGAATGGACACCGGAATGCCAATCTGTATTCGAAAAAATAAAGGACACACTCATTTCAGACCTTTCTCTCACTCACTATGACCCAAAGTTAGACATCTTAGTGGCAAGCGATGCCAGATGTTATGGCATCGGCGTCAGCATTTTACACAAACTTCCGGATGGAACGAGGAAACCGATCGAGCATGCGTCTCGAACTTTGCTGCCTGCGGAAAAGCAATATTCGCAGATCGAAAAGTAGGCGTTAAGCATAATATTTGCCGTTACCAAGTTTCACAGATATCTAACGGCAGATATTTTAATTTACAGACTGACCACAAGCCACTGCTGACTATATAGGGACCTAAGAACGGTTTACCGGTGTACACCACAAACAGACTTATACACTGGGGTACAATTGCGCTAAACTATAATTTTAACATTGAGTACCTGTTCTTCAAGAACATCTGCCCCACTGACGGTTACTCTTGACTCGTTCCAAAAAACAAAGAAATATTCGAAGACTCGATAATCGTGACCTTAAGAACGAACTGCGAGATAAAGAACTTGATTGTGAACACCGTGAGAGAGCTTCCAGTAACACTATCAGAGATCAAAATATATGCTCTAAAAGATGAATTTATCCGTACTACCAAAAACAAAATATACAATAAAGACTCGGGGATTTTTCACTATGTGACGAATGCATTGTTTTATAAGGAAATAGTGGTGATAATTAAAAATATGCAAAAGAAAATCCTGCGGGACTTTGATATGGGACATCCCTGAATAAACCGTACAAAAAGTCCCATGCGTTGTTACGTTTACTGGCCAAACATGAACAAAGATATAGCTGACATGATTGAGGCAGGCAAAGGGTGCGCGTTCGCAGCTAAACCTCCACCAGGCATGTGCAAACCGTGGCTGACGACTGACAAACCGTGGCGGAGGATTCACGTCGATTTTGCGGGTCTATTGGAAGACCATTGTTATCTTATAGTCCTCGACAGCCACACTCAATGGCCGTAAGTTCTTAGATTCAGTAGACCTATCATAGGGTGTGGGATAGCTTTCCTTCATGAACTGTTCACGAGTTTTAGTGTAGTGGATTGCATGGTGAAGGATAACGGATCGCAGTTCACGTCTGGTGAATTTAAACAGTTCTGTGAAACGTTCCAGATGAAACGCATTACGACCCCGCCATATGACGCTTGTTCAAACAGACAGGCGAAGCAATTTGTGGATAGCTTAAAACGTGCACATAAAAAAGTGCAGGGCATACCAACTGATAAGGTGCTGCAAGTTTCTGCAAGTGTATAGAATTACACCAAACCCCAATACGCTAACAGGACTTTCACCTACAGAAACAATGTTCGCAAGATGGATGAGATCAGTATTTGATTAACTCATTCCAAAGCAGGCAAAATTTTAAAAAACGGTTACCCTCCCCAGAAAACGTTACTCCTTCTGTGAGAAAGTATTGTTCAAAGTCTATAAGAACAACATGACATTTTGGCAAATAGGCAGAGGAAATCAAAGAGTGGGAGATCTCGTATATATATTTCAAGGCCCCAAGAATACATACAACGTCATCAGAACCAATTGAGGAAATGTCGGCAACCGACATTAATGAATCACCACCGACCAACGAAGAGCCGATAGACACCATCTTTGAGAGTTTCGATGTCGAAGCAGCCCAAGCTTCACCCGAAATAATGCAATCTGGAAGAAAAAGAAAATTTCTGGATCCTTTGATCGTCAATCCAAAACAGAAGAAATATTAAACATCTTTTCGGGGAAAAGCACTTGAAGTGGGGTGTTGTGGGGCGTTACCCACTTACCTATGGACTTTTCCTACCAATATATTAACAGATAGTTAATCACTCTCGTCGTTTCAGTTCAGCTCAGTCACTATTATTATTCAGTCTGTCTGTCACTATTAAGCCAAGCTTATATTTACTCATTTCACTTGAATCTATTTTTGACTTAATATATGTTGTAGACATTACCACCATGTTTCGAGTTATCATTTCGTGGTCTCATCACCGGTGCACATCAATATATAAACTTCAAAGATGCAGTAACATTCGTATATATTCTTTTCAAATCATCATCCTTTTGAGATTCGATATAAAGATATTTTTACGTGAGAATGAGGGCAAAAATAGTGAAGTAATATATGACAGACTCATGCATTCAGAATACATCATTTATTTAATATTTGATAGAATCGTAAGTGAGCAAGCCTAGCAAAATAATTTGTTCGCATTATAAGTTCGATCCTCATATGTGTCTCAACAAACTGTCAAGTCGAATTAATCAGTGATATATTTGAATGAATGCGCCGCTCCAGTATATATCCTAGGTAGCAGAAGCTCTTTGCAGTTTCATAATTCTGTCTGTCTCATTCCATATGTACAGCAGAGAAAGTTTCATGAAATTAGGTGTGTTGATCACTTCTTGGTAAGTTGAGGTCCAATGGAAATAAATTCTCTTTATTGACACATTTTCTACTTCGTTTTTCTTTCACATTCAACCAAAACTTACAAATCAAATATTGATAAGACATAGACAACAGGAGCATGTTTTATTGAAACAGGAACATTTTGGTCCTGAGCCTGCAAAATTTAGTCATCAACAGCATTATCAGAAAGGAATAGATCAGCAAAGTAAATCATTGAAAGATAAAGCCAATGTTGATATGTAAATTATCATAATAATGTATTATATGGGCTAAGAAGCAACTCTTACGTTTTGAAGGTCACTCCTTTTTAATTATCGATTATATATTTCAGCTACTTTCATGGTATAAATAAAATGTAATCAGTGACAGCAAAACTCTGTATATTTTAATTTACACACGTATAACTGAAATCTTGTAGGAATGCGTTTAGTCATTGGATATGTTAGCGATTTAGAAGGAACTAATAAAAACTGATATCACAGTGAGAAAATTCACGATAATCATTATATTCTATATCAGACTGTCAATGGATATTTGATGAAAACTAAATGAAACATTAAACTCCAGATTAAAATACCAAATCATAGCAACATTTGTGTCAGATTTTCTTTGTTAATATTAAATAAGGGCAACTTGACACTGACGATATTTTAAGTGATTACTGGCCTACACTAGATTGGAACAATTCATCGTTCCGTTGCAAGTCCTGGTTATGACGATAGATTACATCAGTAAGGCTTTGATATTTGATGAGCATCGAAACACCCCTTTATTACTGTTGTTCCGATGTCCATGTTCAGAGCTGGTAGTACAAGTTAGGACATCAATTATCAGAAAATGGTGAATCATTAAACACAATGCAAACATAAAAATACAATCTATAATAAAAATGATAGCAGTTGATTTTCTTTATAAAAAACCTATGATATATATTTATAGAAAAACAATAAATAAATGTTATTGCTAAATGAACAACAATGTGTACTACCTGTAGTTAAAACCATAAACAAATATTTAGATTTTTGCATTGAATAAACTATAGAATTTAATATTCTGCTAAGCAAAAAAACAACTAAATCTTTCTGTTGTGAGACAGATTTCGTTCAATGATGAAGTTTCTCCCCAAATAAATCTATTTAAAAACAGAGGAAAATAGAATTTTTTAAATATTATCGTCTACGAACTTATTACCGAGTATGTATCTGCATTGCGACAGAAACATTCATCAGTTACATTTAGTTAGCTCCCGGTCATTTCGTATGGTTAAAAAGTTGTTTGGTATATTTTTGAAGCGTGATTGTAAACAAAATGATCAACGAAACTCCCGGCAAACTTCCGACGGCGATGAAGACGCAGTTTGCCGTCGCGTAGAATAAACAGAAGATTTCGATAGAAGAGTTTGCGAAGTGCTTAAAAATCGATCTGAAATGCTTTTCAAATCGATCTTAAATGCTTTTCTCCCTATGAAAATACTGGATTAAATATAAAAAACAGGATTTGGTAAATTTTGAAAGCGTCAATTTCCATCACGAAGCCGCATGACGACATGTTGCAAATTAGACCTAGCTTAAATTGAAAGTATTGAAAACAAATATCAGCCAGTTTTCAGCGTATTTTCTTGGCTTACTTCCTTCAGATTTAAATTTGTTCTTGTGTACAGAATAATTTTAATTACAAAATATTGATACTTTTCAGTCAGTCAGAAATTAACTCACGACAAAAAAACACGAAGTTTCCCATGAAGGTTCATGAACAATCTGTACAACCTGGGTAAACAATATACAAAAAATCGACGAATATATACGTGATTAGACCTTTTTTGCAAGTATGTTAAATTTAAAATTTATTTGTATAATCGGGGAGAAAAAAGATCTAATATCAATTATCACCATTAAACAATTTTTATTATCCTTCATTTATAAGCACTTTCTGTTTAATTGTATCGATTTGATGTATGATGAGCATTGAACAATATTAATATATATATATATATATATATATATATATATATATATATTGACTTACAAATAGATATTCCTCCTCTAAACATTGTTCTAATGGAAACTAACGCTTTGCAAAGATTAATTACTTAAATTTCACTATTTTTTCAAAGTGCCAACTGATGTACGTAATACACATTTTTCAATAAAAGAAAATGTATCAGATATCTGCTTCAAATAAGATGTTAGTACTATAATACAGTTTCATTTATTATACGTCTATGTGTACATGTGTTTTTGCGTGCTGTATGTATATACATAACGTACGAATGTAATTGTGTAGATTATATATATATATATATATATATACTCACATCAGTATTCTCATACGTTCCTTACTCATTTTTGACACGCCCTATAACCTGTCACTCTTTCTCATGAGTTTCTTCGTATGTAACCCTCTGCAAAACATTGGCAGTAAAATGCCGTGTTTCAGCCGATATGATTTTATATATATATATATATATATATATAATTGAGAGATTTTTTTTACCCTGCAAATTTTATTATTTGAAGTGCTTTTGTATATTAATCCGCATAGATGAAACAACTGCATATAGTGTTTAATAAATAAACGAAAAGTATACACAAATCCGATATCCATTAATATAATGTCTACGTTATGAAATAAATGCTGACCACTGATTCGAGATCCGTTTCAAGAGCAGCAGCCAGAGTTACTTTCTCAGCCTTGTAAGATCATTAAAAGAGTCAATGTTACTGTCATCTGCATATGAGCCAACTTGGGAACTGATGACATCAGGAAATTCTTTGATAAAGATCAGAAAGAGCAGAGAACCAAGTGTAGAGCCATGAGGAACATTCGCGCCCGTGTGAAAAGTTTTGAAGTTCATAACCGCCGACATTTCACAGTTTGATAGGAATAATTCAATTAAATCAAACAGTTTTCCAGTAGTACCGTAACCATGAAGCTTGCAGGGAAGAGAAAATCCTCTCAAACATTCTCGAGATATCTAGAGCCACACCCCGAATTAACCCATTATTATCAAGACCCTGGTATACTTATTCAGTAATTACCGTTACAACATCACTGTTAGACATGGAGAAGCTGAAGTCATATTGTTTGTCAGAGAGTATGTTGTGAGGTGAGATGCTTAACTACTTCAGCATCGATTAAGGCCTCGAATACTTTTCTGAAAGAATTAAGAGATTAATAAGGCTATACATTGGTGAGTCAAGAACAGGAATTACAAATGTGGACTTCTAGTAAACTGGAACGCAGGAAGTAATGAGGCAATAGTTGTAGGTTGGAGAGGACGGAAACCATCTGATGGCCATACTCCTTTAGGACGAAGACCGGAAATCCATCACCTACACTTGCTTCATAGGAATCTAATTTGGAGATTATGTTCGTGACCACAACAGATTTAGGTATATATCCTTCAGTTAAGCTTCTAATCTATGTAGGAAAAGCGGTGTTGGTGTCCAGTCGAGTCAATTGTTGATTTCGTATATAATGTGCATTTAACATTGTCAGCTGTAGATATGCGTCAAATTTGAATTGATTGAATAGAGGAGGGTTTGAATGTGTGCTGTTGTTCAGCGAATTTTTGCCAATCTGCCAGTAATCTCCAGAAGCAAACTTACGAGATGCTACACGTTATTTCATTCTATCATCAAAATATATCTTTGCTTCATTTAGTCGGTTTTATTTACTCATTACAAGCAGAGACAAGAGAAGTTTATTGTGAACAGATGCGTCACTTCAGTACAACCGGAAAAATGATTCCTGTGGGCAATAGCACATGAGCAATTCCTGCGCTAGAAATATTAAATTAATATAACTTAGATTTTATTTTTAGAATTAAAACATCGATGTTTGTTTTCAAAAACGAGGTGTTCTGAGAGCCGCAAAGGGATTAAATTGCTTTGTTCTGAGGAACATAACAAAGGAAATAACGGAACGAGTACCAATCCACACGTTCATAATCTAAAGACATTCTATTCGCAGGAGCATTTTAGATAGCGGGAGAACATAAATATTTGTTTAGAGGCACCACGGTATAGTCAGTGTTGCCAAGTGTGCAGAGCTGCATATCATAATATGAGTCAGAGATAGAAGTAAATAATCGACATAGAAGAGCTGCGTGACCCTCAGTGTTACTGGGAAAACGCATGCGCAATTCCACTATTTCCGTGAGAGTGATTGAATATTTCAAGGATTGGATGCCAGTAGGTTCATTGAGAAAGTGTTTAAATGGTATGATGGACATAAAGTTCTCCTAAGATAAATATATTACCAAACTGATATAGGAAAAATACAATGCTAGTTATGCGAGTGGTAGAGAAAGAAGAGATAGCAGGCCGAGCTTAATGAAAAGACTCAGAAATATATATAAGAATAGTTAAGGAAAACTCCTTAGCCAGAGAGAAATGTTCGTGAATATATATTCCAACAAAAGACACGTGTACATTAGACTTCTTCGTAAAGAGTTTAAAGTTACCTGTAATCGAGAAATCTTAAGAGGGTTTGCAGAGTCAAGATTAATTTCACACAGAGCTGAAACTTTTGGAATGAAATTATACAACATGACAATATTTTAGAACAACACGTATTTCAGAGAAAAATATGTAGAAGGGTTTAGGATTTTTTTGCTGGGATGGTATAGTTTTACTTCTTTAATAGCTTATAGCCATGGTGAGTTATTTTGGCAAGGAGAAGCGTAGAGGTGTAGTAGCAGTCAGTTGTCAAATGCAACCAGTTTAGAAAGAAAACTAAGGTAGACTCCAGCATAGTGTGGCTGCACTTTTGCCCCAGGAGATATTCCCAAGGACGCCAATCCATGCGCGACATGACATTGAAGAAACCCGATATAATTCGACTGTTTATCGGAACAGCCTGTCTAAACGCTATGCAAGAGTTTTGACTCTTACCTTCCTGTCGGGAAGCAGCAACAAGAAAATGCCAAGCCGGTACACTTAGTACGAAGAGACATTTCCACTATCTATACATATAACATTAAACTCGTGATTGCACAACTATTAAGGACCTAAGAGAGAAAAGTATCCAGGTACCTCTTCTTAAACAGGAAACAATTGATGAGTACCTACTACTGTTTATGTAAAATGGTGGAGTATGGATTCGGTGATAGAAAATCCGATTGAATCCTATTGAAAAAAGCAAAAATGATGGCTTTCAAGATCAATTCAGACAAAAGTTAAAAGATCGCAAAGCCATAAGTCTGAAAGTAAATTATTCGAAAGAGGGCAAATTTGTTTCACTGCTATTACATTACTTTGAATCATCGCAAAATCATCTTATTCCACCTGTGAATTGGCTGCTAAACGAGATTTTAACTTCGCAATATTTTACTAACATTCGAATATATTAAACTGAGAGGAATGGACTAAATAGAAAGCTAGTGTAGCAAAATAAAGATATTATAGCAGCAGAAGAAATAATGAAATAGTTAGGCAAACAAATAGATTGACGAATCATTAATTACATTTTCAAAATCTGAGAAAATGTCTTTTTAGAAATTTATTTTTATGATGGAGGCCCTCGTTATCATACCGATAAATCGGGTGGCCCTCATGCACGTATTTTGGAAGTATTAACGGGTCTCCAGCTAAAATTGACGTTCTTACAAAACTTTATCAGATCGAGACTAATATGGATATGATGTATCGTTACAAATTCATTCAGCAATATGCTACCTGTCATCTGTATGCAAGTGTTTTCTCAGTGCAATATTTTAATGTATCTCTGACCACAAAATGTGAAAATCTTCAACGGCAGTAAACTACAATGTAACTTCAAGACAAAAATGATATATTCAAGATGTGACGTCTGACCCTATTTGAAACAATAGATTAAGAAGAATAACACTCTCTTCAATAATAGAAAGAAATCTCTGAGTGATTTTCAGAAACCCATATTGTTTAATCTTTCATTAATATTTACATGTCTTTATTTTAAAATACTGGAACGATAAATGCACCATATTTACTCAAACGGAATTTCTTAATATTAAAATTAGCGTTAAAACGTTTACAATGGCGGTTATAATAAATCTTTCTTAGGCTTTTCACCGTGACATCTTATAGAAATAAAGATAAATAACTGCAACAGCTTTTGGAACCACTTGTAGTTCGTTATTTAAGGCATCTGGCCATGTTATTTTTTTATTTATAACACAATAATCTCTTTAGATTTCTTATAAGTATTTTATTTGTATTTGTATTCTCCTTCTCATATTTCTAGGGAATTTGCCAACTTCTGGAACTTAATATATTTTTTACATTTTGAATCAACCTCCACGTTTTAGATATGTTTCCATTTTATGGTACTTATGCGTTAGGAAAATTCTTGGGGAGTTGATATTTAAAGAATAACATTCAGTATACTTGCATAGATTCTTCATGATTGTGTACCTGGCTGAGTGAACCTTGTCTTTAACTGATTGCAATATCATTTGTGTAAACTATTTTTTTACCATATATATCATCTCTCCAATTCATGATATTATCATATCTTAATTTGAGTAGATAGACTAAACTATCGCCCGGTTCACACTCCACCCACATCTGTTGAACAGGTGAAGAGGCTCATCCCTTGTTTCCTGTTTAGGATGCGCTTTCTGGGTTTCTCTTTTCTAATCTTCTCACTTTTTTTTTCTTTTCAATTGGAGTAGATAGACTAAACTATCGCCTGGTTCACACTTCACCTACATCTATTGAACAGGTGAAGAAGCTCATCACTTGTTTCCTTTTTAGGATGCGGTTTCCGGTTTTCTCTTTCTCAATCCTCTCACCCTTATGTAGCCCCCTGCACATCAGTGGCGTTACCGCCTTGCTCGGGGTGATATGATTAAAAAAAAAGTCGTTTCCCAAATTTATTTTGCAGTTTTATAGGCACCTTTACATTTTAAAGACAATTTTTCACATAGTTTGAAAACTTTAATGTTCCATTCGTCATAAGTTTTTATTATTTTCCGACCTGGCAATAACTTGTTGAACAACATTTGAATTTTTCTTGCGAACATAAGTTTTTGTGGGTGACATGCCTGACGATGTATTGGGATTTGTCGTTTTACAGTATCGATTTGTTTTGCTCAATTTTTCATTACTTTTTTTCTAAGTACTATTAAAAACGCACTAACAATTAAGCATGTCTCTATGACATTGGATAATACGGTTTAGCAATATTTTCAATTCAAAAACATTGTACAAAAATCTTCAAAATAGTACACTGTCGACCGAAATTGTGGCAGCCAGAAAGCAAAATCTTGCTAAAGGTTCTATCAAAAAATTCACTGAAACCGTATAAGTTGTCTTTTTCTAACTACAGATTCCATGCGATTTAAGAAATCTATCAACTGCCACGAGATAATGAGATCCGTTTATTCGACCTGCGAAGTCTATGTAAAATCTTGATTATAGCGCATGTGCTTTTGGATAAAAACGTAATCTTGTACTAGGTGATTGTTTGCCAAAACACAAATAGGCAGGATTTTACTCATTTTTAAATGTCTTGATCCATTTTGTTTTAGTATACATATATCTCATAAAAGATTGAAATTCACTGATAGCCATTATGAAATTCACTTGCATTTTATCGTACATTATTTTCGTTTTGTTTATTTATATATCCAATAAACATGTATTTTCTGCGTTTATTTTATTTTTTCCAGATTAACTGGTAATTTGCGTACGAAATTGCATAATCTATTTCAATTTCTATTTAATTTTTAATGGTGCAATAACAGTGTCCATGTCATAATTTCTGAGGAGTTTGTATTTCATCCTAAAATCAGAACTTAATATGCTGATACACCAGATCTGTAACTTACTCACCGTGTGTGTAGGAATTATTTAAAAGATAAATTGATAACAGATATCTGTGATCTGTATGCAACCGAAAAATCGTTCAGTGTATAAATTTGTGAAATTGTTTCACTGAAAATATATTTTCTAACGCCTATTTTTTTTTCATCTGGCTTATTTCTTACGCTAGAATTAACGCACGCGAAGCATTTGCGGGGGCTTTCTTGTTACCATCACAATTCGTAAAATTGCTGTTTCTATACAAATTTGACTAACATCAGAAGCTAACACAATTTCTGCTTTTGGATCGTAGTGCCCTATTGATAAGTCTGACGTTAGATTTTTTTATTTCATTTCATCAAAAGATATCTCGCATGTACCATACCAATTCCGCCTTATATAATTCTGAAATAAATTGTTCAGTGCAGTTCTCAAAATCTGATTATTAGGTAAATCAAATACATAACATTTTGCTAGCATGAGGAATATCTGTAGACTTGTACATGCTTGTTCATGGAGAAATATTCTTAATTGCACTTAACTTTAGGACTATTTTTTCAATTATTTCTTCTAGTTATTTCATTTTAGGCAAAAGCAGTCCCCACTTTTCGTCGCTGAGTTTGAACCCGAACTATCCTATGTTTTCATTAGCATTATTCACAGACCAATATGTTGTTCCTTAAATGCATTTTAAGCAAGATATCATCCAGCCACTGCAAAATCTCTATCTTAAAGTAAGGTGTTTTTAGGTTGTTGAAAAATAACTGGTTCTAGATTTATATCAAAATAAAGTCGGCTGAATATTTGCGTATTTAAAAATGTAAACTCTGAATATTCTTCTTCAAAGTATGTTCATAAATACATTTAGGAAAGTTCAAATTTTGGGAATTTTTTCCCTTAGCAGAAATGTTCTATAAATTTTCTAATACGTAGTTATGGGATCTTAAGGACTGGTTTTTGCTTCTCGTAAATCAGGAGTAACAGGATTTTTTTACATGCGCTTCTCTTTCTGTCCATTTTGAAGAGATAATCTTTATGATTTAACCATTTTTTAAGCCTTTCTAATTTTTCTTTCATTTATTCTAAGGCTGCGAGCGACACATTAAATTTTGTTTTAAATAATAGCGTCGAAACGTTTTCCATTTAACATAACAGAAATAGTATCCAGAAAGAATTTTCTAAATTAAAACTTTCACTTTTTAAGAACAAATATCATTATCTAGCCATAATAACCATTTCTAGGCAAATCCAAAAGCTCAAATAATTCTATCCATACTTAGCTTTTCCACACTTGTTGCGCATTATGACGTTATATGTCATTTCGCCAATGAATAAATAATTACTCACCTGAAAAACCACCTGCTGACTTGCGAAGTCGTTTCTAACAGAAGCTTTCCGATTCTTTTCCACGTGGATTTAATAATTATTTGGATATCACTACCAGTATTTTGTTACATTTACACATCTACATTAATTATTTTCACATTCCCAATTTTTTTTTGTTTTCTGAGATTATTTTGTATAAATATTTTTTTAAAGACTTTTCTTTGTCTTAATTTTGCAGTGTTTCTTTTTATGCTATAATGCATTAAATATATAGCCTTTTGACATCATAAAAAGAAATTCGTCTCCAATATGTAAATTTCATTTCTGAAAGAAGGTTACATTTTCTTTTGGGCACAATTTTCTTTCACTAGTATCTATGCACACTTATTCTTTCCTTTGGATTTTTTCGGAATCGCGTCTCAGACTAACGATTATCCGTTATTCTCCCCAGATTTCTTCTAGTGTAAGTTTATTACTTTTTCAAGTTTCGTTAGAATTTTCGGCACTATTTTCTTTGTCACATTTTCGTCGTTAGCCCTTGAAAGAAATTTAACTCTTTAAACATATCCGTAATCTGTTTTTTTACTCAGTATCTTTCACAATACTTGTTAAAGACTATTGCATTTGTGAAAATATCGTTGTCTTTTGTCTTCGTTAGATTCATGCATTTTCAACAAGTGTGCAATAAAGAAATTTTGTTGAATTTTTTTCATAATATTAACTGTTTCTTCAAAAAATAACAATTAATTCATCGGTATTTTTACAATTATAAAATTACAGTAATTTTTATGTTCTTTAATTTTCTTAATAAAAATCGTCCTTTTCTTTTCTTCTAGACTCTGAATTATTCTATGAATATTTACTCGTATCTTCTAAAATAGACAGAAAGTTAATTCAATCACCTGTATGTGAATTCAGATACAGCATTTTCCAGTGTGTCGTGATTAGAGGATATTATATTTATTTTCATTAAATTAACACAGAAACCAATATTTTTCACAGTTGAAATAACTTTTATACATATATTAAAAGACAAATATTAACCCAATTTGCTTGAAAATTCTCGTCGAAACTGTTCGCCGTAGCAAAAAGTATTCTCATACTCATTATAAGTTTCTATTCCTTGTTACTCCATCTATACTCGTATGGGCCATTATTTTTTATGTATTAATATTCTGTGACCCACAGAATATGATTTGGCGTTAGAAAATATTAAAAAACCAAGGTGGTGTTTGTGACAGGACAGTTATTCTCAAGACGCAATCAATTAAGCAAATTTCCAGCTATTTCTGCATATATAAGATCAGAGGTTTTTTTTTTTTTGGTCAAGCAGAAGAATAGTCGGAGAACGCAAATAAAATCCAACCAGCATAGAGAAATCAACTCCATCGTCTGTGTGTACGTTTATGCTTCCGTCTGATTAGCACTCTACACAAAAGATAATAAATATATAAGAGTATAATTTTCTATATACGTGTTAGTTGTTTGTCGTTAATTTCAGTACGATCATCATTCTTGTTTTCAAGGTAGGTTATATAACACTTCATTCCTTCTATTATAACCCGTTTACTACAAAAGTAAGTAAAGAAAAATGCAGACAGGTTAAAGAAAGATGTCTCAATGACAAATGCACCAAAGTAGAAAGACCGAGCACAACAAAAAATGGAAACATGCATAAAAATAAAAGAAGTAACCCAGCAAAAGACCTGCTCAGTGACAGGATTTATAAAAGCAAAGAACTGTACATTTATATTAGAGAAAGAGAAATGCCTAAGATAGAAGCTGAGTATATCGGAGGTCTCTTCCATGACAAGAGAGAACAAACAACAATGCACAAATATAGAGATAGAGCAGAAATATGAAAAACGAAAATAAAGCAGCAGAACTGGACGGAATTGAAATAGAGATGTAGATGTCCTTAGATGATTTTGCATAGACAGTCACGCAGAAACAATAAACAAAATCTACAACAGCGGCAATAGAGAGAAGGACCTAAGCAGATCAATGGTCATAATACTGCATAAAATGCCAGGTGCAAAGGAATCGAACAATCAGTTAATGAGCCACAAAAGAAAATTTATCATACGGATTCTTATGAACAAATTGCGAGCAAATTTGGCCCAGAGATCAGACAAGAACATTGTGCTTCGTGAGAGATACCGACACAAGGAATGCGATATTCATGCTTAGAATGCTATCTGAAGGAGCAATGCAAATACAGAACAATCCTTTTCTGTGATTTATAGACTAAGCAAATGTGTTTGAGAAAACACGCCTCAAGGACTAGAAAACATCGACACTCTTTGGAAAGACCTTAAGATAATCAATAATCTATCTTGGCAGCAAACCGCTTGTGTACGGATATGAAGTAAACTCATTAGTTATGAAAAAAATGAACAAAAATAGAAAGGGGCAAAATACACGCACTTATTTTCTCACCGGATCTTTTCAACATGAACAGCGAGGCTTTATCATTAGCGGCCACAATCTCAACAACATAAGATCAAAAGCAAAGATAATTTGAAAATTAAAACAGCAAATGTAGTTTTTTAAAAGTATATAACATCTGTTGCGTTAGGTTGGTTTTTCACATGTCAACCCTTGTTGAGATTTAAGCTTGAATTTTTGCATGGGGCACCCAGTAAGGATTAAATTCACAATTCAGTAGTGATTCACCCTCCACCCACGTCTATTGGGCAGGTGAAGCGGCTCATCCTTTGTTTCCTGTTTAGGATGCGGTTTCCGGTTTTTACTTTTCAAAACTTTTCACTCTTTTCTTTTTTTCTTTTTTTTTCAATTGGAGTAGATAGACTAAACTATCGCCCGGTTCACACTCCATCCACGTCTAATGAACAGGTGAAGAGGCTCATCCCTTGTTTCCTGTTTAGGGTGCGGTTTCCGGTTTTCTCTTTTCCAGTTGTTTCACTCTTTTTTTTTCTTTTTTTTAATTGGAACAGATAGAACACACTATCGCCCGGTTCAGACTCCACCCACGTCTATTGATCAGGTGAAGATGCTCATCCCTTGTTCCCCGGTTAGGATGTGGTTTCCGGCTTTCTCTTTTCCAATATTTTTACTCTTACGTAGCCCCCTGCGCATCAGTGGCGTTATCGCTTGGGGTGATATGATTATAAAAAAAAAGTGGATGGCATGATGCTGAAAGCAGAAGGGAAAATACAAGACCTTCTACAGAAGGTAGAAAAGAAACAAGAAGAAAAAATATATATAAACATCAAGTAAACTGAATGTATGGTCATCAGATAATAAAAGAACGCAATATGCCAATTACAAGTCGAAGAAAATAAAACAAATTAAAAAAAATGCATGGAAAATTTTCTGATAAAAGATAGAAAGCGTAATATGAAGATCCAAAGACGCATTCGCATGACTAATATCACATTTCAGAAGCAAACCAATGTTTTTGTTTTGTTTGTTTTCTTTTAATCATTTCTCCCCGAGCAAGGCTGAAATGCCACTGATGAGCTGGGGGCTACATAACTGTAAAAAGATTAATTATAAAAGAGTGAGGAGTACAAACTAGTTAGAAAGGAGCAATAGAAAGCTGAAAATGCAGGTGCGATGACAGATACATACCTTGAACAGTATCTACACTCTGTGGTGAGTTGAGGCCAGAAGTGCCTTGTCAACTTCAATGCGTCTAAGACCAAGCTGTTGTCTCTCAACCATCACAGGCAACCTCTCCTGCCTCCCATAAGCATGGACCAAGCGATTCTTCCTGAGAGCAACACACTGCCCCTACTCGGCCTTACTCGCCTCCTCAGACCTCAAATGGAACCACTATATTGATTCCATAGCTAAATCTACTGCTAAGAAAATTGGGTCACTATGCAGATCCAGCGTGTTTTTTTCGACCAGAATCCACCCTGCATATATACAAGTCAACCATCAGTTCGTGCATGGAGTACTGCTGCCATTTATGGTCAGGCGCCCCTGCCGTTCTCCTCAGTGTTGTACTGACAAACAGGAAAATCTCATTCTAAACATAGATGAGAGTAATGGATTCCTATGCGATATATGTCCTTGTGTATGGAAGTGAATATTGAACACTCTCATCAAGGAATAAAGAGAGGTTTGAGGTGACAGAAATGTGGTTTTAAAAAAAGATTCTGAGAATACCATGGACGTAGCAAGTGTTGGAGGGAATGTAATCGAGAAGAAATATTAAGTTAACAACAGGAAAAGACATATTAGATTCCTGGGTCAGGTCATGATTTAGGAAAACCTGGATGATTTAATACTCACAGGAAAAATAAACAAAAGAGAGACAGGGGAAGGATGCACGAGAACTACTTGATAGATCTGAACAAAAAGATGTCGGGGCGGGTTCGAAAGTGATACCAAAAGAATAAATATTGACATTACCTACATTCAGTAAGTTAAGTTCCATAAATGATAGACACTTTGAACGATCATGTCTCAAAGAGACATGAGAGCTTGGGAAGAAGATTAACCCACAGTATGATGCCATCACATTCTGCGGTAGACTGGTTGCCATCCAAGGCTATAGAACCAAATCTGTCCTATTATTTAACCTATAACTTGAGGGAAGAAACGGATTAATACCTTTCCCAAGGAGATTTGTGAGTAAGTGTATTCAAGGAATTCAACTGGATTTCAACTCGGCACCCCAATTTGTCATTCCCCGTCGATATTCATTGCACCACAACGCATATCTACAAATTACCAAGTTTAGACGCCAAATATTTAAAGGAAACATGAAATATTCTAAAATCTATTTAGATGTTAGAACGTGAAGCTTAAGAAAGACAATATTTTAACATCTAGAAAACGAGTAAGAGCAGAGGCAACGAGAGATCCAGGAGCGTCGAGGAATCGAAACACATGTGCGTCAGGATTAAGAAAAATACTATTTGCTTCGGCGGATATGATAACAGTGACGACTAGAATTTTGAAGCACATTGATTTAATATTTCTCTTTGTTTTGTCTAGAAAAATGTTCTTCAAACCTGTTGGACATATTACATACTTTAGTATACATTCAGAAACAACCATAACAAGAGTAAACTCAGAATGTATTGGATCTCCAGAAACAACAATCAAGGAAAACTGGAATAATTCTGAAGAAAACAGAAGATCTTTTCGTCAAGAATTTTTGGCAATTGCCGTCTCTGTATTTACATACAATTAAGATAATTTGAAATGGATTATTATATTCTGTCTATTTTAGGAGACTCGGGTAATTTTCTGAGAAAATGCAGCTTCCAAGCAGACGAGAAAAAAGACTTTTGTTGAGAAAGTTAGCACTGGTGGAACATAAGATATACTTGAATGTTTTAATACCGTAAAATGGGAGAAGTTTCTTTGAATGAATATGAACATTCTGACAAAAAAATTAATAAGAAATATTTCGATACATGCATTGAATGGACGCATAATCTCAAGAAATAAAACAATGTATTCACAAGTAAAATACAATAGGAAAAGATTTAGTTAGATACAATTTGTGCGATCTTACGAGTCTTGTTTGTATTTACAAAAATGATCAGCAGAAAATATCATAAAAGTATATCTCAGATTACGACCCGGAAGGAAGAGTATATACAATATAAAACAAATGAAACAACAACAACAACAACAATAATAATAATAATAATAATAATAATAATAATAATAATATGCAAGTAACTAAAAATATGAGTGATCAAACGTTGCCCCAAAACAATTTCAATATTGACATATTAATGGGTAGAATCAGCATCTTTAGAATATATTTTAACATAACAATACCTGTCATAAATTAAAATGGCATGAACGGAACATTATGATAAAGAGTGAAAATTGTACACTTCACTGGGATTTTACCAAATCAACCCACTAATATATAACAACTAAAAATACAGGTATACGTGACCTCAAAAAATGAAGAAACAATCGAAGCAAAAGCCATTGGTCTATAAATTGATTAAGTGCTGAATATAAAATATTCACATCGATTATTTGTCCTTTGTCAAAACTTCTCATCACAATAAATTTCCTGCAAACGTGACTTTTATGAATGCAAAAAACCAACAGCTTGTAAACCAACAAATACTGAAATAAAACATGAAATATGGCATTTGCATGGGTTAACTAAAAGAAGCATTTGATAATTTTAAGACAGCATGAGAAAAAAGAATAAACATCAGAAATGTCATCATTAAAACCGAAGATGTCCGTATAAATTGTGATATATTTCAATGTGATTCTTTTTCGCATATCATTTTCTCAATGATATTATTTCTTTAGTACAAAATTATAAATAAAATAAGGTATGAAGCAGGATACTCAACAAAACAATCAATCATTTGTTTTATATAAAGGGTGAGATGGGTAAATCTTCGTCAATTTATATTTTTAAATTCGTTCATAAATTTTTGTTTTGTTTATTTTGTCGATTGCACAGGAGAGAGCATGGTATGTATAAATGTGCATCGTCTGTTAGTACTTGATATAATTCACTCAACCAAAAATATTAAAACCTATATGTATTGCTTGTAATTCGCACAGGAATCTATAATACGAACATATCAGTGTGCTTGGTTATCAATCTGAGGATGATGCAGAGAATTCAAAAGAGTCAAATGCTGATTGGAGGTATCATTAGTGATGTCGACTTAATACCTCCATTCATCTTCGCACAGAGCATCAGACTGAAAAACAAAGGCTTACATCAAATGAGGAACTGCTGCATTGGGTCATGAGTGTGGTTGCTGAAAGACTCTTTGTCTTACAGCAGAAATGTATCACGCCACAAAAGCAGTAAAACCAAGGTCTTACTCCTTAAACACTGACTCTCTAACTCCCCAGACTCTAACTACTTTATTTTTGTGTGTTGGGCACGTTGAACGATTAACCAACAAAACTTATTGTAAGACCAAAAATGTACTAAAGTAAAGGATTATAGCAGCATTCACCAACATAACCAAAAAAACTACTAGAACAGATTCAAGAGATTACGAAGATTCACTGAAGCTGCGCTCGAAGTCTATGTCGTTTTTATTGATTAAATGTATTATTTAGCATTTTCAGATAATTTTTGTAATTTTGATAAATGTAACTGTTAAAATGAGATTTTGATGTTATTTTCATTTTTGATTAATTCAGGTGACACTTCATCCAACTTCATTTCTATATGACTTGAAGCTCTCTGCCGAAGATTACTATTAGCTTGAAGGCCTACGCACAAATTTATATAAAGTTCTGTGCTAACATAGAAAAGTTGTTTAGAGTTGATAATGGCAGGAAAGCAATATTTATGTGGATAAAATTATTACGCTTCAAAAATATTTTATCTTAAAAACAAACATTAATTAAAAAGCTTAAACATGAAGAACACTCTAATAGGGATTATAGGAAGTAAATCGTATAAAATATAGAAAGTACCATGTCAGAATGCTAGAAAAGAATAATATACACTTTAGAACATAAATATAATGCACACACTGTATTAGAATAAATATCGGCAATGCCTGTAGTGATGTACAACTTTAATAAATTAAACCATAAATAAAATCAAAAAGTACAAGTGAAGATAACAAAAAGTATTTTTAGCGAAAAGGCAGATATAGTATAATTATATCTTCCAAGAAACTGCGGTGATCAAATCAATGCAAATTATAAGCTAGCGACGAATGGCTTCAGTAATACTTGCAATGAAACAACCGGTAGATGCTAAAACAGGTGTTCAATATGTCAATAATCAAACCTCATTACTCTGTTCCAAATTATTTTGTTATATATATATATATATATATATATATATATATATATATATATATATATGGAACGGATTTAAGCGAGAATTATTTCCGAAAGAAAAATGGATGACTCACTAAGGAAGCAACATCAATTATATCAAATGCAAAATAAAAAGTCCAGAACAGATAGAGACTTAATTAATTCAAGACCATTTCTTCGAAGATAACAGCCCAGTAAAAATAACAAGATTGTTGTCCTGGTTATTAGATTTCCACGGTTAGATTGAAAGCTGCAACAGACTGGTTTATAGTTAGCGAGCACGGAAGAAGCCTAATAAATTTCCAGAATCACAATGTCTAAAACATAAAATCTCTCATTATTACATTCTGAATTATAACGACATGATTTGAGGCTTACTTTTAAAATCTACTGCTTATTTAGTGCCTGATTCCGTATATTAATTAGAGAAAATATATAACAAATACATAGAACCTACAAGGTGAACTATCAGTCACGAAAATTATTGAGTTGTGAAATGCTTCAGTCAGAACTAACAGAAAGATACAAAACCATTAGCCGCATATATTTGCTTGAAAAATGACTTGCTCTTTGAGTTGACACTCCTAGTTGATGTAGATATTTAAAGCAAAATTGCTTCAATTAATGTCTTAAAAATTATCAGGAGAGATTTAATAGATTACCAGTTTATAGCCCTATGGGAATCTGCATAAACAATCTCATACTTTTACAAAAGTCTATCTTTTTTGCAGTGTTTCCTTCTTCATATTATGAATGTTTTTTACAGTGTTCTTAAGTTTTACTGAATTTTATTAATGTAAAATAATTTGGTATTTCAATCTCCTCATTTTATCTGTTCACACATTATAATTACACATTGAACGTACATTTAACATGTGCAGAAACTAACACATTTAATGGAACTTTAAGTCGCTATGAAAAGTCAAAATGCATCATAAATATAAGATAATAATACTAGCGATATCAGTTACATATGTTGTTATACTTGTCGTATCTGCTTGTCGTTTGGGTTAATAATATTTCGTAACGAAACAATATATAAAAATATTAGAAGTAAACTTATTAGGCATGCGGATTAATATTACAATAATTGCGAATATCGTAGCTAGTGCGTCGGCTGTGCAATTCTGTTGGGTCTCTTGCGTCAACTTTCATAATCAATTGAAGAGTCCATGCACTGCACTTTAGTATAGCAAAAGTCGTTCAACTTTCTGCAAATCAATATCCAGCAAAAATATGAAAAATTGTGTAGATAAGAATTATATTGCGGTTTCAGGTTGAAAATTAATGCTTGCACGTAAAACAAAAATTGAAATAATAATAATAATAATAATAATAATAATAATAATAATAATAATAATAAATGGATCCAAAATGCAGGTTTTGTGAATGGATCCAAAATGCAGGTTTTGTAAATGGATCCAAAATGCAGGTTTTGTAAATGGATCCAAAAGGCAGGTTTTGTGATAAACAATGGATCCAAAATGCAGGTTTTGTGATAAACACCAAGAAACAATAGACCACCTAATCTCAGGCTGTTCTGTGCTTGCCCCAAATGAATATAAAAATCGCCACGATAGAGTTGGGCAATATTTACATTGGGCAATATGCAAACATTATGGAAAAGCTGTAGGCAAACACTGGTATGAACATCACCCAGCACCGGTTACAGAAATAGAAGATGTAACCATTCTATGGGATTACACCATCTACACAGACAGAAAAATTGAAGCAAACAGGCCAGACATTATTGTTAAAAACCAGAAGGAGAAAACTTGTCTATTAATTGATATGGCTTGTCCAGCGGATTGTAACATAGCAATCAAGGAATTTGAAAAACTGTCAAAATATAAAGACCTGGAAATTGAAATAGGAAAAATGTGGAAATTGAAAACAAGAGTTGTGCCAGTGATAGTAGGTGCACTTGGAATGATAAAAAATGGAACAAAACAACACATTGAAAGAATCCCTGGAAACCCCAGCTTAAGAGATATACAAAAAATTGTCTTATTAAGTACAGCCCACACACTAAGGAAAACTTTATCTATGTAATGCTGGGGATGATAGGAAAGATAGAAAAACATGAAATGGAGCCATAACAACACGCCACTACCTGCCTTAGGTCTCCCCGCAGACTTGGTTGGTAGTGAGACCAAAGCAGAAATCGAAATATGATGAAAAATGACATAATAATAATAATATGGCCATCCTTGTAAAAATAGAATTAAAATATACAGGGAGTGGGCAAACAAATTTAAACATCTAATACCATAACATAAGTGTATGAAAATGTTGGTTAAACTGGCAAAACAGTTTTTTTGTTTGTTGATTTAATATTAGTAGTATTTCAGTTTTTATTTTGCGAAAATATTCATTTATTTACAGATATTATAAAAATAAGATTTATAAAAATCAAATTCAGTACTTTTTTTTTTTTATAATCATTTCGCCCCAATCCGAGTAGAGCTGTTGTTGGTGCGCAGGGGATAACAGTGAGAGAAAAAAAAAGCTATGAGGAATGTACTTTGAAAGAATAACTAATTCAGATAAAAGCTGGCAATTCACGCTGTATTAAAATCTTTGGGGATTGTAATTATCTGGAAAAATAGCGAAGGGAAGGGACTTCCAAAAACGGGAGGTCTGAGAAAATAAATTCTTAGAGTAGAAAAGGCGGTTATATTTCACTACTTCGACGGTTAAATGAGTAAAACATTAATGCTAATCTTGTAGCATTCGTAAATAAATGTAGTCTGGGAACAAGGGAAAAACTAGTCAGAGTTTTACCTTGAAAATACATGTATAAATGAAAGCCACAATATGGAAAAAAATGATCGAGGCGAGCTGCCATATCAGAATATGTTATATTTCAGAACTTCCGTTGGATTTTGTCGAAAATCTCAGGATGAGCAGCAGGAGCACAGAACCAAATAAGGCAATATTATTCAATGCACGGACGAATGATAGATTTGTAAATGTGAAAAATTGAGTCACTTGTGTTTTTTTCTAAAATGAACCAGTAATTTTCATTAATGTTGACATCTGTCGGTGGTGAACAAATAAGATTTTCTACTTCAGTTAGATGTTCCGCGTGCCATTCAGTTACAATTGAACAGGATAATTAGGTGCGTTATCATACGAAAATATAGTATTTCCCTTCAGAAATAATTACTGAACCATAGAATGAATTTGATTATTGAATATTTTAAAAAGTTCTTACTGTTGATTTACATAAACTTTTTAAAATAATATATGTAAAAAAAAAACAGTTGTAGCAAAAGTGAAGTTTAACAATTATTAAATCAACAAACATAAAAAAACGAGATGTAACAGTTTAATCAAATTTTCCAAATTATGTTTTTTTAGTACAAAATATTCCCATAATTTTGTCCACTCTCTGTATGTATGAACTGCAATTCTATTCAAATAACTATATTTCTATGAATTACAATAAAATCACACTGAAAATATTTAGAGAGAACACTGCAGCTCTTTTGAAACGAAAATAAAGAAAATAATTCTATTCAGTGCCTGCAACAAATTTCTAAAGAATACATATAAAGTAATTAGCTAAATCCAATATAATGTTCTAGAAACAACATTTCACTGTTTCTGGTAAATCAATAAGAACTTGTATGTAATCTTACCGAGCAATATCAAACCAAAATCTCAAAATCAATCTTAGTCAATGTTAAATGTAAAATTACCCGGGACTTTGATTTTCGAGCTTATATACAGTCCAATGAATGGCAAGTAAACTGTTTTTAACTACCGGATGGATTAATGAGTATTCATCGGTGTATGTTTAAAAAGAAACATATTGCCAAGATTGAAAAATACCTGGTTTGGTAGAAGGAAATGATGTACTTATTATTTTGGGGGGTGCATACTTAGATTCGTTCTTGAGATGGATGAACTTGAATTTAAACTAACCCCAATATTATATAAATACACAACTCTGCGTTGAGGTTTTAAAGAAATATTTTGTGTCTTAATTTAATTAATGAGGATTGTTAAAAGAACAAATACAAAATAAAAAGATAAATTGATTAATGAAAAGTTCGGAAATCTGCGGCAAATTGAGCAAGAACAGTAAATAATATAGAAAGATAAGAAGGAACGAATTCATCTACAAGCTTTTAATATAATTTGGATTATTGAGACTCTCGTGATCAAACAATTGTTTATACTAGTAATTCAAAATTCGTAATTAACTTGCTAGTTTTAGTATCAATGATATTAGTTTTAATACTAATAATATTTCATATACTAATAATAGAAACTAATTCATAGAAACTGTCCAATTAATCTCTATAATTTCAAATAAGTTCTCCAGTGGTTTCTCTGAAAGTATCTTTTCTGTCTGCCTCAATTCGTTAACTTTTCCAAAAATATTTTCTGTTAAAAAATATTCTTTGGTATGAGCTATTACGCAATTTCTGTGATAAATGTTTCTGAGACATTGTATATATGAGAAAGAAGAAACAGAATTTAAACTAACCACCAAAACTATAAAATACACAATTCTACGATCAGGTTTAAAAGAAATATTCTGAATCATGATTCAATGTGTTACATTGAAAAAAAACATATATAAAATATAAATATTAATTAGGCAACAAATATATATTGATATAATATTCAAATTCATATGATAATATATATATATATATTTATATATATATATATATGTTGATATGATTAGAAAAAAATGTGGTGACATTAGAAAGTGTTAAATTTCTGAATGATAGAAATAGACTGTAATGACTGAAGAATGAATTTAATGAAAATTAATAAAAAACAATCCCCCCTCCATCACACTACTGTCTGTTACTGCTTACTTAAGGTAACTTAATCTCTCCAGAACTCTCCAGAACTGTATAGAAGAAACAAAATGAAGATAATTTTTGGAATTTTCTTAACTTTTTCTGTCAGCCAGCCTGCAACTTGGTGAGTTTAGTCAGTGTGATCTTATTTTTTATTAATTTTTGAATTATTTATTTCATTTGTATTTTTTATTTTATTTTTTTCGGTTCTTATCTTTTCTGCCTAATTTTTGTGTAAATTGTTCTTAATTATCAAATTTAGGTTTGACTTATACTAAGTTAAAACTTAATTATCTTCAGTCACACATTTATTCTTTTTTTTAATTGGAGTAGATAGTACCTTCTATAGCCCGGTCTCACACTCCACCCCCTTCTTTTGGACAGGAGTAGAGGTATCGCCTTGTTTCTTGTTTAGGAAGGGGTTCCCGGTTCATCTCTCTCTTTATCGGTCTTTATGTCGGTTCGGCTGGAAGCTTTTTGCAGTTGGTGAGTATGGTGGCAAAGTCTCTTCATTCTGAGGGTACCGGGTTGGCAGTTTCCTGGTTGCTGCTTCCGACTGGTAGTTAGGAGCCCGAACTCTTGCGTAGCGTCTCGAGAGGCTGCTCTGATCAACAGTTGAATAATATCGGGGTTCCTGTAGTGCCATTTCGCGCATGGACGGGCGTCCCTGCATGAATTTCCGATGGGCAACACCGAGGCCACATTATGCTGCAGGCGGCGCCATTCTCCATCCTTCACCTGCTGCAATTAACGACCATCTGACCCTACTCTAGACCTCTCTCTATCCACAACTACAACCAGCATGAAATTTAACAAACAAAATAGCAAGCCTAAACCAGCTAGTCGTAAATCGCCCAAACCTATCTGCGTTACCTTCACAAATATACGAGGTATTCGCAGTAACTTTAATAGTATAGAGTCGTTCCTTCTAACTAACTCACCCGATATCTTAGCTATATGTGAGACTAACCTTGACCCTTCTATCCCCTCTTCAGAGCTGTTCGTTCCTGGTTACCTTCCTCTCTTCAGGAAGGACTCCAATGTCCATATGCATGGGCTTGGTGTATATGTCAGCGAACAACTCCCCTAGCCAGGGTCACATCTCTTGAATCCCTTGATCATTCCTTCATGTGCTTCCGTCTCTCACTTCTAAGCTCGGTTAGCTATCTCTTCTTCCTCTACCGCTCCCCTTCCTCCTCTGACTGTACGTTACTTGATTGCATCTCGACTAACATCGACAGGGCCATTTCTTCTCACCCATCTGCCCATATATTTGTGTTTGGCGATTTTAACGCCCACCACACCAAGTGACTTGAAAACTCAGCCACCGACCTTGCTGGGATCTGCACCATGCACTTTTCAATAGCCCAAGCTCTAACGCAAGTGGTGGACTTCCCCACGCGTTTCTCTAAAAACCCTAACGGAAGGGACTCTTTACTCGACCTTTGTTTTACCTCCATCCCAGACTCCTGCACTACCAGGCAACTCTGCCCCCTTGGAAACTCTGACCACGCCGTAGTCTCCGTAAACATATCAATCCGCACTAACTCTACCCAAGAAAACCAGACCAGCAGAATATCATACTGCTACCAAAGAGCCGACTGGGACTCGTTCAGGGACTTCCTCTGCGACGTCCCCTGGAACAACGTCTTTGATCTTCCTGTCGAAGACTGCGCCTCCGAAGTCTCCTCTTGGGTTAAGGCTGGCATCGATGCATTTATCCCTGCCAGAAAATTCCAACTAAAACCTAATTCGTCCCCCTGGTTCTCACCCGCTTGCTCGGCCGCTATTGCCCACCGGAACCATATCTTCCGGCTCTATCGAAGCTGCTCGTCGAACCAAAACAGGCGCCTTTTCACCTCAGCACGGAAGAAGTGTAAAAAAGTACTGAACGAAGCCAAGAGGGCGTTTGCTACAAGAATTAGGCAACGCATAGCATCCTCTAAGTTTGGCTCCAAAGATTACTGGCGTCTCTGCAAAAGCGTGCTCAGCAGGAACAAGACTTCAATACCCCCACTAATCAATGAATTCGAAGTTCTCACCTCCCCAGCCGACAAGGCTGAATGCTTTGCCCGTAAATTCTCAACCAATTCGACACTGGACTCGTTAGGAATACCTACACCAGACTTCCCACCCAGAACTAAGGCTCAACTAAATAACGTCCACATTTCAACCTCGCTGGTCGCCAAGATAATTGCGCAACTTGACCCACACAAAGCGAGCGGCGGTGACGGAATCCCAGTCATAGTACTGAAGAAATGTGCCCCAGAACTCTCCTCTGTCCTCTCTAAACTCTATAACCTCTGCCTATCTGCTTCCTGCTTTCCTGCCTGTTGGAAGTCCTCCTGCGTAGTACCTATATTCAAGAATTCTGGCGAACCCTCAGACCCCGCCAATTACCGTCCTATTAGTCTCCTTCCAATCTTTGGCAAAGTTTTCGAAGCCATTATCAACGCCGAGGTGATTCAGCACCTTATGACCAACGGGCTTCTCTCTGACAAACAGTATGGGTTTCGCTTCACCAGGTCTACTGCTGATATGCTAACGACCATTACCGAGTACATATACCAGGCACTCGACAAGAATGGTGAAGCCCGAACCGTTGCCTTGGATATCTCCAAAGCATTCGACAGGGTCTGGCATGCTGGCCTCTTGAGCAAACTGCGGAGTTATGGGATAACTGGACATCTGTTTGACCTCATCCAGTCCTTCCTCTCTAACCGCACATTAAAGGTGGTATTAAATGGGCATGCCTCCCAAAACTACCAGACGAACGCGGGCGTCCCTCAAGGTTCTATCCTAGGTCCCACGCTATTTCTGATCTACATTAATGATCTCCCCGACACCATTAGATCCCAAGTTGGCATGTATGCCGACGACACAACAATCTACTCTCGCATCGATCAGAAACCAGGTCTGGACGACAAAGTGAACCTCGCTGCCGCACTTGAAAGGGACCTCCAATCCGTAGTGACCTGGGGTAGGAAATGGTTGGTAAATTTCAATGCCTCCAAAACAAAGCTGTTATCAACTAACCACCATAGACAATCGCATCTACCTCCCATTAGCATGGGACAGGCTAGCCTCCCAGAGAGTAAAATGCTACGCCTCCTTGGCCTTACACTTTCGGCGGACCTCAAATGGAATGACTACATTGAATCCATTGCCAAATCTGCTGCTATGAAAGTCGGCTCTCTGTGCAGGGCCCGGAAATTTTTCCCTCCTGAAACTATTCTGCACATATACAAATCTACCATCCGCCCGTGTATTGAATATTGCTGCCATATCTGGTCGGGTGCCCCTGCTGCTCTCCTTGGGCTTCTTGACAAAATACAAAGGAGGATCTGTAACGTGGTTGATACTGACTTGGCAGACCGGCTGCAGCCGCTCTCACACCGGCGTGATGTAGCTTCCCTGTGCCTCTTCTACAAGTACTTTCATGGCTTCTGCTCCGATGAGCTTAGATCACTGGTGCCGCCTAAGCACGAATTTACACGAGATACTAGATTAGCAACTAGGTCCCACCCTTTTACAGTTAAACAAATAAGATGTAACCGTAAATTCTACTCCAACAGCTTCTCTTCTCGCGTTTCCCGCCTGTGGAACTCCCTTCCACAAGTCTGCTTTCCCGACAGTTACAATCTCCAAGTGTTTAAATGTAGGGTCAATAGACACCTCCTATCACACTAACTCCCAACTATTCTCACAACACTCTCATCTACCCAACCCTCATTCTCGGTATCCTCACCCGCCTATCACCCACCCTCTGTTATTTCCTATATTTAACCAGCCTTTCTCCACTCTACGTAGCCCCCTGCACAGTAGTGGCAGTGACATGCCTTGCTCGGGGTGAAACGCTTATGAAAAAAAAAAAAAAAAAAGTATATATATATATATATTTCAAAAAATGATTACAGAAATGCTCGAATAGCATCAATCAAGTAATATTTAGGATATTTCTCTTCTAAATGGATGTGCGTTGTGGCGCAATGGATATCGACTAGGAACGAGAAATCAGCGAGACGAGTTAGCGTTCCAGTTGAATTCATTGCATTCACTTACGAAAAAATACTCTTGGGAAAGGTATTAATCCGTCCCTTCCCTCCAGCTGTGTGTTAAATAATAGGATAGATTGGGGTCTGTAGCCTTGGTCGGCAACCAGTCTACCGCAGAAAGCAATGGCAACCTACTGCGGGATAAACTTCTGCCCAGTCAGTCATGGCTCTTTCGAGACATGATTGCCCAAGCGTGAATCACGTATGGGTCTTAACTGACTGACTGACTCTTTTAAATATTCACAAGGCAAAGTGAATATTTTTTTAAAAATCTTTTAATAATTGTTTTATTTAAAAATTATAGAACGCTATCTCACATTTAACTATTTCCCACGATACAAAAATGTTTCATTGTCAGGCGATTAAGAAAATCGTTTACAGTCTCTTCAGCTATAAATGTATTGATAATCATGTGAAATAAAAGAGATGTATCGGCTAATGGAAGACACTATTCAAGAAAATGATATATCTAAGATTCAATAAAATATGTTAAGTTAAAGACGAAGCAAGAGAACCTTTAATAAGTCAATGAATAAAACGCTGATAGATTATATAAAAAATATGACAATATTAAAACTGGATATAGTCAATTCATCAGGTAGTGAATTTATTTATGTAGTGACTGTTAAATAGCATGTGCGTTGTAGGGCAGCGGATATCAGCTCTGAGCGAGAAATCTGGGAGCCGAGTTCGAATTCCAGTTGAATTTCTTACCTTCTCTTAAGCGCTAATACCCTTGGGAAAATGTATTAATCCTTCTATTTCCTCCACCTGTGGGTTAAATAAGAGCACAGATTGGATTCTATTGCTTAGGTTAGCAACCAATCTACCGCAAAATATAATGGCAAACTACTGCTGGATAATCTTTTGCACAGTCAGTCATGTAACTTTCGAGATATAATCGCCCAATCGTGTATCACGTATGGCATTTAACTGCCTGAGTGTTAAATAATATTAATTTCTTTTTATCCACTCTCTTAAACATCGAAAGACTACGATGAAATACGGTAAGCAATTTGTGAGCCTACGAGAAGTTTCATTTCGACGAATAAAACCTTGTCTTTATAGAAATTGATCGGTAAGCTGAGATGGAAATGGAAAAATATTTGCAAGCTTATGTAAAATTGTTTTTGATAAATGAAGGACTTGTCTTTACGATTATTAGCCGTTGAACCAAAAATAAGACATAAAATAGAGTATAGAGCCTATGATAAATCTATTTTGATCTAAAACGAGAGAAAAAATATGGGAAATAAATGTCTCACGTTATGTGAAAAATTTTGTTTTAGTTTCTCGTAACCATCATTTGGATTTTTAATGGATTTCCTCTCAAAACTCTAAGCAATAATTAATACTGTTTCATAATCTACATTTGAATGCATGCAACTGTATGTCCTTTCATTGGCAAATAACCTTCTTATATCACTTTTAAACATTTTAAATATATTTTTGTCTAATCATTTAAATACTTGCATGAACAATTCCTCTCCCTGATTTTTTTTAAAGAACAGTTTTTAAGAATTCTGATTTATATTCCTGAAACAAGCGAAAGATATAGCTTCAAACGTGTAACATTATAAATAAATCCTTTATCTACTTGTACTAAAATTACCCGTATCGTTGCTATAGTATGTTTTACATGGGTGAAGCAACTATTCATTTGAACCCAGAAGTTAAACACCACTCTCAGTCAGTTAAGTCCCATACGTGATACACGCTTGGGCGATCATGTGTCGAAAGAGACATGACTGACTGGGCAGAAGATTATCTCGCAGTAGGTTGCCATTGCTTTCTGTGGTAGACTGGTTGCCGACCAAGGCTATAGAACCCAATCTGTCCTGTTATTTAACCCATAACTGGAAGGAATATACGGATTAATACCTTTCCCAAGGGTATTTGCTCGTAAGTGAATGCAATGAATTCGGCTGGAATTCGAACCCGGCTCCCCGATTTCTCGTTCCGAACCGATATCCAATGCACCACAACGCACAAAGCACCACTATACACTTTCCTAATAAAGTTTCATATGGTGTAAGTATATTTTATATTTTTCTTTTGTTTTATCATTTTAATAACGAAAAAAAAAACTCGTGGAATGGCCACTATTCATTTACATCACGACAATGATAAAACTATGTTCTTGGAACATTTCTCATTTCTTGAGGTATATTAATTTGTTTTTTTACATATATATTATCGACCATTTATCACTGTGAATGATTTTACCAATGTTAGAAAGTCAAAACATTTTTTACCATTATTTTTTTACTGAGATTTTTAGTTACGAATTTTTATTTTAGTTGATTTTTCTTACATTTTTTTATTATAAATTTTATAACTAGTCTTTGTCGAATTTGTTTTCTTATTCAACACGCTATTCAGATTCGTTTTGTGTGTTAATTTGTCGCTTGTATTCTGACAGAAATATTTGCTCTTTTCATTTTATATAGATTTTGCCGATGTCATTTATGTGTTAATAGATATTTGACAGATTTTAAATTGTATGTTTGATCTTCAAAACTGTACACATCCTGAAACATTTTCCCACAAAAAATAAAAATAAAATAATTTAATTCTAAGAATTCAGATAATTAATAATATTAAATATTGTACAATCAATTAATTTTCTTTCAAGTTTTACCATGTATGTATGTATGTATGTATGTATGTATGTGTGTGTGTGTGTGTTTTATTTTCGATAGAATCAGGTGATAGAAATATTTGTAAAAGTGGATATCAGTTACTGTATTAGATTATTTTTCTGTTTTATAAGATTATTTAATATCTTCAATTATATTCCCTCAAAATATAAATATTATCAAGAGCATTATTCCTTTTCCTATCCTTTTCTTGTATATTATGAAACATCTCCGATTAAATGCAAGACAAACTATTAAATATGTCAATAAACGACTCATTATTCTCTCTGACTTCTGTAACGCATTTATATGAATAGGGACAATTTTATCGTAGCGTTTACTGAAGGTCTTTTCTCGGGTATTATACACACAGCCAAAACAAATAGTGCTACACTCAATCACACCTTTCATGATATCAATAATATTTGTCTAGTTTATATTATGTATTCAGCTGATCAGTTTTCTTGTACATTTGTCAAATCTTATCTAAGAAAATTGAAATCAGCAACTGCCATATAGTGAATATTTTTAAACTAGAATTATTTATGATATTCTGTATTTGATTGCGTGAAAATTCTGTAACATGGTCAAACGAAATAGTATAAGATGCAATCGGATTATTTGATGGCAAAAATATCAAGCAAGTCAGATGGTTGTAATATCTACTTAATGTTTCAATAAAGAACAGGGTTATGTGACATGGGAAACGAATAATACTTTGGAATAATAACATATACCACCCAAATGACAAGAAAAATATTAAAAGAAAAACATTTTGTACTTCTTTCTTTTCATGTGCCTTGTCCCTTCATGACAAAGGCGATCATAGATTTCTACTAGCTCTGTTTCTTGTCTTTCCCCAATAGATTTGTTTTGGAATCTCTCCCAAACCCCGCTCCTCCATTCATTTTCTGAGGCTTATCAAGTATGTCTCGCTATGCTTTTCCTTGTCTCTCTTTCCTTCTATTAGCCTTGAGAATATTAAATATTCCAGGGCCTCCGTCTTCATTACGTGCCCCAGAAACCGCATCTGATTCTTCCTGATTCTAAGTATGAGTTTTTCTCTTTTACATCCTCCCTAACACCTCATCATTGTTCACGGGCTCCGTCCATGATATCCTCAGCATCCTTCTGCAAAACCACATTTCTGTTGCTTCAAGTCACTCCTTCATTCTTGACGATATCGTTTAATATTCAATTACATACAAAAAGAACGATATCACATAGTCTTCTACCACTCTAGTAAGCATTTGAAATGCGTCCTTGGCCATCAGGCCAATCAAGTTTTTGGATTTCAATGTCGTATTTTCCATCCTCTGCCAGAACACATCCCAGGTATTTATTTTTTTACTACTTATATTTTAATATATCCGACTTGTAGTTGCCGTTGTGGGGTTTTCTATTTGCTGATGACCATAAATTCTGTTTTCTTGAAGTTTATGCTCAGTCATTTCTTTGGCTTTCTTTTGGTACATTTTGTGGGAGGAACTGCATTTTCACTTACGAGACTGCGGTCAGTACTGTTATGTAACATTGCTGAGAATGTGTTTGGCAAAGATGAATCTCGGCAAGGGTTTTATTTCTCTCAGATTTTTTTCACTGTATATATTGAATAGTTTCTGCAAGAAAACCCGGCTGAATTTATTTCCCCTCTATTCGCAAGCAGTTTGCTGCTAATATAAATACTTGATTATCCTGACGTCTTTTTCCGAAAATGTCGGGGTTGTCAAGCATCTCTATCAAGTCTTTGTTGCGTAATTTGTCAAACGCCTTTGTGTAATCTATAAAGTACAGATAAAGGTCATTCTGCATTTGCATTGCACTTTCAGATAGTATTCTGAGCATGAATATTGCATTCCTCGTTAATCTTTATCTCCTATCATTGGGTGGATTAAATCAAGAAAAGAATATTGGCTGTCATATATTTTTTTTTATAAACATGTCATCCCAACCAATGCATTTTACTGCTACTGTTGTGCATGGTTTACATAGGAGGAATGTTATGAGGAGTGAGATGTTGCAGGGGTGTCAGGAAGAGAGTAAAAGAAAGAAGCGAATAGTGATGAGAGTGGGGTGGACGAAGAAAAAAGCATGAGCGAAAGAATGTAAGTTAATGAGACAAGAGATGACAATTGACCTTACATTTAAATTCTTGGAGATTGTAACTCTCAGAAAAGCAATTATGCGGAAGAGAATTCAACAGACGGTAAGTGCGAGAAAAGAAGCTGTTGGAGTAGAATTTGCGTTTACAATTTATGTATTAATATGGATCAGGCTTCTCTCCCCGAAAGTAAAACACGGCGTATCAACAGATTAACTCTCACATCAGACATCAAGTGGAACAACTATATAGAATCCATAGCTAAATCTGCTGCTAAGAAAGTTGGTTCTCTGTGTAGGGCCAGGAATTTTTTTCCTGTCCGAAACAATCCTTCACATATACAAATCTACCATCCGCCCATGCATTGAGTATTGCTACCATATCTAGTCGGGTGCTCCTGCTATCCACTTCGGTGTCCACGACCAAATCCAACAGAAAATCTGTAATTTGATCGATCCAGACTTGGCAGCTAGGATAGATTCGATTTCTCACCGAGGAATGTGGTTTCCCTGTGTCTCTTCTACAAATAATTTCACGGCTTCTGCTCGGATGAACTTAGCTCAATGGTGCCTCCTATATATAAATTTACTCGAGCTACAAGATTAGCAACTAGGTCCCACCCTTTTACTGTGAAACCAATAAATTAGAAAAGCAAATTCTACTCAAACATCTTCTATTTTCACAATTCCGGCCTGTGTAATTCCCTATTCATTTACTTGCTTTCTCGACAGCTGCAATCGCCAAGAATTTAAATATAAAGTCAATAGCCATCTCCTATCTCACTAATCTGCATCCTCGTTCTCAAGCTCTTTTCTCCGTCTACTCCACTCTCATCACTATTCTCATCCTTCTCTTACCCAGTTCCTGACAACCCCTATAACTTTTCAGTCTTTCTCATAATTTTCCTCTTATGAACCTCCTGCAAAACAGTGGCAGTAAAATGCTTTGCTTGGAGTGATATGATTATCAAAAAACAAGTTCTGTACTATTATAATGTGGATATAAAGTAGGGGATCCATTCTACATTACAATCAATCTATAAACTGATATCTCAATTTATGGCCACATTCATCCTCTTACCCACTTCCTCATACCCCCTATAACCTGTTAATTTTTCTCTTATCTTTCCTTCTTCAAAACAGTAAAATGCCTTGCTTTAGTCGATATGATTATAAAAACTACCTACCGATTATGATTTTAATTTTAAAAATATCATTTTAAATTGATCGCTACTTTTTTTTATTTATTCAGGACATCATCTACTCTTATAAAACAGAAATAAATCAATTACCTGCGGTCGTCTAATAATTGCCATATGTTTAAAAAGAATGTCTACCAAATATTATTTCACCAGGCAGAATACTGGTTCATTTTTTCTGAAACTTACTAAAAATAACTGATACTAACAACATAAATTCTTAAAATAATGTATTCTGCATCGTAAATATAGAATTTATAAATGCATCTAGATACAGTAATGCTTTCGGATTCAAGTTGCCGAAATATGATATTTTCGAGATAGGAGCTGGAGTTTAGCCGTTTTTTTTTTGTTTTTTTTGTTTTTTTGCCTTGAGAGAAGAGCTGAATTTTGAAATGCAAGTGAGTTTCAGTTAAGCATGCACTAGTTGATGAATCAAGAGCTAAGCTACGGAAGTGATTCCATCAAAGTAAGCATGTTCAACTCGTTCTTGAAGGATCTCAATTGTGCTGTTTTCTCATTTTCTTTTTGTGTTATTTGGTCGTGAAAGTATTGGCAATATTCCCATTAATTTCAATGGGGAAACTTGATTTAAGAAGAAGTTTTTGAGGTACGAGCTCGGTCATGGAACAAATTTGACTCATATCTCACCCAAGCCATAACTATAATGTGTTAATGCATGAACTCACATTATATATATAAGGCTTGATAGTTTGGCCTACTTGAGCTTAATAAAATATTCACTGTATTATTGTTGTTGCTAATCTTATTATGTCGCATGAATGCGAAGGAGCAAGTACCTGGTTAGAGTGGAGATTATCTCCTGAAAGATTCAGAAAAAATATTTCGAATTCTGCTCGTTTTAAGGAGTTTACTCTCGGCAGCGAGGTTCGCCTTGTCACCAACACCAGATTTTTTATCTGGTGTTGGTGACAAGGCGAACCTCGCTGCCGAGCTTGAGAACGACCTCCAATCCGTGGTGGATTGGGGTAAGAAATGGCTCGTAAAATTCAATTCTTCCAAAACGAAGCTGCTGTCAATTAACCACCACAGACAACCGCACCTCCCTCCCATTAGCATGGAACAGGCTTGCCTCCCAGAGAGTAAATCACTACGCCTGCTAGGCCTGACATTCTCAGCGGACCTCAAATGGAATGACTACGTCGAATCCATTGCTAAAGCCGCTGCTATGAAAGTCGGCTATCTGTGCAGGGCCCGGAAATACTTTCCGCCTCAATCTATCCTGCAATTATATAAATTCACCATCCGCCCGTGTATTGAGTACTGCGGCCACATCTGGTCGGGTGCCCCTTCTATTCTCCTCGGGGTTCTTGACAAAATACAGCGAAGAATCTGTAAAGTGATTGATACCGACTTGGCTGACCGCCTGTAGTCACTCTCTCATCGGCGTGACGTGTCTTCCCTGTGCCTCTTCTATAAATAGTTTCATGGCTTCTGATCTGACGAACAAAAATCACTGGTGCCCCCTAGATGTGAATTTGCACGAGATACTAGATTGTCAACTAGGTCCCACCCTTTTACAGAGAAACCGATGAAATGTAACTGCAATTTCTACTCCAACAGCTTCTTTCCTCGCACTTCCCGCCTGTGGAATTCCCTACCGCATTCTTACTTCCCCAACGTCTACAACCTCCAGGAGTTTAAATGTAAGGTCAATAGACACCTCCTAACACACTAACTCACACCCACTCTCTCCAAATCTCTCCCTATGTACATCCTAAGTCGTCTATCACTCTCCTTCTGACATTTCCTATACCCAATCTCTCTATGTAACCCCCTGCGCTATAGTGGCAGTGGAATGCCTTGCTTGGGGTGACACGATTAAAAAAAATATCATATTGCTTCAAACTTTATGATATTTTCCAGCTCACTGATAATATTTGACACAAATATCTGCTACAACAATAACTATTTCCAGCATTATTTTTATTCTGCATAAGAATTTTAAATGTATACTGACAGTAATTTTCATTAAATCAAGGACATTCTAAATAGTATACTGGAGGGTTTAAACTGATTTAATTTCCAAGTTCCTAATCTATTTTTTCTATTTTCAGCATCATCAATATCACCCGGTTCACACTCCACCCACGTCTATTGAACAGGTGAAGAGGCTCATCCCTTGTTTCCTGTTTAGGATGCGGTTTCCGGTTTTCTCTTTTCCAATCTTCTCACTTCTTTTTTTCAATTGGAGTAGATAGACTAAACTATCGCCTGGTTCACACTCCACCCACGTCTATTGAACAGGTGAAGAGGCTCATCCCTTGTTTCCTGTTTAGGATGCGGTTTCCGGTTTTCTCTTTTCCAATCTTCTCACTTTTTTTTTTCAATTGGAGTAGATAGACTAAACTATCGCCTGGTTCACACTCCACCCACATCTATTGAACAGGTGAAGAGGCTCATCCCTTGTTTCCTGTTTAGGATGCGGTTTCCGGTTTTCTCTTTTCCAGTTTTTTCACACCTATGTAGCCCCCAGTACATCAGTGGCGTTACCACCTTGCTCGGGGTGATCTGATTCAAAAAAATATATTAATATTTGATAGCAATAACTGAACAGATTCATTGACACGCAAAAACTAGATATATATGAAACATTTTAAAGGGAAGAGCTGTTTTTAAAAGCCTTATTTGTTTTTGTTTTTGGATTGTTTTGTTTTTTTCTGACATGTCGAATTCAAATAAATATGATCATAGTTTTCCTGAACTTTCTTTTCATTTATAAGTGAATAATGATGCACAATTCATAATTATTTCGGAAAGATTTGCCTACGCATTATATACAATTTGGAATTAATTTTACTTTTTCTTAAACTGAATAACACAGAGGTCGATTAGTTAAGCATTTCTCTGAAGTTGAATTCTGGAGGTTAAGCTGGAATTTGAACACGGCTTGCCGGTTCTTCTGTTCGCGTCGGTACTCGCTCCTCAACACCACATCCACATTCATTAATGTCACAATTTCAATTCCCAAAAGCAAAGAAAATCACATGGTAAAGCATCGTAGGTATATGGATAGATTTAAGGAATATTTCCTTGTGATTCTATTTATTTATTTACAAATAAATAAAGAAAAATTATCGAAGGAAAATATTGTCTATTTTAAGCTTGTCTGTTAAAAGCTAGGCGTGGTTCATTTCGATAATAGTTTCAGTTGCACTGGAAGAATTCAGCACAAGCCCGTTTAAATAAATAAAATGTTGTATTGAGCAGCATCCAAAAGACAGGTGGAGAGTAAAACTCACTGTTATCTTGTCAGGAATTTTTTCTGATTTATTTTACAAATGATTGCCAGAAATAATAAAAAAAATAAACAGAACAAGGAGAAAGTTGAAATAGAAATATAAAAATCATTGTCTACATGAAAAGGGAAATCGCAAAATGACTTGATGTAATATGTATTGATTTTTGTATTTTTACTTGATGATTTCTTTACAGTGAGAGATTTCCAAACTTTTGTCTCCTTTATCATTCATTGTGTATTTTACACTTTTTGTCTGGTTTAATTTGGGAAGTTTATGTCTTGGGAGAAACTTTGTATTTTCATTATTTTGCCTAATATCACAAACGCAATTCTCGATACAGACCCACTTTCATCAAAGGCTTAGGAATGATGAAATGGACAATTCAATCCAAGTGAAACGTGGGAAGTGATAGAAGAAAGGAATGTTAGATGTAACAGAGGGTTGGCGAAAGATGTATCGCAAGATTTACAATAATGAAAGATGATAGCAGAATGAAAAACAATTGAATGAAGTAAAGAGAGAAAGAAAAAAGAATGATTGAATGAATGAATGAATGAATGAATGAATGAAATATCAATAAAAGAGAGCGAAGAGAAATGACAAGGAATAACGAAAGAAAATGAAAAAGAAAGCGTCGGAATAGTATAAATTTGAAACATCGGAATGTGGTGATACAACATGAGAAACAAAAAATACAGCGGAATATATCCAAGATATACTGAAAATAATAATTGTGCATCTTTTTAATAAAAATGAAATGAAATATTAAATGAGAAAAAACGATGGTCAGAAAAGTGGACCAGTAAAACTTAAGTATTTTAGAAATTGAAAAAAAAGGAAAAGAAAATTATATAGACAGAAATGAGCAAAGAAAAGACGTTTTCTATTTTCTTGTCTTTTTTTTTACAGAAAGAGAAAACAAAAAATGATGGGAAATTGGAAAATAATATCACAAAATATGATTTTAATAATGAATAAACAGAGGATGATAGAATTGTTTAAAAATTATGTATTTATTTCGACTCATAATTATATATATATATATATATATATATAACAACCTGATTGAGCACTCTGGAAGAATGGTAGATTTTGAAAAACAGTAGCTACCCTGGCATGTACGCATCGCTCATTCACTAATGAATTAGATCACCCTGGTTATTGGCCGTGTATAATGATAATATACATGCTAAAATGTCTGCCTTCTTCTACCGTGTGCCCTGGTCCAGAGTTGGATCGCCGACTGACGCCACTTCGGTCGGGTTTCAGTACTGGTTAAAAAGCAATCGGAGTCTAAACGTACTGATGAGCTGCGAAACAGATCTGTCTGCGTATATATATATATATATATATATATATTGTTGTCATCCGCAGACAGATCTGTTTCGCTGTATCACAGATCATCAGTACGGTTAGACTCCGATTGCTACACAACCCAGGGTCAAAACCCGACCGATTTGGCGTCAGTTGGCGAATCTACTCCTGGGCCACGGGGCATTCGGTGGAAGATGGCAGTTTTTTTTAGCGCATATCATATTACGCGCCCAATAGCTAGAGTGCTCAAATTTCATTTTTTACTGAAATACTTTAATACTTCTAAATATAGAACACGCTCTCCCAACCTGGAAGAATGGTAGACTTTGAAAATACTGCAGCTACTCTAGCATCTACGCATCGTACATTCAGTAATGAATTAGAACACTCTTAGCTTCTGGCGTATGACTACATGTTATACCACACGCTAAAATCTGCTTCTTCTGATGACAATTCGGTCGGTTTTCAATCCTGGCTAAAAGCAATCGGATATTTAAATGTACTGATGAACTGTGATACAGCGACACGGATCTGTCTGCGGCTGACTATATATATATATATATATATATATATAAAATAAAATGTGTGAGAAGCCGTAAACGTTTTCTTTACAATATATATTTATTGTTTGGTATTCATACAAGTTATGGAGTATTAATTTGTCATGATTTGCGCTACACGTGTTTCGAGTCTGAAATTGACTCTCTTCAAACCCAAACGTAAAGCAACGAATTTGTTCGCCTGAAGAGAGTCAATTTCAGACTCGAAACACGTGTAGCGCAAACCATGACAAATTAATACTCCATAACTTGTATGAATACCAAACAATAAATATATATTCTAAAGAAAACTTTCACGGCTTCTCACACTTTTTATTTCATACTAATTACTCTCGTTGGAACAACCTTATTCCTTTATTCGAGATATATATATATATATATATATATATATATATATATATATATATACGAGAAAGTATATCTTGTAACGTTGTTTTATTTGTTGCAGGAGATTTTTGAACGTGCACCATTTAAATATAGAAGTTTCGATATAAATACGAATGATTTCCCTCTAATTCTCTCTCCCTGTCTCTCTGTCTGTCTGTCTGTCTGTCTCTCTCTCTCTCTCTCTCTCTCTCTCTCTGTGTATATATATAGAGGGAGAGAGAGAAAGAGAGTATGAATGAGAGGGAGATAATTTGTATTTATAACGAAAATTCTATTTTTAAAAAGGTTACGAGTAATTCAAAACAAAATATTTACGAATATTAAAATATTCTTTACTTTGAAATTCAATCAAGAGTTTATTATAGTGACCTGCGCATATCAGAAACAATTTCTCCTCCTCATCATCATCATTTATTAAATTAAATTTAAATTATTAAATTAGCGCATCCTGCACTGCTGTGGTCACTACTCACCTTGTTTTAATTATGGTTCATGGTGATATTCAAGGCAAAACATTTCAAGCTCTTCCTACTTAATTCTGCTCCTGTGATGTTAAGGTTAGCACGTCCCTTCCCTTAGAAGTTCATTTGCACATTGTTAGAACTGTTGACCGCTGATTTGAAATTTCTATGCAGGCTTGCGTCTCTCTAATGGCCGCTTGTTACTGGTGGGTTAAAAAGCGGTGTTCCCATAGCCTACCATCACAGATTGTAGCCGACACGTCGACGCTGTTTTCTGAAGTTTGGCCGTCGCATTGCAGTTTTGTCTTTTTAAACCCATGTGTCAGAATTGGAGGTATGTCGTAGAGAAGTACATTTCCACATCTCAATTTACCTGAGTAAAGTAGGATCGACAGCTTCGCTGAAAAATATTACCACTGACGATACACCCATACATTCCTATATCAACATCAGTTTGATTATTAAACAATTTATTTTGATAAAATTGCATTATAAATTCAGAAAAAAATCATGTTTCATCTTATAACGCCGAAAACGGAAAAGTGTGATAAAATGAAAAAAAAAGAAAATGAAAAACATTTTTTCCGGAAAGAAATTCAGATAAAATAATGCTGAATTTGAAGAAAATCATTTACGAAGTGAAAAGCAAATTAAAAATGCTTGGAGGAAAATAGTGAAAATATCCTGTTATGTTAAATGAGGACGACTTCAAATAAGTTAACATTACAACAATTATTTCTAATGGAAAATGTTTATAAAAAAACGAGTAAAACTCTAGAAATGTAATTTAAAAATGACATAATCACTGACGCAAACGAAAAGAAAAAAATAAAAATTACACAGAACTTTACATTAAACTGCAATTTTTCAGATTAAAAAGCTAACACTAGATTTTTTGATAATTTTTTTTTCTGTCGGCGGCTGATTGAATGGCGAAATTCGTAAAGTCGAATTTAGGGGATGCTTTGGCTGTCAACTGCTATTGAAATGATAGCATTGGCAAGTGGATTAGCGGTGGAAATAATTTCTTATTGTTTATTCACACAAAAGCGAACTTGGCGAATCTAATCGCTTCCAACCAAGACAACATTGTATTTCAGATATTTACTTTCTCTCAGATAATAAACATTTGTTATATTGAACGATTTGTTTATAAAATTTGCAAAACATATCAGATAACGCAGATCATGATAGAAGACGGTAGTTTTAACAAAACTATTTTAATATTATTTGATTAAGTCCATATAAAAGTAATTACATTAATTTAACTGCTAATTCCGAAAGAGAAAATGCATTTTATATTTGATTTCGGAAATAAATTGAATGCATAGATAATATCAGCAAAGATGTGTAAATATTTTAAAAAGTCTATTTTCTTTTAAATTTTTAATTCAGTACTCAATTATTAATATCATTTTCCTGAAATGACTATCATTTCTATAGACATCATTGTTTTAAGCTACTAAGAATTAGATTTCTGTGAATTTTATTTCTTAAATTGATGCTATGAGAATTTTTATAAATGGATTATTTAATCGAGTTTACACAAATCAAGGAAAATATAAGGAATGTCATTACATCTGATATTACAGTAATTTCGTGTTAATTATTTTTTCCAATATTGTGCTTTAATAAAATATCAGCAGCAACATCGTGGCTCTAAAATTAATCGAACAATTCTTTCCCTATTTTTCATAATTTCGAAGTGTGTGCCATCAACTTTTGACGCCGAAGCAAGAAAAAGTGCTGTGAAACATTCATAAACAAATGCACTTACACACGCATGACTCACACAAATAAATTCATCAAAAATCTTCGTTGTGTATTATATTTATTTTTCGGATGGAAAGGCTAAACTTTCCTTTCGTGATTTTTTTAAGGAATGATTTCTTTTTTCAATCAGGCCTCAGTTTTTGTGCATGTATTTTTACCCCACCATTAATTCATATATAAAATATTCACATCGAAACCATATGCATTAATTATAAAGTTATAAACCTAAGTAAACAATAATATATCTTGTCATTTACATATTAGCCTTACAAGCAAATAGTGTTTTCTTTGTTTTTTCTTCATTTTATTTTGTAATATAGCTTAAGCTGTTGATTGCAAAATAATAAAAATATATAAATTCGAAATATTTCATATAATTAATAGTTACTTAGAGTTATCAGCTATTGCAATGGATTAAATAAAATTCGATTAATTATCTGAGAAGATAATTAAATTACTCTATTAATATGGCTGATGCTAACGACCACAACCGAGTACATATACCAGGCACTCGACTGGAATGGCGAAGCCCGAACCGTTGCATTGGATATATCTAAGGCGTTCGACAGAGTTTGGCATGCTGGGCTTCTATGTAAACTGCGGAGCTATGGTATAACTGGACATTTGTTTGAACTAATCCAGCCATTCTTCTCTAACCGCACAATGAAGGTGGTATTAAACGGACATGACTCTCAGAACTACCATACAAACTCAGGTGTCCCCCAAGGCTCCATCTTAGGTCCTACACTCTTCCTGAGATACATTAATGATCTCCCTGATTCATATACGAGCCCAAATAGGCTTTTACGCATATGACACCACAGTTTACTCTCGCCTCCTACAAAAATCTGGTGTAGGCGTCAATGCTTACCTCGCAGCCGAGATTGAAAAAGACCTCCAATCCATATTGGACTGGGGTAAGAAATGGCTAGTAAATTTTAATGCTTCTAAAACGAAGCAACTCTCAATTAACCAACATCGACAATCTCGCCTACCTCCCATTAGCATGGACCAGGCTTGCCTCCCAGAGAGTAAAACACTCTGCCTTCTTGGTCTCACACTTTCAGCGGACCTCAAATGGAATGACTATATCGAATCCATTGCTAACTCCGCTGCTATGCAAGTCGGTTCTCTGTGCAGGGCCGGGAAGTTTTTTCCGTCTAAATCTATCATGCACATTTATAAATCTACCATCCGCCCGTGCATTGAATACTGCTGCCATATCTGGTCGGGTGCCCCTGCTGTTCTTCTCGGGCTTCTCGATAAGGTTCAGAGGAGGGTCTGTAATGTGATAGATACCGACTTGGCAGACCGCCTGCAGTCTCTCTCCCACCGGCGCGACGTGGCTTCCCTGTGTCTCTTCTATAAATACTTTCACGGCTTCTGCTCCGATGAACTTAGATCACTAGTGCCCCCTAAGTACGAATTTGAACGAGATACTAGATTAGCAACGAGATTCCACCATTTTACAATGAAACCGATAAAAAGCAGCCGTAACTTCTACTCCAACAGTTTCTTTCCTCGCACTTCCCGACTGTGGAATTCTCTTCCAAACGATTGCTTCCCCGACGGCTACAATCTCCAGGAGTTTAAATGTAAGGTCAATAGACACCTCCTAACACACTAACCTGCTCCCATTCTATCAAGCACTCTTCCCATCTGCCCAAACCTCATGCTCGCTATCCTTACTCATCTGACACCTTCCTCCAGACATTCCCTATGTCTAACCACTCCTTCTCTTTAACTTCCCGTATGTAGCCCATGCGCAATAGTGGCAGTGGAATGTGAGATGATTAAAAAAAAATGAGTATTATAGAAATTAATATGTACAATAAATTTATTATCTTATCATTATTATAGAAATGAAAATGTACAATAAATGTATTATTTTATCAGTCTTATAGGAATTAAAATGTACAATAAATGTATTATTTTATCAGTATTATAGGAATTAAAATGTACAATAAATGTATTATCTTATCAGTATTATAGAAATTAAAATGTACAATAAATGTATTATTTTATCATTATTATAGGAATTAAAATATACAATAAATGTATTATTTTATCAGTATTATAGGAATTAAAATGTACAATAAATGTATTATCATATCAATATTATAGAAATTAAAATGTACAATAAATGTATTATGTTATCAATATTATAGAAATGAAAATGTACAATAAATGTATTATTTTATCAGTATTATAGGAATTAAAATGTACAATAAATGTATTATTTTATCAGTATTGTAGGAATTAAAATGTACAATAAATGTATTATTTTATCAGTATTATAGGAATTAAAATGTACAATAAATGTATGATCTTATCAGTATTATAGGAATTAAAATGTACAATAAATTTATTATTTTATCAGTATTATAGGAATTAAAATGTACAATAAATGTATTATTTTATCAGTATTATAGGAATTAAAATGTACAATAAATGTATTATTTTATCAGTATTATAGAAATTAAAATGTACAATAAATGTATTATTTTATCAGTATTATAGAAATTAAAATGTACAATAAATGTATTATTTTATCAGTATTATAGAAATTAAAATGTACAATAAATGTATTATTTTATCAGTATTATAAAAATTAAAATGTACAATAAAATTAAATTCAATCTGAATTAAATTATCAAATAAACATATCGCATTATGTTTTTGCGGTTTCTGATAATGCCACAAAGTCCATTTCAAAATTAAAGCTAACGAATTAATATTTTGATACTGAGAATGGAATTCGAATAATCAAAAAACAGAAACCATATCGGTTCTAAAGAATGACTGCAATTATTTCAACAAAATACGAAATTCTGTAAGTGTATAAAAAACTGTGAATAAAATAGTAAAAAATTGTGAAATTTGGAAAAAACAATAAAAAAATTAAAATATCATATTTTTTGCTTTAATCATGTTTTTGAAAATATATATGGAAAATATATATGAAAATAGGAGTTTTCCAACTACATAAGTTGGTATAAATGGAATAACTGCGAGGAATATTTAACGCCTTGTTTAATGTGTAAATAAATGTTATTATTATTACTAGAATTTCTTGTTTTTTTTTTGTATAATTCATTAAGTGTCCATAATTGTATATGTCGCTACACGTAATACGAGTCAAAAGTTGACTCTCTTCAGGCGAATATATTCCTGATTTCCCATATCGATATCATTCAACTTTCAATGGCCTTAAAATATTTAACTAACTCGCAAAATTTTACTTTTTGCATTATTTTTTCAAAATTGTTCACAACGGTTTTGCTGCAATTCTACGTGGTATGCAGTTCTGTTTGTTGTTTTTGGAATCCAGAATTAGTATTTTTTGGCAATGGCTCGCGATGAGTTTTTTTTTTTTTAAGCGCGTTTAAATATAGTGCGTCTGTTTATTTTAAATATTGTTTTTTTGAGGCAAGGCTTGTACTCTTTTTATAAATATGTATTTCTGCATTACGAGCATGCCATATTCTGCATGACGTGGTGTACGTCATGCTGCACATGTTGGGAAGAAAAACAGAATATATTCGATGAAAAACATGATGCAGAAATAATATTCATACAAAAATATAAGCCTACCCGCAACATGTAAATCTAAGACACACAGGCACACTAAATACAAAGGCGCTCTAAAAAAATATCGTGACCCATTGCAAAAAATAGTAATACTTGATTCCAAAAGCAATTAAAAGAACCCGATGACCTGAAATTTTGAAGAAAAAATGAAGAAATCAAATTTAAAATTCGGTGGAAAAAATTTCTAGCCAATAAAATGTAAATGGTTTCCAAAAAGGAAGAGATTTTACACGCCAGTGTAAAAAGAATTAACAAACGAACACGCACATACGGGCGTCAGAAAGACAATCGGATCGAGATATGTAATGTTACAAATACATTCGTTTCAAGGGAGACAACTTTGGACTCGAAACACGTGTAACGACACATATTCTATTATGGACACCTCATGTATAATATAAAAAACCCCAGGATTGTTAATAATAATAATAATAATAATAATAATAATAATAATAATAACAATAAATCTACACATTAAACAACGCATAAACGGCTTCTCGCAGTTTATATATATATATATATATATATATATATATATATATATATATATTTGAGCAGCAAACTTTCATTAAAGATGATTCGTTAGAAACGACCAAAATGGAATATTGTATTAATTTTTTTTAATTTATCCAGAATTCATAATGTTTCCTTCTTGCTAGAGTGAAGCACAGTAAAAATGCACTTAAATTGTCGAGTTTCTAAGTTCTTTCAGCATTTTCCAGGCCATTTTCAAGGATTTTATTTTTACATCCTCATACTTTTCTGTGTTTAGCGTTAGTCTTTGAAAAAGTGTTGTTCTTTAATACTGGCACGATTTATATATATATATATATATATATATATATATATATATATAATTATGAATTAAAAGTACATTTAATTCATAAATATATGATTATAGCATTGAGCATTGTATATAAAAATATGGTAGAGAACTCAAATTCATAAAACACAAGGTCCTCCTTACTTGGATTTAATTAAATTAAGTAAAAATAGTAAGTAAAATTCATTAATCTAAACGAATAAAGAAGTTAAACTAAGTAAATTACAAATCAATTACCAAACCTCACCCGTTGAGTCTTAGCATAGTACAATAGTCTACTCATAATGCATTAGACTACGCACTGTTTTCCAATAACATGCTTATATCCAACGTCGATTAAAAACCCAAAGCAACTTAATGATTGCTGTTACCAAGAAAGAGACGGTTACTTCTGGGTGTTGAAATTAATGCAGACTACATAATAATCAAGGATATTCCAATATAGGAAGATAGGCGGTCAAATCCAAGGCGTGATCGTGTCGTAGCCATGTCTAATTAACCAGTCTAGTGTGGAATGGCGGAATTCTTGCTGCCATACATAGGGTTTCCAACAGACACCATTTTCAACCAGAGCAACAGTATTTTCATCAAGGAATCTGACGAATCTGAGAAAAGAAATTAAAACGTTTTAATTTCTTGTAATTTTAATGATTGCGCATTCAAAAATTTCCCGTCAGGTGAGCGTTTAAAAACATAAACACCGTTACCTGAGCGCTCTTTGAAAAATCGGTAAACGGTAAAATCAGTTATTGTAAATCGGTGGAAGACACCGAAACCTAGGTCGCGTAATAACTCGTTTACAAATGAAGGATATCTATATATATAAAAGGCGATCTGTGAGTCTGTGTGTGACTGTTCCTTATGCACGCCTACATTTTTTAAGCTACGTCATTCAAACTTTCTAGGGACACATATCTACAAAGCAGCCAGGTCGACATATACCTTTTGAGTTTAAGTTCAGCAATTTTCCATTTTTCACTTGTTGGCCAATGGTGCAGCTTGTTTACATTTGCTCCGTAAAACATCTACGATCTAAGGTGGTTGCTAGATTACGTCACAGAAATCAAATCACACGTGTCAAACGCGACTAAGATATTTTTTATTAAAACATGAGACTTTATATTTAATTTTTATTCCAACATTTTAAAAAGTCATTTGGTCATTAAAAAATGTGAAAATGTGAAACAAAAGAAATCTTAAAAATGTAGGCATGCATAGGGCACAGTCACACACAGACTCAGAGATTTTCTTATATATATATATATATATAGATTATATTTTAAGTGCCTGCAGCGAATTTAAACGTATTTGTTTCATTCGTTGAAGAAATTTAAATGTTCCGAGTTGCACGGGCAACGCCGGGTTAGGTTGCTAGAAATATATATATATATATATATATATATATATATATATATTCCAATTAGTTTCCATATACAAGGCTGTTGAAAAAATCTTATTAACTGTATTTATAATTTCCTTTTTGAATAATATCGTCGTTCAAATATGTTTTACTATACCAATTATATCCGCAATCCGCAATTTCCTTTTCTTTTTAATATCCGCAGTTGAAATTTTATGTAAACCTCCAGAAACCCTGACACTAACTATATTATAACCCATATTACTTTTGTTAAATAAATTTAAATTCTTATATTATTTTTTATATAAGGACTGATTCTAATCACACAAATGAGATAAAATATGTTGTGACAAGTTGTCATTTCATATCCAAAATCAGAATATCACTGAGACTTCCTCTCTCTCATGACATAGTGTCCCTTTAGACGTATAATTTTTTATTGAGAGTGTGGAAAAGTTGAAAATTATCTTCCTGCCATAGAAGTTCTTTTATCATTATAAACTAAAAGCTTAAAATAAAAACAAAATATTAAATGAAGCTAACTTGCTTCCTATCTAATACCACGGTTAAATTCATAATATCGAATTACCGAAGAAGAAAACTCAGCAAAAAAGTTTCCATGTGTCTGCTTATATAAACACATTTAGTAACGAAGTAACTGCTTTCTTAATGTTTTTCTTAATTAAATTAAAAATATCAAGTAAAACAGATTAATCTAAACAAATAAAGAAGTTAAACGAAGTAAATTACAAACCAATTAGCAAACCTCACCGGTTGATTCTTAGCATAGTACAATAGTCTATTCATAATGCATTAAACTACGCACAGTTTACCATTGACATGCATATATACAACGTCAAGCAAAAACCCAAGGCACATTAACGGTTGCATTTAGCAAGAAAGAGACGGATACCTCGGGGTGTTGAATTTAATGCAACCTACATAATAATCAAGGATGTTCTATTAGAGGGAGATAGGCGGTGAAATGTAAGGCGTGATCTTGGCGTAGCCACGTCTAAATAATCACGATTGTGTGGGATGGTGTAATTCTTGCTGCCAGACATAGGGTTTCCAACAGACACCATTTCCACCCAGAGCAGCAAAATTTTCGTCAAGGAACCTCACGAATCATTAGAGCAAATTATAACGTTATAATTCTTGTAATTTAATTGTATCATAGATAATCTTAATGTCTTGCCGGAATACTATGCAGCATCATTATTGCCTTCAACCATCCGTGAATGAAGAGGAAGCGTAAAAGTAGTCACCTGGTGAAGGCAATCTTTGTTTTATCCAGTCTGTTCGTGCATAAACATCATACATTGAACCTTATATCATGCATTGACTTCTTGACAAGGTTGTTAAATTCCAATATTTACCGCTGTTAAATAGTCATTGTGGGTTCATTTCTCTTCTCTTGATTTCTGACTCACTCAAACTTTGGAAAATATCTTTTACTATATGATTTTTTATCATCACTCTGGTTCTCGCTGTCAAATATATATATATATATATATATATATATATATATATATATATATATATATATATATATATCCATCGCTCATTCAATAATGAATTAGAGCACTCTAGCTATTGGGCGCGTTTATACGCGCTAAAAAGCCTGCCTTCTTCTACCGAACGCTCGTGGCCTTGGGTAGAATCGCCGACTGACGCCGCTTCGGTCGGGTTTCAATCCTGGGTTAGGAAGCGATTGGGGTGTAAGCCGTACTGATGAACTGCGTAACTGATCTGTCTACGGATGACTATATATATATATATATATATATATATATATATATATATATATGTGTGTGGAACTTCTGATACTCGAAGAACAGGACGAGGGAAAGATGAAAGTAGCGTGTATCATACTAAATGAACTCGAGTAAATGGTTTGTGGATAAACTTTTTGGAAAATAGAAAAGACAAACTTGCTAAGAGAATGCAAGATAGATAAAGATGAGGAGTATCAAAATCGCCTACGTTATAAGGATATGAGGTACATAAAATGTGGATATGTCTGTTGTGTTTTCCTCGTTTTTTATGGAAATATACATTGATATTTCCTTATCGTTAAAATCATTCACTTTTTCAAACTGTGCTTTCAAATAAAGTTTTACAAAAGATATTAGATCTGATGGTTCAAGGCCACTGGGGAATCCCATGATGATCGAAGCCAATATTAAGTAGTAATGGTCAGAGTGAATGTGTTAAATCATTATAATACCTCAAGGTGATGACATGCGTTCGCTTTCGCTTTGAAGTCTTTATTCTATGTTAGATTGACTCATATCATTTTTGACGGACACTATTTCATTAAACGAGTCTACTGAGTATATTACTATTAAGTTTTCGTTCTTGAAATGAGTAGCCAGAGATTTTTATTTAAAATCTGAAATCACTCAAAAAATAGAGCTTGCAGAAATCTCCAATGCTAAGACGTAACTATGTTCTTTATATTCATAATTTATACAACCGTGTATAGACGCGCGTGACATAACATAAGTAAAGATGATACAACTGTTAGTTCTAGCATATTGTGAATATTCATATGATACAAAAGATGATAAGGAGATGAAATAATATAAATATGATATAAAAGAAAAATCTACCGAAACGAAAAGAAAAAAAAGGATATTAACTGAATAGTTTCAATGACAAATATAATGCGTTGCTGCACGAAGAAAATCGTAAATGTAAGAAAATAACTATTAACATGAGAGAGCAAATGGCTCCAAAAGCAAAGGTTCCTACTGTGTGTATTCTGTTTTCTTTGGAAGTTGCAAGTACAAACCTTGGGCAAGACAGCATCGAACGAGTCTTCTACAGCAGGAAAGAAAGCATAGAAGGATCACAAAGAAAACTTTCTTGAAGTCAGAGGCATATCGGGAACCAAGCAAAGTGAAAAAAAATTCATATTTCTGATGAAAACAAAAAAGTGTTTTAAAAATGGATTCTTATTTAGCATATTAAATTTCCTATATAAAAATAAGTTTTTTTAATCATAAGAAGGATGTATGTGTGTCTACATTACAACTGTAAATATTTGATTCTGACTATAAATTGTTTCACAAATGTCTTTTAAAAGAAATTAAATGAAAAATTTTAGGCAGATAGGTTTCTCAGGAATTGGAATCAGAAAAGCTTTTGATAACGAATCAGGTCAGTAATAAGTTCAAAAATCAAATCTTTGCTTTTCATTACACTGTTCTATTTGCTGGATTTTAACTTAATTTAGTTAACATTATTTACATTTTCGGATTGTTTTGAAGTTTATGGCGCATCGGACTTTGTACTTTCCGACATTCTTCAATTGCTCCGAATTTTGAATCGAAACCTTTCTGTCAAGCACTGGGGTATATCATTGTCATTCCATGTGCAACGCTACATTTGCTAGCCATGTAGTTATCTTCATTTAACTCGTCTCACTAAGTTTGTTGTTCAACACTGCTATAGCTTGGTATTGAACACACAAATCTTTGGGTCAGGTCACTGAAACCAACCAAATGCACGTGGCTAAGTAGATACAGACGTTGTTTGGTTCCTGTGACTTGATCCAAAGAGATTTGAGTTCAATTCAAGGTTGCAGCAATCGTGAACAAATAACATAGGGAGTTTAGTTAAATATAGATAACTTCATGGCTACCAGAAGTGATATTGCACATGGAATGAGAATGATGTACAAGAATGAGTGAAAAATATGGAGGCACTAAGGACAACACTGAATTGCGAAAGTATGCTTTATCCATTTTTATGAAAATAATATATCAAGTATGAAAACAAGGTTAAAGATAATAACAAAAATAAATATTATTATAATTATTAATAAATAATATTAAATGTAATAATAGTAATAATAATAATATTCATAATAATAATAATTAGAAGACGTCACCATTCTCTGGGATGACACCATCTACACAGACAGAAAATTGAAGCAATTAGGCCGAAAATTATTGTTAAAAACCAGAAAAACAAACGTGCCTATTAGTTGATATGTTTTGTCCAGCGGATTGTAACATAGCAACCAAGGAATTCGAAAAACTGTCAAAATATAAAGACCTGGAAATTGAAATAGAAAAATTGTGGAAATTGAAAACCAGAATCGTGCAAGTGATAGTAGGTGCACTTGGAATGTTAAAAAATGCAACAAAAACAACACATTAAAATAATCCCTGGAAACCCCAGCCTAAGACATATAAAGATTGTCTTGGTAGTGCGACCATAGCAGAAATCGAAATATAATGAAAAATGACAAAATAATAATAATTATAATAACTAAATGAAAATAAATTAACAAATATAAAGTCTTTAACGGGGTATTACATGAGTATTACCTGAAAGCAATTGAGGGCGGTTTTATCACCAATGGATTTGTAAATTCATCTAATGTATTTTCATATATAAATATATTTCGAAAATTTCCATCAAGTTTGAAGAAGGTCATAGTTTCCGTTATCATCTATGAGCACATTTAATAAACATTCCATTTGGATCTTCCCGACTTTTCCTGCTCTGCTTCTTCAAATATTCTATTGTCTAATAGGATAATGTTTCAACTTTCTTCTTTTTTTACCATTAAGATTTCTGCATTTCTAACCTATACGTTTTGTTTATATTGAATCATTGCACAAAATCTTTAATTTTTAATAACACCTCAAGTTTTTTCATATCATACTTAACAAATGGTTCTCCCTGAGCCAATCCTTCATGAGATTTAACTATATATTTCTTTTTCTATTTGTATAGTTCGCAATTATTATTCTTCATAACATAAAAATAAGGAGACTTTTTGATTATTTATATAATATGCAGTATTATTGATTCTCAGTACTTTGAAAGATTTCGTCATTTACCAGTCATTTATCTACTTTTCTTAATGACGCATAGAAGCTGTCAGTATCAGTTCTTGAATGCGACAACACATGCAGTTTCAGCAATTCTCTTTTACCCCAGTTTAGCGGCTACAATTCCTCCTTCTTCAACTTTAATATTTCAAACTATATTCTAATAATATCTTATTATACACAAAATGTTTCGACGAATTCTTTCTGGTCATCATTAGTTTTTCTTTGTTAAAATGTATGTTACGCTGACATCAGGTCATACGTTCAATTCCTGTGTTATGTATTGAAACATTGTTTTAGCAAGTATGTACAATCGCTGGTATCACAGGGTAAAATAACTTAATCTTCAACAGATATCCCATTTCTGTACATGACACAGGAATTGAACCTATGGCATGATGACAGCATCACATACATTTTAATTTATATACATACCACTTGAGCTTCGCGAAGAACACAAGTGGTCTAATTATTTAGACTTTTATGTTCATTACACAATGCTTTATGACATTTGGTTATGTGATGAAGTATGATTTTCGCTTTTCATTTATACAATGTTTTCCATACTGCTGTAAATAATTTTGACTACTTTTTGTTGATGATTTTTGTTCTTGTTTTTAGTTTAGGTGGATGTTTTTCCATTGTATTGAAAACAGTTTTGATTTTTGGATTTTTTATGTTGTTGTATTATGCATTATGTTTCCTTTTCCAATGGTTTTGTTTGTTTTTACTTCTATTGTGTATTGTTGTTTATCTGCTTATCTGCTGTTTCTTGATGCTGACTTCTATGTGTCTTTGTTTTCGTTGAATACATTTATGTTCGTATATAACCTTTTTAGTAGGGATATGGACATTTGTTTAATACATTAGGTGAGCGATTGGAATTCTGGTTTATATATAAATCGCTGATGCTTCATGTCTGTATGGTTTTATAAATTCTCATTTAAATTGTGTGTTATCTGAGATGTACAATTTTTGGATTTGTTATTTTTATGTCTGTGACACTATTTTCCGCTGATATATATATATTTTGTTTGGGTTAATACAACGGAGAGAGAGAAATTAATATTAGTGTTATTATTAGTTGTGCTTTATTGTAATCTGCGATGTGAGCTTATGTAAAAAAACTATTTTTAGTATTATCATGTACTTGTAAAATCCGGAGAATAAAGTAATTGAATGACAGTGGGGAAAAAAGTGAGAAAAATATAATTTTGCTTCTTTTTTCGAGTTTGAAACGGATTGTTTTGGGCTAGTTAATATATTCTAATATATAAGTAGCTATAACAAAATGTCAGTATTTACTTGATGAGGTCAGGTAGGGTTAAATACTCAACAGTTGTTCCTGGGAAGAGATTGTAAGATCGGAAGACAAAGACATTGCGTCATGTGAGCTGTTGATATTTCATTCGTCGAGCCATGGCTCCCCGCAATTCGTGTGGGTGGAAAATAATCTCATTGGTCAAAAGCTTTGAGTCGGCTAGGTTCCCCTAGAAGATTGGGGATGGCTATAAAATTGGAGACTCATCGAGAAAAATGTGTTGGCCGGGTAGTTTTTGAATTTACAGTCGAAATTTAACGACTGTGGAAAAGGTTCTCAGATGGGGAGCCACCACCCAGGGCTAGTCGCCTAGCACAGATTTTCTGTCAAATTAAGCCTGCCGCAGATTAACTTAACGTTGAATAATGCGCCTCCTATAAGTATTCCGAAAGAACATTATTGTTTTAAAAGTTATGTGGAGAATTGAAATTTCTGATTCCTCGTTTTATCTACTTCGGTAAATTCCGTTAAACTCCAATAAGGACCCGAAACAACTTTGTTGTTTTAAAAGTTGCATAGAGAATTGACAACTCTGATGATAGAAAATATGTGAAAAAACTTTAAAAAGAAATTGAAAAGCTCTGATATTATTTAACGTAATTTGGAAAAGACATATTTATTTGAAGTTTGAAAGCTCTGATAATTTTAAACGAATCCTCTCTCCGTTATAAACTGGCGGTCCGACAATTGTATTTTCCGCTTTTGTAATTAATAATTTTTTTTATAAAGACTTTACTTGTAACTCTCCAGGCGTTTTCAACCTTATTCATGCATTTAATGTTTTTTTTTTTTTTTTTGTGACGTTTTTAGTTTTAACCACAAATGTACACAAGTGTCCGGTCTGGTTCTGGTAGAATTACGGCTACTGGATTTGCACAACGCGACCTTCTGAGATCAGATCACAACGTGGGCAATGGTCCGTTGTTGTAATATACGTCTTGAGGCCCAGTTTCTGTGACGAGATCATCAAAACAGCGGCCCGAAAGCGTTGACATAATTGGTACCGTGTTGACATCATCGCAGCGAGATCCGTTCCCGAACCAGCGAGCGACCGAATCAACCAACCAGCCGGGTGGCAGTATCATAATTGGTTGCTGTGACCGAGAATAGACCCTGAATAACCTACATATTTATATATAGTATTTATGTCGTCATTTGTCGTCTCTTATATTCTTTTACAATTTGTTTATTCTTCTTTTTAGCTCTTTTTTGTATAATATTGTTTATTTTTTCGGCTGTTATATTATTTATATAGATAAAACGACTTTTTAAAAGTATGTTAAATTATCAGTATCTTATCTATATTGCATATATTTGCATTTTCCTGTATGGTGTATAATTTTTTTGATTTTCTGATTTTAACAACCTTATTAAATTTTTGTCAACAACTTTGATCTATAATATGATACTTTTATCAAAATAAAAAGTAATTTACGCTGAAGGAAAATTTGTGAAAGTGTCAATATCGTATCTTATCAAAATATATTTCTACAGGACGGTTTTCTCCCAATTTAAACATTTCTTGAAGTCATTATTACTTTCTCAAGCTGACATACACGATAAACAATACGTTAATAAAGAAAATGATTAAATTCATTGTCCCATTTTAATCTCATACCATAACAGTCTCATCACAATATAAAATCATTAAGAAAACTATTATTGTATATTACTTGCAACACTTTGAATTATGACTATCTGAGTTCTCCCCATGTTTTTACAGATCATTTTCCTTCCTGATGAATATTTATGAACGCAGATTTAAAATCCTTGACAAACATACGACACCCTCGTTTTTGTATATGAACACGTGCAGCAAAATAAATACAAAATTGTCTTTATAGAGTACCCCAGAGAAGAAAACTCGTCTGCTATGAATAGACTTCCTCATTGTATATACATATGTATATATATTTGTGTGTGTGTGTGTGTATTTGTGTGCAAGTGTGTGTGCGTTTGGGGGTATCGCATGTGTGTGTGCGTTTGGGGGTATCGCATGTGTGTGTGTTTGTGTTTGAGTGTCTGTGTGTGTGTTTGTGTGTGTGTGTGTATTTGAGTGTGTGCTTGAGTGTGCGTGTGCCCAGCGTGTATTTGTTATTTTGAAAGGAATATTCAATTCACCGGGAAAATGATTTAAAACTAAATTTTTGTTCACAGATTCAAGCCAACCCATTTTACAAGAAGTGGCGTTCAGCGTCAGGCAATTTTCTCTTCAATGTAAGTCACTTACATCTGATTCATCATTCAAGGCAATCATTCGACGTTAGATTACTGTCGAACAAAAAGCTCTTGTTCTCACACTCTAGAAGAAATTGCTAACATAGAGATGATAGGAAAAAGTCCTCTGCTTTTGATGAATTTTCTGTCAGGGCGACCGTCTACAATGACAATGCTTTATTGCTTACAAACACTGCTCCACTAACACTGACTGACCCCGCTTCTTTTGTCTGTGAGCTTTGAGCGTTAGCGACATTCATCATCGCGCTAAATCTTTCTTCCACTGAATGTCGCATTCACCGTCTTTCAGAATTTACTATCATCTTCAATCATACAGTATATTGTCAAAGTTTATTCAATACTGGCAGACTTTGGGAAGTCTAGTATCGAGCTCATCACTTAACAAGCAGTTATAAAGATTTGGACAACGACATTGTAATACGACAGCCTGTATTTTATATATTCATATATTAAGATATTTACAAGAGACGTGTTGAAAGGATGGATATAAAGAAAATAAATTTCAAATATTTAAACTTTGGGGGACAAGAAATTATATATATATATATATATATATATACTGTTAAATATAAGAAACAATGAATGTATATTATCGTTAATCATGAGACGTTATAAACATCGTATTTTGGTTTTAATTTCAGGTGAAAAGGAAGACAAAAATTCTACAACATTTAGATAATGATTTATTAAGTTGGTTCTAAGCTTTCGGCTCACACGAGCCATCTTCAAAGAGGTTATAAGGACGGTAACAAAAAAAACATCCACCCTCAGTGACGATTTTATCCTGTGTTGACATAAAACTCCGCTAAGGAAGGGCAATAGTTACCAAAAACGACAAACGCATTTCGCAAATTTGCAATGTGGCTCTATGATATATATATATATATATATATATATATATATATATAAGATTTTAGATCAGTTATATATAATTATATATATATAGTACATATTATTATTATTATTATTTTTATTATTATTACTTCATACTTTAGTGCGTAAAATGTTTAAATAGATAAAATTTACGCACAATTAAATTATTTAAATCAATGAAACTTACGCACTCTAAAGAAATTTTCATATAAAAAATTTCTGATGAAAAATAAATTGATTTAATATTTAAAAAAATAAATATAATTGATAAAAGTATCGTTTTAATGATGCAGGACTAACAACTCTGCCATGTAAGAAACAGTTTGTTACAGAAACTGAAACAAAAAGTTGTTGCGCTATGAACAATCTAGGTTTGATGGATAAATGATGATGATTGTTTTAATGGATACTCTATTTATGGTTTGTGAGCTCGTTATCAAATATTAAATTTCTACAAATATAAATGTCAACATTGAACTCAACACCCCAAAACACCAACCTTTGTCATTGTATATATATAAATCATCGGAGAATCTGCAAAGTAATCGATCCCCACCCGCTAGATGAACACCAGATACTGTCTCATCGCAGTAATGTCCCCTCGCTCTGTCTCTTCTATAAATAATTTCATGGCCTCAGCCCTGATGAACTCAGCTCCCGCCTGCCCCTCTGCATGAACCTACACTAGTAACTAGACTAGCAACTAGGTCCCACTCTTTTACAGCGAAATCAATCAAATACAACTACAACTTCTACGAACTCAGTTTCTTTTCTCGTACTTACCACCGGTAGAATCCCCTTCCATATACATATTTCCATTACAGCTAACATCTCCAATAATTTAAATGCAATATTATTTGCAATCACATCTCCGTCACTAGCATACCTTTTCTGACAGCGATTGTACCAAGTTCATTTGCCTTTCCACTTTCATGCAGTTTTCTTTACACATGTGTTCTCATCCATCTGTTAATTTTTTGACACCACCTTTAACATCACTCTCTTCTTCTGTAAACCCTTGCGCACCAGTGGCAGTACTGCTTTGCTTGGGATGCAATAATAATCATATATGAATATGTATATATAGGAGTGTTCTGTAATATGCTTGAAGCATTGGGTATATAAAATGCATGGGTAGGTATTTGAAGGCTATCACAATGCGTTTAGTATAATAAAGGAAGGCAAAGAAAGGTGTTAATTATTACATAATTATTATTACTTAATATTTCGAGATCAGAATCTCATCTTCAGAATAATAGGAGATCTTTATTTCACGTCCGTCCGCTGTAAACCATGCCTTTAAACGAATGGTCCTCTTTCGCTGCTATTGCTGTCGTTAAATGTAGTAAGTATGTGTGTGTTACCGTAAGTTGGTTAGTTCATGAACGTGTGTGCGCTTATAGTTTACATAAATGTGCTCGGTAGTAAGATTCGGCTTTTCCGACTCTTTTTAAAGTCATAGCGGACGGCGTTTGACCATTTGATGATATATCTGTCTGCTTTAATCTATGGTCTAATATGTGCTTGTTGACTCGTGGTAGGGTTTGGAATTTTTGGAATGTTAGTAGGCGCCGTTTTATTGCCTGATGTTATGTTTACCTGCTTTAACTAGAGGCTTGTTTATTGCTGCATTTTCTCCCTCCTGTATTCGTTCTCGTGTGATCTCATGTGTGTGTTCGGTGTGTGAGTGTGTTATGTGTGTGTGTGTGTTTATGTGCGTATACGTCTTGTATTTTTTTCTTTTCTTTTTTTTTCTTTTTTCCTCTTTTTTCACTTCTGTGTTCAATTTATATACATATATACATACATACGTTTTCTTTGTATCATGTGTGCGTGTATGTGTGCATATAGATATACATGTTTTCTATAAAATCAAATAAACTACGTGCAAGCGTATAAACAAATCAGAAAATGAAACTTATATATCCTTATCAACTTACCGAAATTTGTCCGTCAGTATATATATATATATATATATATATATATATATATATATATATATATATAGTCATCCGCAGACAGATCTGTTTCGGTGTATCACAGCTCATCAATACGCTTAGACTCAGATTGCTTTTAATCCAGGATTGAAACCCGACCGAATTGGCGTCAGTCGGCGATTCTACCTCTGCGCTATAGGCGTTCGGTAGAAGAAGGTAAACATTTTAGCGTGTATATTGTCATTATAACCGCCCAATAGCCAGAGTGCTCCAATCCATTACTAAATTAGAGATGTGTACATGCCAGAGTAGCTATTGTTTTTCAAAGTCTACCCTTCTTCCAGAGTGATCAATCAGGGTGTGAGAGCGTATATATATATATATATATATATATATATATATATATATATATATATATATATACTAAACAATTTACATATTACACACAGACGCTCAAGTGCCTATTTCAAGAATAGACTTTTGTAGTGGTAATCTATAAAAACAATTCCAAACTCTTTCAAAGAGAAAAAGAAAAATACAGAAAACTGATAAACAGAAAAAGAAAGAAAAAAGAAATGAAAGGGAAGGAGAACGAACAGTATAAAGAGAAAGGAAGTTGCAGTTAACGTCTTAGATTGACACCAACGTCTATTGTATTTCATCTGCTTTCTTATACAAAAAAGACATGGAAATATAGCATTAAAATTTATTTTTTAATATGATGGGATATATTTACGGTAAAAAATAAACTGTAAATCATACATTTTAATAAAAATTAAAATTTAAGCACTAGTAGTATTATATAATAAATATAGTTGAAATAATTACAATTTGTATAAGAAAATGATAAATAAAATATAGAAAATTGATAAACGGTAAGAAGAAAAAGAAAAAGAAAACAAAGGTAAGAGAACGAACAGTATAAAGAGAAAGTAAGTTAAAAATAAGTTTAACTTCTTTTCTCTTATCTACTAGTGGTTATATTTTAGTATTTATCCTTCTGTAAGTAAGTGAATGTCGGGCAACCTACATCAAGCATGAAGGAGAGGCTTGAAGCAGCAGAAATATGTTTTTACAGAGGGATGCTGAGGATATTATGAATGGAACACAACGATGAGGTTTTGGATGGGATGCAAACGAGAAGAAAATTCATACTAAATATCAGGAAAAAAATGAAATTCCTGGGACACGTAATGAAGAAGCAGGGCCTGGAGAATTAAATACTCACAAGTTGGATAAAGGGAAGAAGACATAGCGGAAAGCAACACAAGACTTACTTGTTAGGTGTGAGAACATTTATGGCAGAACTGAACTTACAAGATATGCCAAGAGAAAACGTTTTGAAACCTACAAAAGGCAGTGCCAAATGGAAGTCCATGATCGCCTACGTCCTGAGGACACACTGCACATGGAGAAGAAGAAGAGGAAAATAAGAATAGGAAGAAACAGAAAAAGAAGATAAAGAAGAAGAAGAAGAAGAAGAAGAAGAAGAAGAAGTAGTATGATCGCTGTCTGTTCAAATGACTCCAGTTTATTTCAAGCCCAGCGAATGTGCACTGCCATGGTAATTTCTTTATAAAATACCCATAAAATATGTTCTATTTACCTTCCTATCAATTATCTCAATGTTCTCTACACCTGAGACACTAAAGCAACTCCAGACCACGATTTATCCACCTGCAGACTCTAGAGAAATGTAGGGATAATAATCTTTGACAAATAAAAATTATACTTATTTCTCCAAACATTTCCTTCATCAATTCTGCCAAAAATTTCAATATTCCTTTTGTATGACCAAATTACATTTTCCAAAATGGCTGCAGGCTTGATACAAATCAGAGTCTAGCAAGAACGTGTTTTCGCTTAAGAAGTGAGTTTTTCCTTGGTGTCCTCGAAAAGATGTCACTTAGATTAAGTGAACGACTAATTGAAACCTTACTCACTTTTTCTCCACGTACTTCTAGTCCACGGTGATGGTTTTTAAGGGGAACTCAGGGTATGTTGCTAATTTTTCTAAACAATAATCTTGCCGAAAGTTCCGTTAACTATCTCGAACGACCAGGTCTTTCATAGCGACGACTGGAATGACACGTTTTCTAGTGACGAACTCTCGTGCCTATTAAAATCATTGTCACGTTTAACTGACTAGATATTTTTCCATACCCAATTCTATTTGTATGAAGATCAACAATACGTTTACAGAGGTCTTGATCAATTATTTGTATTTTTCTACATTTTGTCAATAAAAGACAACAGAAAAGGAATGACGTAATATATTTAATCCTTCTAAAAACTATTCAAAAATTTATTTTGAAATGTTATAAACAACAACCCCATCCTAATTCGGAATATTCTAGTAAAATTTGAATATTGTTATCAAAAAAGATTTTGCAAATAAAATAATGTGTTCTAAACTTTTGAGTTATAAAATATAAGTTTCTCTTCGTGTGACACTTTTTTAAAGCTTTTATCAAATCTGATTATTTAGTAAAATCAAAATACGTAATGGTGGAGGAGCAAAATTTTAATTCATGTAATTTTACTACAAATATTAAAAAGCATTTTTCTAATGTATTGTAAACATTTGCGGGGCACGGCATATATATATATATATATATATATATATGAGAAAAATTAAGGCAGACACGTTAGTTCATGTTAAAACGGAAGTTTAAACCAATTTCAGGGGAAAATTCATCAGCTTCCGTTTTTATTGTACAAAGGATTTTACACAGTTCGTATAAAATACTTTGTACAATAAAGCTCCATATATATATATGTATATAAATGTATATAGAGCAAATATAAGAAACAATTAAGGCAGACATGTTATTTCATGTTAAATCGGAAATGTGGGCCTATTTCAAGCGAACCATCATCAGGTCCGTCATTATTGTATAGAATATTTAACAAAAATGAAATTTACAAACAAAGTTCCCCTGAAAAACAAAATAAATTAAAGATCTCCCTTAAAATGGAAAATTGAAGAAAAAATACATCATTACAAATGTTCGGCGAATACACACATCCATTGATACATAAGCATATATATAAGCAACATATAATCAGAGTATGCGTAAGAACGGAAATCTAATTAAAGATACATTATGCAAGTCAGTTAGACTGCTGACACGTAGATTTGGAAAGGAAAGAAAGGGGTTATGTGAAAGTGTGTGAGAGAGAGCGTTAAAGAGAAAGAGTAAGTATCTTAAAGCGTAAACGAAAAAGGAAAGTAGAAGAAAGAAGAGAGGATGAAATTTCAACTTTAAAGAAAATTTCATAGTAGAAAATGAAAATAAAAAAAAATTTTCATAGTAGAAAATGAAAATAAAAAAAAAATTTTCATAGTAGAAAATGAAAATAAAAAAAAAATTTTCATAGTAGAAAATGAAAATAAAAAAAAATTTTCATAGTAGAAAATGAAAATAAAAAAAAAATTTTCATAGTAGAAAATGAAAATAAAAAAGTAAATATTATATATTAACGGTGAAAGGATAAGAAATTAAAGTCTAAACAAATTAAGAAAATTAAAAATATTTAAGTGATAATAGTTAATCAATCCGTTTAATCACCAATACCATCACACCAATATAATGAAAATTATACTAATTATACAGTCAAGAAAACAAATATAATGCAATACAAAGCTAAAAAAAATAATTTAAAAGTAAACCTAATTATTCTATTCAAATTATTTTTTAAAAGTTAATTATTAAGATTAAAAATGAATTTTACATATTAATACTGAAAGGATAAGAAATTAGAATCTTAAAAAAGAAGAAAATTTAAAAAACAATTAAGATATGATAATTTAGTAATCCGTTTTAATCACCATTACCACCCCCCCACTATATAATCAAAATTATACTAATTATTCGGTTAACAATACAATTATAATACAATTTAACGTTAATAATGTAGGAAAATTATTTCATCACCGGTACAATTCTTATACAATATAACGTTAATATTGTAAAACAAAACATATATATATATATATATGTACACATACAACTCACACACATACACGTAAATGTGTACACACACATATACATTCACGCATATATATGTACACACACACACGTACATTCACGCATATATATATATACACACACACACACACACACACACACACACACACACACACACACACACACATATATATATATATATATATATACAGGAAAAACTACTAAAAGTTGTAAGTTTAAATGGTTTTTTTTGACGGTATTTATTTATTTCTATTATATATATATATATATATAAATATATATATATATATATATTTTTGATATTTCAGACCGGTCACGGCCTTTCATCACAAACAAATGATTTTAAAATTTAAACTAGAAGCGTTCGCCACGACAGCGTTCGTTGAGAGATGTTTACATCACGTGACTTAGAAAGCGATAGAGATTTTTAATATTTGTAAACGTAAACCTATCTGTAATAATACTTTTAAATGTTGTTTTAAAGATATTTTTAAGTGTATCTAAACAATGTTTAACTACTGAAACATTTATAAAAATTCAAAACACCTAAATCCCTGTTTAAACCTAGCCTGTATGTATTTAGTTTTAAAATCCAGTAATTTTCTTTCGTTCTGCGTGAGTATGTATAACAAAAATCGGAATCTATCAGTAAACCTTATATACGAACACACATATATACACACATACACCCGAAAAAACATATGTGTAAGCAATACCATAGACATTTATAAACCCGTATATATATATATAAAAAAAGTCATCGACACAGATAACAATAGGGTACAAATAAATAATAGATATTCCTTTAGATATTGTGATGTGTGTAAATGTTTCAGAGGAAAGAATGATGGGCTAAAAGTTTAGCATAATTTAAAGCGGAACCTATGTTGAGATATTTGGATAGAGATGTGTGGTTTCTTAATTCAGGGTTGGAAAAAGAGTGTGTATGATTGTATAAACATTGCTTCCAAGCAGCTGCTGAGATACCAATGTAGTATTTCTTCAAATTTATATTTTCTCTTGGGTATATTATACTTTGATATATCACCACTTCTGTCATACATTCTCCACACATAAAACACTCATTTTTAATTCTACAATTCCATTCAGGTGTATGACTGGCATGTCTAGCTGCATCCCTTATGTCTTGTAGATTCCGGCAGCTCTATGGTTGCCTTGGTTAGGAGTTGCAGAACTAAGGTTGTGTCGTTTAGAAGATGTTACTCTGGATCTGCTTGATCAGTGGCAGTAGATATCAGGTTATCAATTTGGTTTTCATACCTCGATAAAGTTCTTGTCTTGTGAGAGCTGATTATACTTTCTATATTTTTTGTACACAAATAGCTAATTTTTACGGTTTTCATATTAAATATTCTATGAAGGAGACTAGAATTGCTAAAATGTTTACGAGTATTAGAAAATATTTACCGATATTAATATTACATAATTTGCAAAATGGAGGGTTGAACCAAATTGCTTTCTTTCTTCAATTATTCTTATTGATATTACTATATTTTAAGGGTACGTCATAAAAATCGGCTTTTAAAATCTGCTCTTACCTAAAGCCTCATTATATGAATTTTTTGTCTGTGTCGAAATTCTTTGTGTCTCTTAATTCAAGTATTAACGGAGTTAGGAATTTTTCTTAGTACATGTGAGGGGTGGTTGGAATTAACATTGATGTATTAAGGTGCTTGATTAGGATTTTAGTAGGGTCTAAAGCTGTTATTAGAGAGGTCGAAGGTGACGTCTAGAAAATTAATTATTTTACGGTTAGTCTAGATATCTAATTTAAAACCTAGGTATTTAAAGGTGTTAATTAATTGTTTTTGTTTTTTGTAGCACTAGTGGACCAGTGCTATTGTGTATAATTAGGGCATCTCTGTATAACCCGACTATTTCTATGTCCCAAAATCTACCTATAATGTTTAATATATATAAACCTACTAGATCTGCGACCTGGGCAGTATCGAATGCATCCATATGTACGTCGAAATTCAGGCTTCTTTTCTTAATCCAAACGGAAGTATTATGAACAAAAATATTTTTTACAGGCCATTATGATGTTTACTTAGTTCTCAGTGATGGTGACAAAATTTTAAGCGAAATTGATGCAATTTATCAACAATTCCTCGGAGATTGAAGAGTAGAATTCTCTGATGCCGAAATGAATAAATGTCTTTGTGGCGTAGTTGTTTCAGTCATTTAATAGCATCGTCGGAGTTCTTCCATAGATTAAGTTTCAATGAGGTTTACATCTGTGGGAATATATCTTGCATAATACGTTTTGAAATTATTGGCTTACGGCCTATCACGTTGAATACACCGGTTCTCGCTCGATCAACAAAGTTAAGCAACGTTGAGTCTGGTCAGTACTTAGATGGGTGACCGCTTGAGAATACCAGGTGCTGTAAGCTTATAGTAACGGATGTGCGTTGTGGTGCAGTGGATAACGGCTCAGAAAAAGAAATCGAATTCCAGTTGAATACCCTGCATTCACTTAAGCACTGGTACCCTTGGGAAAGGTATTAATCCGTTCCTTCCCTCCAGATATGGATTAAATAACAAGGGAAGAACTTGGGGACCCTGCTCTTAAAAACAAATCACAATGAATCTTGGTAAAAGAATAATGTTGTAAAAATAAAACAACCTTATCCAAAATCACTGGTTATGACCTTAAATTATCCCATAATGATTGATAGGTCGTTAAACCTCAAAACAAATAAATAAACTTGAAATTATTCCTAATTCGGATTTAGTGGGGTTAATTAATCTAGTTGGTTTGACAGTAGTAACGTCCTCTTTGTGGTCGTTCAGCAAGATATATGCATTTTTTAATTTAATTTTTCCCATTCTATCTTTGATTTTCATTTTTCTAACATGTTTAGAGGTTTCATCTAAATTAGAAAGTGTGTTAGAAGTCTCTAATTTGTATGATTTAGTGACAGTGTCTCTCATTAGTTTGAGTTTATATTCTGATGGGCTTAGTTTATAAATATTGTGAGATTTGTCAGCTTAGAACCAAATTGTATTAGATTTTTTTATATCTTTCATATCATTGTCTCCCTCTCTGAACCCAGGCCCAACTAACTGACATACTAATTTCTCCCTCGGTGGTCTGCAAAATAATTCCTAAGCATGACACTCATAAAGCGAACGGTGGCGACCGAATACCCATCATTCTCTAATGAAATGTGCTCCTGAACACTCCTCTGTTCTCTCTAAACTCTATAACTTCTGCCTTTCTGTTTGATGCTAGAAATCTTCCTATATATGAAATATATGAAAATATTGGAGAAAACTTTGACTCCGCTAATTATCGCCCTATCAGCCGCCTACCGACCTTTGTCAAAGTGTTCGAAGCCATCAACAATGCCGAGGTGGTACAACATCTCACAGCCCATAGACTCTTCTCTGACAAAGAGTATGGCTTCCGCTTCACCAGGTCTACTGCTGATATGCTCACGACTATCACTGAGTATATACACCGGACCTTCAACAAAAACGGTGAAGCCCGAACTGTGACCCTTGACATCTCCAAAGCGTTTGACAGAGACTGGCATGATGGCCTTCTATGCAAGCTGCAAGGCTATGGTATAACTTGACAATTGATTGACCTAATCCAGTTCTCCGTTCCAAACCATAAAATGAGGGTGGTGTTGAACGGACAAGCGTCCAAATACAATCACATGAATGCGGGTGTCTCTCAAGTCTCTATTCTAGGTCCTACGCTTTTCCTTATCTATATTAACGACCTCCTTGATTTAATATGATCCCAAGTGGGCATATATGCTGACGACACTACGGTTTTCTCTCGTCTCGATCAAAAATCTACCGAGGCTGAAAAAGCAAAGCTCGCTGCCGAGCTTGAAAAAGACCTCCAGTCCGTCGTGGGCTGGGGCAAGAAAAACAAAGCTGCTATCTAATAACCACCACAGATATGGATCAGACTTCTCTCCCTGAAAGCCAAACATCGCGCCTCTTTGGGTTAAATCTCACCCCAGACCTCAAGTAGAATAACTATATAGAATCCATAGCTAAATCCGCTGCTAAGAAAGTAGATTATCTTTGTAAGGCCAGGAAGTTTTTCCTGTCGCAAACAATCCTGCACATATACAAGTCTACCATCCGCCTCTCCATTGAGTATTGCTGCCATATCTGGTCTGGTGCTCCTGCTATCCACTTAGGTGTACTCGACCGAATCCAACAGAGAATCTGTAATGTGATCGATCACGACTTGGCAGTTCGCTTTCTCACCGATGCAGTATGGCTTCCCTGTGTCTCTTCTACAAATAATTTCACGGCTTCTGCTCCGATGAACTTAGATCACTTGTACCCCTTATATACGAATTTCCTCGAGCCAAATGATTAGCAACTAGGTCCCGCCCTTTTACTGTGAAACCAATAAATTGTAAACGCAAATTCTACTCCATCAGCTTCTTTTCTCGCACTTCCCGCTTGTGGAATTCTCTTCCGCATACTTGCTTACCTGACAGTTACAATCGCCAAGAATTTAACTGTAAAGTCAATAGTCATCCTCTGTCCCACTATCTTACATCATCTCTCTCATGCTTTTCTACATCTGTACTCTCTTCCTTCAACTTTTCTCTTCTTGACACTCCCTGCAATCTCTCAATCCTCATAACATTCCCTCTCGTCCACCCAACTATCATCAGTAATCTCTTCCCTCTCCTACTCTCTTCCTGCAACCTCTCACTCCTCAACAATCTTCCTCTTATCTAACCCCCTGCACAACAGTGGCCTTAAAATGCCTTGCTTGGGGTGACACGATTATAAAAAAAAAATTGATTTTTCTAATTAAGTCGAATATTTCAGATTCGAAGGCCTCTTTTCGTTACGCGTTAAGATACTTGCCCATTCTCTTTGACGCTATCTCTCTCACACCTAACCCCCTATTTACTTTCGTAATCTGCGTGTCAGCAGTCTAACTGACTTGCGTAATGTGTCTTTCAGTGGACTTCCATTCTTACGCGTGCTGTTTGATTATATTTTGCTTATATATATATATGCCTATGTATGTATGTGTGTGTGTGTGTGTGTGTGTGTGTGTGTGTGTGTGTGTGTGTGTGTGTGTGTGTGTGTGTGTGTGTATTCGCCGAACTGATGTAATGATGTATTTTTTCTTAAATTTTCCTTTTTAAGGTAGCGATCTTTATTTTATTTATTTATTTTTTTTTTTTGGTGCGGGGGTCTTTGTGAATTTCATTCTTGTAAAATCATCTGTAAATAAAGACGGAAGCTAACCATGTTTCGCGCTTGAAATAGGCCCACACTTCCGATTTACCATGAAATAACGTTTCTGCCTTATTTTTTCTTTTATATATATAAATATATATGGGGTGGTATGGTTTTGTTTGTTAAGTGTCAGAAAATTTTAATTTCAACTACATTGCTGATATAACTACACATAGAAATGTGTGGGATTTAAAAATGAAATCCGACATCAAAATCCTTAAAAGTGCACATATATGTATGCATAAATTCCTGGTACTACATTTACTGATAGTAATACAACCACCTGGATATGCATTTGCCTTTCCATTCGTTCATTAAAAACATGTGGTAAAGCTGCCAACTGTACGATTAACTGTTCTTTCTTTATATATGATTATTCGTGTATTTACCATGAAGAGCATTGAAGCAGCAAATGAGAAAAGTCCAAAATGTGACGGAGTTTTGAATTTTGACTCTGTGAATATATAAATGTATTAGAACAGGCCTATCAAGGCACGACATATGCTTCCCCTGAATATGTATCCCGGACATAAATCATATTTTCTCAAGACAAATATATTCGCAATTTAAATTGTTAGACGAAAATTTCAAAGATGATATCACAATTTGCATTTGTATCTGAACTCAAAATATAAATTAGAGATATACATCGTAAAACTATCTACCGACTGGTAAATATTAGATTAAACACTTAGAATTAGATGGCTTAATTGCAAAGATCAATGAAAATATTATAGATAATCCGATGAACAATACAAATCAATAATTAGGAAAGGGTATAAGAAATACCAACCTTCTATGATGAATTATACAAAATGGTATCGATTGTTATACGTCAATCAATATTTATTAAACGCTCCTAAAATAGAACATAGTAGAGGATTTTTATTCGTTTCTGCATTAAAATTGCTTAGATGAAATATTGGTCTTATCAGATTGCATTAGTGAAGAATGTTTATCTGTATACAAAAACTTTGACTGAGCATCAGCTTTGATAACTGAGCAGCTTATTATATGTTGTTAATTATCGCATATCACCCTTAAAAATATAATATAAAGAAGAAAATGTGATTCATCTGGCTTTTCTTATTTCAATATTTTTATTATTGCCAATATAACTTTTTCAGCTATATTATTGAAAACCGAACAGCTGCATATATAATTTAATTATGAGGAGGATTTATTTTTGCAAAACCAACTACCATACAATATGACACAAGTTTTCCAAATGATCCCTCAGGTATTGAATTGAGAGTTTTCAGTTTTCTTGCTACCAACCAAGATAATAGGGCCTAGAATGCAACTGATCCATATTTGAAAAATTGTCATTAACCATATCTGCTCTATAAATACCGGTCTATAAAAGAATTAACGAAGAGAAGCCTATTTCTACTCTCTATCTCTCCATCTCTCTCTCTCTCACATACAGGCACACACAGAGACACATACACATACACATATATATCACTGATATGGAAACATTTTTTTTAAATTAGCGTGGTGTACTTTTACATTAGTTAGCTCGTTAAAATATAATGTAGTTTTATCAACCAAATTTTGTATAACTGATACATATATATACAGATACAGTACTGTCTAGCAGCTTGTATTTGTTCCAAAAGTGTGTCTTACGAAGTGAAATTAGATTATTAATTTTTCATAAGTGTGAGGACAGTGTTGATTTAAAGTTTATTTTGATGCCTCATAAAAGATGAAATAGTAATTATACTAATACTTTTGCACAGTACTATATATATATATATATATATATATATATATATATATATATATATATATATATTTTTTGTACTTGAAGAACGAAACGGAGTTTCGTAAAAACAAGCAATCTTTATAAATAGCAGCTCGCAGTATTTGATATATATATATATATATATATATATATATATATCGCATATGTATATACATATATATATATGTACACAAATATATATATACCTATATTCACATATATATATATATATATATATATATATATATATATATATAACGATACTTACATATATAAAAACATATATGCATGCATAGATACACACATATATATATATGCATGCATACATACATAAAAACACACATATTCTCGTAATAATTATTCTCAGTACGATATTGAAATAGTTCTCTTTTTTAGTCATAGTCTTAGAGAAAAATGTTACAATCTTTTATAATGCTGAATTCAAATACACACATAGAATAACTATGAAAATGCACTTTTTCAAACCAGCTTTCATTCCATAGCGCATTTATAATTACATCTGTCTCTTCTGAAATTCCATCATTAACTTGGGCTGTTTATGTATTTTTTCGATTTGAAATCTTTTTTAATAATTATTTTTACATGTGAAGTTTGTATTCAGAAATTTTCTAAATTATCCATGCTTAGTCTCAAAATTTTGCATAGTGATCAATCCTACTGTTTAGAAATTTTAACTACTACAACCTGTGTATACACATGCATTTGCAAACCAAGTGTATTTAACAAATTAGGGTTTTGAGAAACATTGCTTATTCATGCTCACTGACACTGAGTCGATCTTCGTTTTCTGACGATGACCGTTTACAACCAGTCTGACATAAGAGTAACATACTCTCTATTTTTTGCCTGATGAATCTTATCCCCATTTACAATTCACAATATGAGGTAGTTTGTCATGGGAAGAAAATTACAAAAATGTTTTTTATCCACTGACCTCTTTATATTCACTACTGCTCTTATGTGACTTGCACATTGTAACATTTTGCTAACCCCATTTTGCTTCAAACATATTCGGGTTACCTTTGCAACATGTCCGGGAACAATATCAAATATTAAATATTAGCCGTCCTTAAACATCTAATGATTTAAAAAATAAGAAAAATAATTCCTAAACGAATAAAACCCATTTTCCAAAATTAATGCTATTAATATATTCGTTTAAGTAAATAAATCTAGTCGCTTCTCTGATAATCACTCAAAAACACAGCATTTGACAATTAGTTTTAGACGGTTCTAGACAAATTTATGTCTGTATTTTCTCCTGACACATATACGACGACTGACAGAGAATTGAACAAACTATCATTCTTCTGTTAATATTATGTATTTCGAAATCATTTTTGACATGGCATTAATCTTACTCTTTCTTTATTAGTTGTTGGATGTAAATAGTCAATACTTGTGCCTAATATCTCTGACGTGAACTCTCATGTTTTATATATATATATATATATATATATATATATATATATATATATATATATTATTTTTTCTAATTTTTTTTTAATTGTATCACTCCGAAAAAGGCTGTAACGCCACTGATGTGCAGGGGGCTACGTAATAGTGAAAAGATTGGAAAGATAAAGCCGGAAACCACATCCTAAACAGGGAACGAGGGATGAGCCTCTTAACCTGTTCAATAGACATGGGTGGAGTGTGAACCGGGCGATAGATCTATCTACTCCAATTGAAAAAAAACAAAGTGAGAAGATTGGAAAAGAGAAAGCCGGAAACCACATCCTAAACAAGAAACAAGGGATGAGCCTCTGAACCTGTTCAATAGACATGGGAGGACTGTGAACCGGGCGATAGATAGATCTATCTACTCCAGTTTATATATATATATATATATATATATATATATATGTGTGTGTGTGTGTGTGTGTGTGTGTGTTTATATATATGTATATATATATATATATATAACGCAATAGTTTTTATTATAACTCGTATCAGTAATCGCAGCTATGTCGGTAATATTTTCTCTTAAATTGAATGTCTATAGACCGGCGAATAATTCAAAGAAACTTGTATGAGGGTTAAGGTATCCCAGAACGTAATGATATATATCGTTTCTCTTTGCTTCTAAACCGGGTAATTATGTCTTTTATCTTTAATTCAGTGCTATTTGAATCTTATGTCCTATTATCTAGCAATTCGCTCAAGAAAAAGTTTGGATTTTGTGATATCCCTATTTCTGTTAGTATTGTTTTTGTAAACCGTTTATTCTGAAAACAAAAAAATGTTCGATGCAGTAAAAATTCTGTGCCTCTTGAAATAAAAAAAAACGAAAATCTATATAGCAATATCAAATTGGCATTTTTCGTATACTGAAACGAAAACTTAACAACCAAATATTGAAAATGCATTCTGATATCAAAGAAAATTTCAGTCTTGTATAACGAAAATCATGTTTTGTTATATATATATATATATATATATATGTGTGTGTGTGTGTGTGTGTGTGTGTGTGTGTGTGTGTGTGTGAAATATACTCAGTTGTAATCCGAGATTAAGAACAATATAGTTACGTAAAGAAAACAAGAGGAAATTAATATTTAAGTCGCCTACGTGTTTTTATGTAACTTATTTTGTTAATATGATTTTTAACCGATACTTATATTTGTGTAGATATTTTGTTACGAAAATGGGTGTAATTCGGCAGGATTCAATTTCTGAGACTTTTAAGGCAAACCACCAAATAATCTAATGAGACTAAGATCGCTAGATCACGAATTATTCCACAGCCTAATGAAGCCTTATTTACACAACTTTCAGTTCTTCTGCTCTGAAATATATTGCCATGCAAACAAGTTTAAACAGACATTATTACGGAAAATTTCGAGGACTGACGAATTGGAATTAACAAACGACATGTTTAATGTATTTTTCGACAATTGTTTTTATCAATAACATATTGAGTAGATATTATTAATTTAATTTAATCAAATTATAATATCTACTCTGTTTACCATCCTTTAACATTATTATATGAAAATAGTTAACTGTTAAAGGTATATAAACTTATTTCCTCGTCAATAGTGACGTTCTAAATGACTTTTAAATCGGAAAATTAACCTGGTTACATTAATATAATATAACATTATTTTCCATGATATATGGCAGATTATGCTACTATGATTAATTTCCATTAAAAATAAAATTTATTTGCTTAGAGAACCAGAGGTTAGTATGAATATTAACAACAATAAAGATAAAGATGTTAACGAATTTGTATATTTTTTCAATGAAAACAATATCGATGTAAAACTATTAAGATATATATTCCATAAAAAGATTTCTAAAAATAGCTTTAAAAGAAATCAGAGAAAACAGGTCTATAGTTATTTGTTGTCCGTTTTTCTTACCAATGAGTATATATATATATATATATATATATATATATATATATATATATATATATTAATGCAGGATTCATTGAATAATATAGACAAGTTTTGTCTATTAATTTTGTGTAGGATCCGTTCATACCGTCTGATATACTTGATGGTGATATCGTTGAAAGACAACAAAAACTCACGGTAATTGTTGATTTTTTAAGTTATTAACAATAAAGAGAATTAAACTGAAAATATAAGTCCATCCCTACCATTTCAATTTAATTCTCTATATTGTTTAACTTAAATGTTCTATGTTTACTGTGTGTTAATATTTATTCTTTGATAATGGCTTATGTGAGCCGAAAGCTTAGACCCGATAAAAAATCAACAATTACTGTGATTTTTTGTTGTCTTTCAACGATATCACCATCAAGTATATCAGACGGTATGAATTGTAGTGAGCGGTTTGTGCCAAAAGTAAGATACGGAACAAGACGTTAAGTTCAAAGGTTATTATAACAAGAAAAAAGATATTCGAAAGAAGTGTTAATAATAAATAATTAGAAATAAGTTGGTCCAAAGGTATGATTACGCTGCCTGATTAGTAGCTGTCGTTGTCTGCTCTCGATCACTGCTGTACTTGACTGCTATAGGTCACTGCTGTACTTGAATGCATCCGTTAACTGCTAACTGGAAACCACGCTGGTAATATATATCTATATATTATATATATCAAAGAGGAAAAGTTCATCATACGTAGGAGGGTATCATAACATATATACAGGTCAATGATGCATCCTGACTAGTCTGTTGCACACTGGTTATTCTATAATATAATTCTAGCGTTTATTTTGAGGTTTTCGGTTTATTTTTATGTTATTACTGTGTTTATTTACTGATATATTAGTTTTGATTACTATATTTTATTTATTTTTTATTCATTTTCTTTTCATTTATTCTTCTCGTTTCATTTTATTGAATTTTACCTAATATATATATATATATATATATATAAATCTTTATTTGATATATTGCAATATATACCTTTGTTTGTAGTACGCCACACTGAAACTATTTCTTTTCAATGTCTAGCCTTCAGTTATTAGCTAAAATTCTACAAAACACAAGTACAACTATATATATATATATATATATATATATATATATATATATATATATATATGTCCTGTAATGTTTCTTTCTTATGCTATTCCCTGGATAATGAATGAGTTAAAAACATTGAGTCCTAGAAATGTCAAATTGTCAATTCATATCGAATTTCAGGATATCACTGAGGCCACAATAGAGGTGTATATTTTCAAAAGTCAGAGTCCCTTTAGAGATCTTGTCATTTTGAAAGCGTGGAAAATATTAACTTTATTATCCAAGTCTCTGATTTGTTTTAAATTCTGTAGGCTGAAATTAATTCTAAAAATAAAATGTGAGCTCTTTCATTTTTTCAAACAATATAAAATTTCTCTGTAATTCTTGAGAACGAGGGGTAAAACAACTTCATTTTTTGTTTTTTTCGGCTAGAGCAAAGAGATAACACAAGTAGGAGATGAATAAGTTATTTATGTGCCATATGAGATACACGCGTTAGGTGATCATGTCTCAAAAGATGCATGACTGACTAGGCAGAAGATTATCCCACAGTAAGTTGCCATTACTTTCGGCGTTTGACTCGTTGCCGGCCAAGTCTATAGAATCCAATCTGCCGTATTATTTTACCCATAACTGGAGGGAATAAATGGATTAATACCTTTCCCAAGAGTATTTGCACACAAGTGAATACAAGGAATTCAACTGGAATTCGAACTAAGCACCACGATTCGTCGTTCGATATCGATATCAGCTGCACCACAACGACATCATTCGAGAAAACTCATAACACATTGCTGAGGAGAAATGATAATAACAAGAACAAGATTCAGGGAGAAAATGACCACGATAGATATTGCATTTGCATATTTTGATTATTATACCCATGAATTCATGAAATCGTAAGAGATCATAATAAGCCAGAAGTACGAATGGAAACGACATTAGAATAGATGTGCCAATTTAATCAATAGAATGAGAATACCTAGCTTCCAATATAGTAAGACATAAGGATTAAAAAAATGAAGTACAAGTTGTAAAGTATAGAAGAACAATAAGATGAGCATATTATTTTAAATAATAGCAATTTTAATAATAATATGCTAATATTCATGTAAGCATTCAATTAAAAATATAATTGATATTAAGTTATGATTATTTAAAGTTTATTTAATGAAAAGCAAACACTTTTACGAATATAAGAAAAATTAAATAAAACTCTTAATAGCAGTATACCATAGTCGTATTTAATATATATATATATATATATATATATATATATATATATGAGTGTGTGTGCGTGCGTGCGTGTGTGTAAAACTTAAAACAAACACGTTATTCTATGGTTAAGCGGGAATATGTCTTTTCCAGGTGAACCATTATCAGATTCCGTTTTAAATACTTTACATACATATATATTTAGAGCTCTCCTAGAGAGTTTTCCTACCACTTTATGTACAGGACACTCTTTTGGATTCTTCTTTATCTACACTGCACACACACACACACACACACACACACACACACACACACACACACACACACACACATATATATATATATATATATATATGTAATAAAATATCGTTTTAAGGTGTGCCATATTTATAGAAGATGTTCAATGCCAGAGATATGACTTATGTAAATATAAAATGAACATTGATGTCACCACTCAGCGGCGACAGAATATTTTATGTTAAGCTAAATAATCAGGCCAGTATCTATTCTTGCATTTCTACAAAATGTATGGCACAAGGACAAAAATGGTGAGGGGGATTCTTTTCTTGCTCTGTCTTATAATTAAACCTAGCTGGACGCAGTATTCTTTACAACAAAAGAACGCTTTCCTACATACGATTACAACGACGTCCACCAAAATACTTCAGCCTCACCATGAAGTCCTAAATTTTTCATATGTACAACTCTTGTCTGCAGGGAGTGGGGAATAACATTTTGAAAGCCCCAGTGATTATTTACATGAAAAACAAATTATTTACAAGAACCTGGTAAAAATTATGTTAATAATGAACACTCTACAAATTCTAACTTGCGAAAGAAATACCAGCTAACTGAACAAAATCAATGCGCTGATCATATAAATCATTCATTGAACCAAGCAACTCACACAAGTATACTCAAATCGAAAAACAAAAACAAATACGAAATTCACACTCGAAATACGAATGGTGTCCGGCACTTAAATGCACCTTCCATTGAACTGAAATATCTAGTACCAAAACGGGGGAAGGGACGGGGAATTAAACTAAAGAGAAACGGCAGAGAAATAAAACGGGCTGATGAGCACTCAAACTCTAAGTAAGCAAAATCAGAAAAGACAATTAAGACAAAAAATGAATTTAATCTAATCTAAATTTGAGCGGCGGGAGCAATATTCAAGGCAGAGAGAACAATGTCCTAACGGCTAACCGGTTTTTTACACTCGCTACAGACACGCAACACACATTCACATTTTGCTGAATTCGGATGTGAGAGCCACTGCACTTCTGTCCTAATTATTGACATTAAGCTGATGCGTAATGATCAGTTAGGAAGGGGTGAACTTCTCGTCACCATAAAACTCCTTCTGACGCGTCTTCCAAATGACGTCTCTCACACCCATCAGACACAAGAACAGATAATGTTCATCCTTCAATGGCTGCACCACATTGCTGCAGACAGAACTGGATACGAGAGCAAAGGACTTTACGCCCGCGAAGAATGATACCTACACTAAACTTGCACAACTGTTCTACGACCCTGCACTAAAAGAAATACGTGATACAGAGTCATCGGCTCCCCTGTATATTGCAGGTTTCTTGAAGTGTTCTCCAAGCCTATTGCACAAAAATGCTTGCCAACCTACGACGAATCACTAGCTACGGTAGTGATAACCCATTGTTAGTAAGGCATTTTAATCTGGAAAGCCAAGGCCACATTGATTAAGCTTCCAGCTTCGTAGGTCTGTTCTCACCAATCAAATCACCCTGAATCTCTTGAATAACATATAATATAATGCTCTAAGAGACAACACGTTGACGTCAGAGAAACCTTCCGGCGCCCACAGAAGTTCTTTCAGAGCCATCCGACATTTGCCATAGAAGAAGCATTCCATTAGAAGACCTGAAGGACCTCCTCCTCGAATGGGTGTACACTTACCAGGGATGGGGTGTTTTTGCGGGCGTCCCCCTATTCAGAATTTGCACTCACATTTCGTTTGCTGAGGAAAGCGAACGAAGCGTATGTTGACGAATCTGGACGCTAATGATTAATTATCATACCACAAGAAGGAGAACAAGAGCCTGGCTCTTACAATTATTATGGTATACGAAAGAGGCAGTAAAGAAAAAGGGGGCAGATATGTGACTCATATTTCCCTCACATACTTGCCTTTCTTTAAGGATAGATTCCTCCAGGACCTCAAGGTAATTGTGGCCTTGGCCTTCTCCTGCAAAGCCGTCCAGTTAATCTCCAACTGGAGACCAGGACTGAACCAAACACCGAGTAATTTGATCGACTCATGCGTCCAGACGAATACTCTGAGAAGAGAAATGCCTTTCCATGCACAAAACCTTAAGCCAACAAATTTGTCGCGGTTGATCTTGGCCCCTGTCACCGTCTCATACCCTCTTATTTCTTTGATGACTTCGTCAATCTCTGCTTTACTCGAAACCTGTAACCTCTCTGAAGTTGGCTCATGTGAACCGAAAGCTTAGAACCAACTTAATATAGAATTATCCACATGTTGGAGAATTTTTTTTTTTTCACCTGAAATTAAAGCGAACATACGATGTTTAGAGTGGCTCAAGATTAAACATAAGAGACATTCATTGTCTCTTATATTTAACAATATATTTGAAAAATACTGCTTTCTAATTTTTACATTATTAATGCTGCACACATTTCCTCATAGTTTTCTACATTAATATTTAACCTTGCAAAATCTTTGCTTTATAGATCCTTTAAAAATATCCGTTAAAAGGATCCGTTAAAATCTTTGCAAATTTATTGCGCTTTTACTTCTTATTAATTGACTTTCTCTCCAGCGTCGCTAGAGCTTTGACGTGGCGTCGTTAAGATTTTCTTTTGAATTATAGACTAGTATTTTTCATAAGTAAACAGCACAGGAATGCACGAGATATTTTACTGCAAATATACGTCATTTCTTATGAAAAGTGTCGATTCGTAATGGTATTATAATGTTGAATCAGGCTGGACTTCAAACTAATGATTAAATTATTTCAGAGAAATGACATAAACATTGATTACAGACGTTAATATGAGAGATATATATTATCGATATGACAGAAGCAGCTGCAGATTCGGATTTCTAGCCACGCCAGCGCATTTTACAGAAGTAAGTATACATATTTTTTATTATTTCCGGCAGAGTTAATATAAACTGAATTTATTTTATTGAGATTTTTTAAAAAGACTTGATAAGCTTTTTTGCATTCTTTAATTTGTGATTGACTGAAGATTTTTTTGGGGCTAAATTGAAGTATCAGAAACTTATAGCAATTTCAATCTCTTGGGCTATTGTTTTATGTGGAACTATATATATATATATATATATATATATATGTGTGTGTGTGTGTGTGTGTGTGTGTGTGTGTGTGTGTGTGTGTGTGTGTATGTGTGTGTGTGTGTGTGTTTGGGTGTGTGTGTAAGTGTGCATGTGTTTTAGTAATATATTAGACAAACTTTTACTCCATTCATCATTCATCTGCCTAATATTGTTCTTTTTTTAAGTAAAACATTCTTTGTTTGATTGGATCAGCCTATGCTTAATTATAATCTATGGAGATTGGTTGATTTGATTATTTAATAGCATATCATCTCCCCATGAGTATTTAATTCAGAAATTTAGTGTTATTTGTATTTTCAAAATAATAAAAATATGACATATATATTATTTTGCTTTCTCAATTGAATACATTAGAGAAAACTCAGCTTTTTTGCATACACATCTATGTGTGAACATAATTTAAAGGTGATGATATATGTTTCATTTTTTTCTTTTTTTTGCGGAAGTTATATTTTGAAATACAGTTGTCTTTGTTTGCGAAATTTTGAGATATTTTATGACTTAATATTGTGAATGTGTTCTTTCATGCGACATATCTTTCTCCGTGGGTTATTTAATGCCGGAATGTAAATATTTTAAACATGGATTTATGGCTTCGGCTACAGATAAAATATATTATTTATCATTTTGCTGTCACTTTTATTCTTGTCAATTCTGCTTCAAAAAATATTGTTGGTAAAACTACTTAAAATTATCATCAATGGTAATTTTTTTCATATAATATAATGCACTGCTTGTATTTTTCATATAAAAATTATTTTATATACTTCCATATTTCTATAAAAAATATTCTTATGCTTCCATAATTTTTGGGTGTTCATTATTAGCAGATAATTGGGATCCTAAACAATTTTTCTACAACGAGGAGTGTTGAACTTGGGTAAAAAAGCACCGGTTACAGAAGTAGACAATATAACCATTCTATGGGACTACACCATCTACACAGACAGAAAAAATGAAACCAATAGGCCGGAGATTATTGTTAAAAACAAAAAAGAAAAAAATGCCTATTAATTGATTTAGTTCGTCCAGCAAACGTGAAATTCAAAAAACTGTGAAAATATAGAGACCTGGAAATTGAAATAGAAAAAATGTGGAAATTGGAAACAAGTGATAGTGGGTGCACTTAGAATGATAAAAAAGCGAACAAAAAAACATTGAATCCCTGGAACGCCAGATTCAGAGATATAAAAAATGTCTTGTTATTTACAGCCCACACACTAAGAAGAACTTTGTTTATGTAACACTAGGGATTTTAGTGAGACAGAAAAATAGATGAAATGGAGCCATAACAACACATCACGAGCTGACTTAGGACTTTCTGCAGAGTTAGTAGGTAGTGTAACCATAGCAGAATTAAAGTTATAATGAAAAATGAACTAATAATAATAATAATAAGATGAAGAAGAAGAAGAAGAAGAAGAAGAAGAAGATAATGATGAAGAAGAAAATGAAGCAAATTACATTTAATTTTTAATTAAACTATAATCATAATTAATATTCTTAATTTAAAATTAATTAATATGTGTGAATACTCTCATTATTCAAATAATTGTATCAAAACTACTGACATATTCTGCTAAAATATTGTATCGTTATATAGATTTTTTGTCTATATTTAGAGATTAGGTAGTATTTACAGTATTTACATTATTCGGAATATTGTCCTCATCTTTGTTAACAATTGTAAGAAATTTCGGTCGTTGTACACTCCGGCCTTTTTCATGTGCTAGGAATTTCGGACCGAACCATTTATTACAATCACTGGTGTATATCATTCTCATCTCTTGCGTCGTAAAGCCACTTTTGGAAGTCATGAGTTATCTCCCTCTAACCCTGTGAGTTATTTGTTCACTACTGCCTGTTATTGAATTTTTAGAGTGAAGTTACTCCCGTAAAAGCTCGGGGACCACTCGGTGTATAGTGTAATAGAGTAAGAGAGAGTTTATCTAGAAAGTAATGGAAATTAAAGGTTAACCATAGATTGGTGATGTCGATTTTTAAATGTAATTTGCTGCTATTATTAATTTGTCAATGTGAATTAATTCTGTGATATATAATACAGATTTAAAAGCTTTAAGCACGAAAAGAAAACTGTGGCTTACAATAAAAAAACATAAAAAGCTAATTAGTAAATTGTAGAAAATGGACAGGGCATCATAGAGATTTGAATAAATGACAGCACAACAGCCTGAACATTAGAAAATGCAGGCTGTGGAAGTGTGAACACAAAACATTTCAAATACATCGGTTTATTGATCAAATATAATAACTTGAATATTGGAATCTTATTTGTTATGAGTAAAATATCCAGGGGATTCACAGGTACGGGATTATAGTAAGTGCAACTCGAGACTTGAATAGGTTACGATTGAATTAATTGGATAAAGATCCGCTTGGGAGTCGGTTACACAGAGCAATGGTGCGCGGGTGTAAGCTGTTCGAGTAGAATCAAATTATCATTCTCATCGACATACCCTAGAATATCTAGGGTATGTCGATGGTTTCCTACAAGGTTAGCATCATGATCTGTTCTGGTCGTGAATATTAGAACTGGAAAAACAAAGAAACGCAGTTCGCCCAAGCACGCTCCCGGGAGGTAGAGATAGCTCAGTGAGAGGTTTGCCACATCCAGTGGGTGAGAGAGAGTGAGAGAGAGAGAGAGAGAGAGAGAGAGAGAGAGAGAGATCTTGGGCGTTGTAAAATAATTTGTCACTCACAAAGTCTCCGAGACACTTTTGCACTTTATCAAGACTGGAAAGTAATGAATGGGCTGCTTCAGTCCAAAAATGAAAGAATAATCTCTTTTAAAACAGAATTTAGAAGATGTTATCAAGAAGAGTCAGTTATCAACGAGATCGATGCCGGGAACAGAATATTTTACAAGCATCTTTAGCGGTACAAGTTCTACTTGAGATCATATGACATTTTAAGGACAAATAGTATCTCAGGACACGAAACTCCTCAGAACGGACATTCATTTATTTTAACTGGTATAATCTAAGATCCGATTGCCGATACAGATATTTTTGAAAGAGTATTTTCCCTCAAATAAAAATACTTTACTTATTAATGCAGAATTCTTATTAAAATATGTATAATGTTTTGCATCCATTTCTAAAGCATTGTGCATAAGGAAATCTTGTTAATGCATCAGAAAATAGTAGTATCCGATACGATCAATTAATTTAAGACGCTGATGGCTAGATTTTGTTTGTTTCCAGGCTATCCTAGCATTGATGTTGAACATCATTGTCACAGTTAAGCGCCTGATATGAACTTCATCCTTATTCAGGTCGAAAGCACGAAGATAATCAATTCTGAAATTAGAAAAAAAAAACGTGGATCTGAATTGATCCTCAAAGATTCACTTGTTATTTATAAAAATAACACAAGACCAAAATAGCAAACTACATGCTAATCGATAACGCAAACCTAGTAGAAAAGAAAATCACAAATATAATCTGTCCATTCAATAAGTTACTCTCTCTGCAGAATAATCGAATATCGTTAAAATGACAATGTGGAAGAATTGAAGTTACTTAAAAATATTCTTCGACTTATTGATGTCTGAATATCGATTATCGATTTCATAATAAAACTCAAAAAATATCATGTAAGAAAGTAATCGTCTTTCGTGCACGAAGCACATTTGATGCGTTCTTAAAATTTTAGCCTTGACGTCTCTTGTCAATAAAAGAATATCAGTATGTCAACTTCTCGGTCATGATCGTTTTAAATCCTAATATAAACATATTGAATAAAAGAAACACTATTTTTCAAATCGAAGAAAGTTTTATATTTCGATCAAAGCCCTTTTTAGATACTATTGTTAAAATAGTTGAAAATAGATAAATCCAATAGCTGTCGATTCATTTCACACAGCATCGCCAACGTTCATAGACAGAAGAAATAACATTTGGATTATACTATCACTTTGTCCACATCAGATGTTTTACTGCACATGTGAAATAATTTTAGTGAAACCCCTGATACAAATCTATTTGCATTTCCTGTGCGTCGTGGCGAAAGTTAAATGATTCCACTGAAATCGAAGAATACCAATAAATATTGCAGTAAGACCTTTAGTAGTTGCACTCATAATGTGTGTGTGTTTGAAAGAGAGAGAGAGAAAGAGAGATAAAGATGGCGGAATAGATGACAAATGTGTATATAATTTAAATGGAAGATAGTCTATAATCAAAATGCCTCTATAACGTGCATCTCTCTTTACACAGTCTAGAAGAACAAATACATTTTTTGTTTGTTTGTTATTTTATATTTGTTTTATGTATTCTGTGTTCATCTGTTGGATATAAAAAAAAAACTATTTCTTAGCCAGCAATCTATAGCCTTCTGTTTTCAATAAAAACATCCGCATCACATCATTGAAGCAAAAACTCTAAAACTTTTATTCTTCGGCTTTTGGTAAAATGCAACATGAAGGCATAAAACTTAACGTCGTATCATATTTCGTGCAAGACCATTATATTTGGAAATTATTTTTAGATGGAATAACATTATGCACTAGTTCGACTTCATTGAAACATGCTCTAGTTATTTTCATATCAGTAGATTAAATTGCATTTAATTACATCTATAATTTGCATCAAATCTTCATTCAAGTGATTTGTGATTTTTTGATTAATTAAACTGATTAGGAATATTATAAAATCATAATTTATTTGGTTAGATCAACTAATACAAATATTTAAACCACTTTCAAAAACTATAAAGACCTGGGTTAGAATCTACGAAGTTAAAGCCACTGAAAGTAAAATACAAGATATTAAAACAAACCCAAAGACGACTCAAACTGGAGAAAACAGATGCAGTTAAGAATACAGCAGATGTATTTTGATACAGTTAAAAACAACAAGAATTTAGTATTCACCAAAAATTCATTGTGTGCTAACCGTTAGAAAGAGTTTAGTGATATCATCCCTCAAAATAGAGAAAAAAGAGAACAGCAATGCATCACAAAACTTTGTGTATAAAGAGGCAGCAAACAATGCACAGGAAACAAGGAAGTTAAGCACATGACTATAAATAAGAACTGGATAGTATGCATTTACATCCATCAATTAATGAAGCAGTTTGTAGAGACCGAAGAATTTAGTAACATTGGTACAGCATGTATGAAGAAGACGATAACATGTATACCAAAACAATTACATATATTAAAAACGTTAAAACAACACTTGAAACGCTTCCGACAACTAACTGGAATGCATAAAATCATTGATTTTATTGAGGGATATTAATATTAATTCCAACAATAGGATTAAAACTATAGAAAGTGAGCATAAAAATCTAATAAATCAGAACCGTTCGTAATAAGGAGGCATAAACTGTTTCGGAATTTATGATATTCTAAAAGAGATTCAATTTCTACATGTAGCAAACTACTGGAAATTTTTAGTAGATCTATTTTGATGTAGAGATAACTAAGAAACCACGGGCAAATATACATTAAGTCTTTTAAAGTTTCAGTTGAATTCTGATGACTAGTTAAGCAAAATTATATCAAATGATCTGTTGGTGTCGTTCACGACCCAAGAACATTATATTCTATATGTAGAATCATAATGCTACCAGACAAGCGAGCAATACACCACCAGAATAACATATGTTTATCTTTCATAAATTATGCACATTTACATAATAAGATTAAAAAGAAGTAACTAGTTGAATTTTCAGGAACATAAACTTATAAAAATCAGTGCCTTTTATTGAGCAGAAAAGCCAACAGATACAATTTGGCCTGCAAAAATGCGCAAACATAAAAATATGCGCCTTCTTTCCGGATTTATTCAGTCTATAAGACAATCTACTGCGACAAGTAGACGTATAACCTACACTTGTTGTTGAGAGTTTCAGAAAAAATGCAAGAGTAAAAAATTTCTAGAGAATTTAATATAACAAAACAGGAAGAGTTGATATATGCTGCTCTGATGTGACGCCGTAAAAGGCCGAAAAAAAGAAAACACATTGTAAAATATGAGAACTTAGAAATTATTCAGAAATGTTAAATTACTAATATATATATATATATATATATATATATATATATATATATATTGACGGACGTGCCTTGTGGTACGGTGGATGTCGGCAAGGAAAGCCAAGTCGGTGAGCTGAGTTCAATTCCAGTCGAACACTCTGCATCCACGTACGCACTGTTACCCTTGGGAAAGGTATTAATCCGTCCTTTTAACTCCAGTTATGGTTAAAATAACTGAGGTCTGCTGTTCATGCGATCTGTGGCAAACGATTGTTTGTTATAAGCTTTTCCAAAAAGTGTAAATGGTGCAACACAAGCCTTCACCAATGTAAGCAATTCTCTGTGTGGCAGTCTAACTGAGTTAGACACTCATAAGTCGAAATCGGCCGGAGAGACCATTATATATATATATATATATATGTGTGTGTGTGTGTGTGTGTGTGTGTGTGTGTGTGTGTGTGTGTGTGTGTGTGTGAAGTCGAAATCGGCCGGAGAGACCATTATATATATATGTGTGTGTGAAGAATCATCAAAACATCTAAAGTAGTTATAAACTCTAATTTATTTCGACGGGCGTATAAACCTGTATCTCTAGACCAGGATTTCAGTTTGTTTAATTTCCTCAGTACAAATGAAATCCTACTGTGAAGGCATTAGATTATACGCCTGCCGAAATGAATTATACTTTATAACAACTGTAGATGATGTGTTGTATTTGCCTTTATACATCATATTGCTCGGGAAAATATCCTTTTAGCTCTCTATACAGATCTATCCTCTTAATATTTTATATTGAATAGATACTTTTGGATTAATCACTACGTTTATGGAATTGGAATCAAACACACACACAGACAGATATATATATATATATATATATATATATATATATATACATTAGTCAACCATATACAAGCCCGTTTTGATGTATCACAGCTCATCAGTGTGGCTAGACACATCCACTTGCTTCTGGCCGGGATCGAAACTCGACCGATTTGGTGTCAGTCGGAGTCTCTACTCCTTAAACCATCGGCGCATATATCTTATTATGTTATATACTATTTACAATTAGTTCTAAAAGATAGAATTCTCCGATTCTTGAAACATAGCTTAATCTGGAAATATGATTTCATATCTCTACACTGGCAGAACTGTTGATACGGAAATGTATATTAGAACAGTGCATTGCATTGATAAGCTTTTTTGACATGGAGCCGCCAAGGGAAAACTGAAAACCTGCAAAGAAATAGATTATCACAATCCTTCGATAATTTCCGGCAAGGCGTCGGCTGTTGCCCAGGGGATCATTGTCAAGGTGAGCTTGGACTTATTGAGGAACGGAAGAATTGTGCCTGACCTCCTGAAGTTGGCTGATATTGGATCTGCACGAAATGCCTTTAGCATATTTGTATGAAAGAAACGTCCATGCTCAATAAGAGAAAAGAAATGAATCGATTCTTCCCACGCGCCTAAAGGAAAGTTGTATGTAAATGTCTAAAAGTTTTCAATCTAAGCGCACCAAGATGAAAGTTACTTATAACATATAGAAATTTGGATCGAGTGTTAACCACTAAATAGAAAATATGCGTATCTACTTATAAAGTATTCTAAAAAGATGAGATATAGAAGAAAAAATCATGTCTCTAAAAAATTTAAAAATAGAAAAAATGTAGAAAATTTCTCGGTTCTACGCACTTCACCGATCTGAACAATTGACAAATGTTCACAATTATTTTCGTTTTTGTACACAGTTTTATTTTTGCATCCCATTGCATATATGTATAAAAATATTTACATTGGCTGTATATTTTCAAATATTTATGCAACACAAAAATGCATAGACATGCTTTCATACATTATACATATGAATGTATTGTTCAGAAAAAAATCTCATTTCTAAAGGAATTAAATGAAGTGTAAACACCACAACAACCCCAAAGGGGATATGCACTAGTTGGTGTTATAAATTAATAAATATGAGCGTAGAATTACTGGTATTAGTTTGTTCAATTTAGGTTACTAAAAACTTCGTAAGAAATGTTAAAGCAGGAAATGTTTAAAGTTACTGAGGGATGAAAAGACACGAGTCATAACTACGGACATTTTTCAAGTATTAACAAAACAAAAATAAATATACCTATTTCATATAATATATTTGAATAACTTTTAATATCTAATGCGCAAACGATGTGATTTTATTGAAAATAGACGTAAATTCGATGGGTAAATATAAACAGAAAAAATGAATAATATTGTTTAACATTATCTAATGAAAAGCAAACTCGAACGCAAACATCTCAAACAGAAATAATCCGTTCGTCGAAGAAATACATGAAAACAATTTCCAACAGTAATTTTTGTTATAAATATAGAACTACACAGAACAGTGTTATAGGATACAAATCTTATTTCATCTATCAACTAACTAAGGCACGTAAATTAAAATTACAAACCCTCAAAATAAGATCCAAATGACTAAATGCATTTTGGAAAAACCCAACTAAAACACACAAAGTAAAATGGCACACACGCAAGATCGGGTTCAAACGACAAAAAGATATTTTGAAAAAAAAAAACAGACCAAAGAAAATTTCACAAGTCAGCGTTAAAAAGCAACATTCTTGATCCTGATTGGATTAGAAATAGAAAATTCATATATGATATTTTTTACACGGAGATGTGAAAATGCTTCCCGGAGCCGGTCACATGATCGGATTGACTACTTAAGAACATTCCCTGACTGGTCATAGACAGTCAGAATTGAGACGGTATCTGATAGCATCACACAATGTAAGGAACGAACTGCAAGCTGATGGGTTAGTTTATGTCAAGGTCTTCTTCCAATTTACTTTTCTTCTTTTTCACTTCACGCCACCCGGACGTAAATATGCATCACAGATTCATTCGTCCTTTCCTTCCAAATTTCCTTTTCTTCATTTTCACTCCACGCCACCAAAGACAGCAACAACAACAACGACAACAACAACGACAATGGGATGCGCTAAGTACAATTTCTTTATTGTTTAGCCTTCACTCTCACTCTGCTTCCAATCTTCCAAAATGAGGAAGAAACAAAAGAATTTACATTCTGATGCTACACAATCATGGATTCTGAAATTCTGTTGACATTTTGAACACATATATTTCTCTTTTAACAATTTTAACTACAAAAGTACATGCATTGTCTCAATTAACATTTTTTCTCACAAATATGCTATAGTGTTTAGTTAACAAGATTTTACTTTTATTTTTCTTCTTAAAATTTTGTCATTCTGTTAATAAATCTTTAATTTAATCTACACGCGAAATATTTAACCTTTTATCTTTGAACAACCTCGAACATTTTGATATTTAAATTGTGGTGACTTCGAACGTGTTTGCCACAAGGCCAATTTATCAAGTATCACCGAAGCCCCTACAATGTTAATCTCTATGCTATATGTTATATCTAGCATGTAAAACATCAATGAACATTGTGGATGACTAAAGGTTAATTGTAGATTAATGTTGAAATAAATATGGTATTGCTGCTATAATTGTCACGATTGTTTTTCGCGGAGGATGTCATGAACGCAAATGCAATAAATTAATCTAGTTCCATAACAATTGATTTTCCGATTAGTATAGTTCACAACTAAAACTATTTAAGTTAAACCGTAAAACATTCAAACAAGTGCACCTTCAAATACAACAATGTTGATTATTATTTACTATATAAAGTGTTTCGAATTGAGTAAATAAATGGTGTGGTTTATCAACAGACTCGGAGATAACATAAATTATTTTGTCCAGTTTTAAAGAAAATCTATGTATAAACCTAAAATAATATTTAATTAAAAATTAAAAATGTTCTGTTTATCATTAAAACATATCTAATAATAATTCACTCTAGTTATACCTTTGAAACTGAGGAGATATAAAAGTTCTTTTAAAATCCTTCGGCAGAAAAGTCTACCCAGAGTGTGTGACCTTGTTTTTGACCGATTTTTGACATGTTGGATAGTCTGGCAGTAAACCAACCTGTTGGAAGTGTGGTGAGATTAGTAACCTTGCTACTTCCTGTCCAGACAAGAAGGTCTCTTGACTTCCGGTCACTGCAGACCAAATACCACTATTCCTGACACTGATATTTCCACGGAGTCTGTAATATGACTGAGAGCGATTCGGACCGGTATGGTCAAACCCGCGTTTGTGGATAGCCCGATACTGTCCGAAAACTTAATGCCTTTTACAAATGTGAGCTAAGAGAAGTATCGACGGGAGTGGTAGGTCTTTTGTACAGGCAAAAGAAGATCCAAACAACTTGGCCTCAGTTCCCTGAAGCCTCCGTGAATAAAAACATCTACAGCACCATTCCCTCTGCAGCTCAAAGTGTGACGAATTTATATGCAGCGACAGCAGGTAAAGAGCAGGAACAAAAGTCAAAGGTGGGAAAAATAATTAAGTAAAAGAATCTGAAAGAAGACCTATGGTCAAAGACGGTGAAAAAATCCAAACCAGAAGATCAGCGGGGGTCATTCTTTTTCTGCTCATGGCCCTTCTCCCAGTGACTGGATCATTGACACCTAAAACTTTCAAGATTACGAAACTAAAGCGCAAGACGCCAAAAAATATGTCCCCTGTTAAAGACCCCTCTGATAATATTGTGAACTCGCCACAAAAAAGAAAGAAAAGAAGCCTTTCCATAGAAAATGAAACAGCAAAAAATAAAATAAAATAAAATAAATAGAAATAACGCTTTATGCTCTAAATAGAAATACTGATACAACGTAACTGTAGAACAAGTAAAAAGGGTATTTGAACTTTAAAGTTTGAAAAAATGCATGGGAAGAGCATAGAAACCCCCTAAAATTCACAAGGGTTGCAATAGTTGTGGGAAATGTTGTGGAAGTGAATGACAGTTTCCTTCCAGACTCCCCTTATCATATATGAAGAAAACTCAAAGAAACTCTCACAATTCTGTTCAGAGAGGTCCCTGCATTTTTTTCAACCCTTCCGTTATAGAGCAGGGAAACTAGCCCCATCCAATGCCTTGTACCGCATTTTTTGTAAGTTTTACAAAACTAAATAATATCATCAAAAATGAATCCAATACATACTGATTATTGTGAACGAATATTCACGGTTTCATTTTTCATTTCCATCTCCGGTTATGACTGCAGCACCAATCATGCAATACCTCTGTTCCTTGTTTGCCATCTATAAAGTACCTGCATATATCCATTCAGATCGAGAAGCTTCCTTTATGTCTGAGCAGCTTCGACAATTCTTACATGAAGAAAAACTAGCTGTAAGCCAGACGACTCCCAGGACAATGATCTATGCAAGCGATACAAGGGCATAAAGAAAAAATATTCAATTGGGTACTTCACATTATACCTGACTCAATAAATAATTCGAAAACTCTCCTTCAAGCAGCCCAATATGCAATTAGATTGTTATAGTGTACGGCAACCAATTCCTAACAACAGAAAATATTTCTACCTTTTCCGCGAATTCGGCTGGGACTTCGCTTTTATCTTGGCTCACTCAACCAGGTACGGTTCTCCTGAGACGTCACGTTTGCTATACCAAAACATGAGCCTTTAGTGGATGAGGTGGAACTAACAGAAGAGGACTCTAAATACACACTCGTGGGACACCGAGAAGAAAGACAAGATACCAGCTCGCTTAGAGCTCTGACACCTGTCGAAGATGCACCAGAATCAAAAACCAAATTTGAGAAAAGACCAGATCCTTCTGACACTGAATTTCAAACAGGAAGTCACCGTACCCGAATCGCACTCGTTACATTACCGTCGGATGACGACACAGCTTTTTTGAGTTTCCGACAGACCTTTTAGAGGAGTCAACATCTGAATGTCTGACAACAGACGATAGCGGTGATCGATAAATACCACATAAGCTTGTCCATCAAGAATCAGAATCTGATGATTCATATTTGGAGTTAGAGTGGCCTCATCCACAATGAAAGACGAAGTATTTCAGTTCACTGACTAACGGGCGAGATTGAAATGAGATGTCTTCCAGTGTAAATAATCTACCACAAGACAGCAAACTACCCATGCGTACACAAAGAACTTATAAAGAGCTTCGAACTTTAAAGGATTCTCTCCCTTGTGAGTAAAGAAATACGTAGGGCAGGATGTACTAATAATTCACTTTAGTTGTTTTCCTTGAAAATTTAGGAGGTGTAAAAGTCCTCTCTAACATCTGACGGAAGGCAAATCTAGTCAGAGTAAAGTGAAATAAAGCTTAGCTATTAGTCTATTCACTGGTTCTATTCACTGGTTCCGTTTTAACTACTATATATTACTGTAAAATTATCATTTAGATATATTTACAAAATCTTAATACCGAATATAGGCAATGTGAATATTACAATTGAAACTCCTCAAAATATGATTTGCCATTATTTTTCTTGGTTCGTCGACACATAATAATCAGAGGGAGTTGATGTTTTAAGTAATTTAGTATATTAGCATTCATAAAAAATTATTAAAACCAAGAGATTTGCAAAAAAAACTTGATATTTATCACTATAGAACATAGGTATAACTACATTTCGCACAAACAGTTAATTGAATGATTTATTTAGCGGTATATAAACTTCTATGTTTAATGCTGGTTATTAAATATTTTGTACGTAATCTTATACTTTGACGGTACATGTATATTATTTTAGATATATAGTTTGTATATGATAAAACAATATTTTCTATTGACAGTAATTTACTATCGAGTTCAATCCAAATATATACGCGTATATAATAGCCCAACCAACCCCAAACATATCACTCTCTTATATCGTAGCCAAATGCACACCAACTACTAACGAGATGAAAATATCCTAAAAAACTCATAAGCACTAATATCGCTCCCACAGACCCCAACAAAAGAATTAAATTTATCATATATTACGCTAAGTCCACAACATCCCACTCAATCGTCCGCAACGACTCCTCCCCCACCGTTAGCAATTTGCAAAAAAACAATGTAGTGTATAAATTCAAATGCCCCTTTCGAGAATGTATCTCTAACAAACTAAATAATACCTACATTGGACATACTACTAACTCGCTTTCGCGGAGACTTACATTGCACTTAAATGAAAATTCTAACATATTCCGACATTTAAAACACCACGGCTATCAATACACAACTTCATAGGAAAACACTTGTTGAAAATACGCATATACTTAGACAAGAATATAATAAACGAAAACTTAAAATTCTAGAAGCTATCTACATCAAACAGTTTAAACCTAGCCTAAATAAAATAAATTTCGACACCTCTACTAACATACTTCAATGCCTATAATCGACGGGAGAGGTCATAGTTATTATACTTACCCCCTACACCCATAGTAGTAGCAGTTCCCTCATGCCACTATACACTCAATTGACCAAAACCCCACTACCACCATTCCTTCTCGGCCTACAGCCATCTACGTCACAAAAAATGGACCCGTCTAATTTTCTCTGTATAACTCCACACTGTTAATAATAATTTAAATGTTCTATGTTCACTGAACATTAAATGTTCATCCTTTGATAATGGCTTATGTAAGCCGAAAGCTCAGACCTGATAAAAAATCAACAATTATTGCGATTTCTTGTCGTCTTACCATGACAACACTATCAAGCTAATCAGATCATACGAACGGATCTTACACAAAATAAATAGACAGAACTTGTCTATATTATTCAATGAAACATGTATGAATGAAAACATGCTGCCAAAATACACACACAATATATATATATATATATATATATATATATATATATATATATATATATATATTAGTTTTTATTGCATGTAGATTTCATTTACAAATCTATTCTTGGCAATTTTATTATACAACTTTACTGTTGGTTTTCATGTAGGAGTTTTACTATTTGCTACTACACCGAGTCAGAATGAATCTGAGAACAACAACAATTAAAACGTGTTTCAAAACTTCTGAAAACTTCCAATCAAATATCTTTCTGCCGGGTGCAGTTTATCGTCATACCCAGAAAAATAAGAACAACATGCAACTCAGGCCAGGAAAATAGATTTAAGAATTTTAACGAACAAAATAATATTGGCAAAATTAGATAAAAATAACAAATATTTAGTCTAATTACATTATTCATACTATTGTCTTGATCCTTTTTAACATTTGTAGGAAAACCCAGCCGTTGTACGCTCCAGACAACTTCAGGTGCTAAAAATTTCGCACCGAACCTTTTATTTCGATCACTGGAGTGCATCATTCTCATTCCTTATGTGAAGCAACTTTTGGTAGTCAGGAGTTATCTTCCTTTAACCGGACCCTCTAAGTTACGTGTTCACCACTGCTGTAACTTGGTATTGAACTCATACATCACTGAAACTAACCAACGTCTTCATCCAGGATAAGAAGAACTGAATATCTAGGACTTTTAAACCTAATGTTCCGTACCGATTTTACCAGAGTTCATATTGAAATGTTAGATGTTAATTGGTTTCTCTATTATTTTTTGGTGTTAATGGATTGCTCTTTTTTTAATCAGAGCTCATATAACAATTCATAAACTGATGATTTTCTCTAGGACTCCAAATTACTGGTTTCTATCTGTAGTCTTGGACAAAACTAAATACACCAAGTAACTGGAAGACCTCATTAAATATTGTAGCTATAGCAAGATAAAGAAAGACCCTATGTTGAAAACTGAACGACAGATTTCGCAAATCCTAATCTAGAACTAGGATCACTTGAAGCCTAAGACATATAGGCAGTTATCTCAACATGAAACCAAGCTACCTCACATGCACAGTCTACCTTAGATTCATGAAGACGGAATTCTGCTCAGGCCGATTTTTAGCAGCCTAAGCTCGGTGTGCCACCCTTTGAGTCGTTTCCTTGCATATATACTTGGCCCACTGATAGGAAAGCTACAGTCATATGTTCAAATCTCCTCCCACTTCGGAGAACTTATCAAAGATGTTCCCATCCAATATTACAAGATGGTGAGCCTTGTTGTAATCAGACTGTTCTCCAAGGTACCTACGGAGATTTGAACAGACTGGCCTCAGACATATCCCTAGGATAACGTACCAATATTACACTAGATAACCTAAATATTTGGAAAAATTAGAAATCCGAGGAAATGAAGAAAGAATTTCAGTCTTGTATTCTGTTTTGAGTATATTTCCTGTTTCGTGAATTCCCCTGAATATCATATGTTTTTGAAAATACATGTCGATAATAATGCATAAACAACACAAATAAATATATAATATGGAACAGAAAGCAATGTAAATTGAGTAAAAGTTAGTCTCGGTGTCGAAATAAATATAACGCTAAGCAGAAGGATGAAGTAAACATGAAAATAGCATCAAATCATAAAAATCTAACGTCGCTTTCAGCTACATTTTCCTCTTGCAATTACTTCGATCCCATTACGCTGATATTTTTTAATTTATTTTATTTTAAATTTTCATCCTTACATTAAGGCTAAAGGCAAAAATGTAGAGAGTGTAAGGCACTTATAAGCACTGCATTCCATTCTCTGCCATAGTCGTGGAATAAAATATGCTGTCGTATTACGAATTTTCATTTTTGTCTGATTTATTTGTTTTTGATTTGAAAATATTTTAATATTTATTGAAATTATTTTTGCTTTTATTTTCCAAAAAATATTTAGTATAAAAATGCTTCTGACTCTAACTTTTTTATTAGTTTATATTTTTTTCTTGTATTTTTTTCTGAAAAAAACAATTCGTTCCATAATTATAACAAATTATTATTTGCTCCGATTTTTTTAATTTTTTAATATTTTAAATTTCTTTTGCTTTCCCTATGTAATATTTTTCTCCTTCATTTTAGTCATCATTTTCTGCCATTTGTACATTGCTTCTTTCTTTTCTCATGGTTTTTCATTTTTCTTTTTTTTTCGCAGTTTGACTGATCTCTCCCAAAATTATATCTATTTTTAATATAAATGAAAATCAGTTATACATTTAATTTTTCCTTCCGTCTCTTTCAGTATCTCTTTCATTTTTATTTAATTTTTCTTTCTTTCATTTCTAAATAATAATTTCTCATTAATTTTCGTCCTTTTTTTTTCAAACGTATGTATTCTCCAATTTTCGGCGTCGAACTTTTACAAGTGAATGTATTCTTCAATTGTCACTTTCTTCTTGTTCCTTCTCCTCTATTTTTTCTTTGCTTCTTATTTTTCAAGTAGCGTTTGTTTCCCTCAAACCAATTTACTCTTAATGGACAGGAAGATGAGTCTCAAGAAAACCCCTCGAAACTATTGTTGCCGCGTAAAGTGACTCAGTGAAATCCAGAGAAATCTTATGGCGATAATATGACCCCTTCAGATATCTCTATCTCTTCGGGCATTTGACTGTCTTAAAAAGATTTTCTGCAAGCCATAAACAAAAAGAAGTAATAAATAGCATGAACATACCAATAGAATTATTACAAAAGAAAAGAACGCTTATTCTTTAGAGCATTTCAGATTTTAAAGATAAAAATAATAATAAATTGAGCCGTTTTATTTTTTAGAATTTAAGGTTGATAGAAGGAGTTTGACAAAAAGGGCATGGTTCAGGAAAATGGAGGCTCTCAAAGCTAATGTGGCATAACAGGAGGAAATGTCAACCTTCTATCAACATTCCTAATGTAAAAATAAAATTATGCTAATGATTAAAGATTTTAGAATTTCATTAACGGATTTAATAAAATTGAACAGATTTAATATCATTGAAATAATTAAATGCAATCAGATATCGTCACCAACATTTATTTTATACTGTCGTAACCCGTAGAATTTCCAAGAAAAGATAATTATGATTTCTTGGAAAAATTTTGCTTTGTCATACTACCAATGATAGTAACTTCAAACATAAAGGTATTGGATAATAATATAACATAACACACTGATTTTCTTAAAATATCTAGAGATTTATTGTCCATAGAAGCTACTTTACTGTAATCTTATATTATATTAAGCGGCGCATGCACAGAACACAACCAAAACACTGTAAGCAATTTTGTAGAAGATTTTGAAAGAGAAAATGTTTTTTTGTATTACTGAAAAATCATGGCTCCTGTGTCCATTGTGAACAGAAAAGACCAACTGAGTAATGGCCAAGAGTGTAGAGGCCAGACATTTCGTTATTAGGTTGCGGGTTACGACAACAAACCTGTTTTCACTATATCGTACAGTATACACACATTTACACACAATTACAGCTACAACCACCAGGTTAGGCTGCTACTGCTAAGGTAATGCTATACAAAGCTTCTTACTCTCTCTTTAATACCCTTCCGTTTGGCGAAGGTGAGAGAACGGCTGTGGCGATTATAAAAAGATAGAGGGAAGGAAAAGCTCATGTAGAGAGTAAATGTTATCTTTCTTCAGTGGTGTAACGGACGAACGAAATAAGTAAATAATTAGGGAAGGAAATAGCAGAATTATTATATAATATTACATTATAAAACTCTACAAATAATATGTCCGTATATAATAGAGATAGATTAAAAACCTTGATTCTCGGTGCATTTTGGTAGTGATACAAGTGGGGTGGTATGAATGCATCGTTTCTCTTGGCATATGTTACAATTATGGATTGATTTACAGTAAGGCAAATCGAGTTTAGGGGCGTAGGAGGAAATCCAATGGGTGCGTTTCTAGTTATTGTACTCCAATATAAAAATCATAACTGTGTTACCTATTACCTATCTTATGAAGTCTGTTTCACCATATCAGATACTGGGGGATCGATAACGAAACCTAAGCATGCCTTTGAATGGGATACATAGAAAATAATAATAATCATAAAACTTGTGATTTTTTTCAGCGTAAAGTATCTGTATTTCATTATATAAGACGGTGGTTTTTCTTTTATATATTATTTTGTGATTGACTGTTTTGAATTTTAAGGGATATTTACATGTTATGCAAAACTATAAAAAAGTAAAATATTTAAATTATTCGGATTAATGTTCTCATCTTTGTTGCAATTTGTACGACATTTCGGCTCTTGTACGCTCCGGCCTTCTTCAGTTGCTAGGAATTTCATAATGAGCCCTTTATCACTGGGGTATATGAGCGTACATCGACCGAAACGTTGTCCAAATGTCAACCAGGATGAGGACAATACCACATCTCAGAAATATAGCCAGTCAGTTAAGTGCCATACGTGATACGCGCTTTGGTCGATCGTGTCTCCAAGAGACATACCTGACTGAGCAGATGATTATTCTGCAGTAAGTTGCCATTTATTTCTGCGGTAGGCTGGTTGCCAGCCAAGGCTATATAACCAAGTTTGTCGTATTATTATACTCGTAACTGGAAGGAAGAGACGGATTAATACCTTTATAAAGAGTATTTGTGCGTAAGTGAATGCAAGGAATTCAACTGGAATTTGAACTCAAAAGCCCGATTTGTCGTTCCGAGTCGATATCCACTGCACTAAAACGCACATTCCAGAAATATAGAAAATAGCATAAAAAAGTAGATTTTTAAATGTTTTCTGGCAAAGATAATAGTAAATTTCTGATAAGTGTCCTTCTAATTAACGAAATGTTAGTGGCGAAAAGATGGAAGGATTCTCTTTTGCAGCGTAAGTGAATAAATCGAAATCGACTGAAAATCGAAATTGACTCTCCGATTTTCAATAAGAAACATTACCCATTGGACGACCTGCACATCCAAGCATGCAACACTTTGCATATCAAAGCAGTTACCACTCTAGGAGCGACGTTGCTTAATTTTGGCGAGAACCAGAATTTCCACGTGTTATGACTTAAGCCTTCAAGGTTGTCCGTTGTTGTGCAATGGATATTGACTCGGAACGACAAATCCGGGTGCCGAGTTCGAATTCCAGTTTAATACCTTGCATTCACTTATGTACAAATACAATTTGGAAAGCCAACATTTTACATTACATTCAAACATAAAAACACCGGTTGGATAACATACTTGAGAATGGCTTCTGAAGGGGCTGAATGTGCTTGCAATTTTGAAAATTATAATGCATTTTTACATTCCTTATATCCAACAGCGGATATCGACGCGGAAGGACAAATCAGGTTGTCGTGATGAATTCCAGTTGAATACCTTGCATTCACGTACGCACAAATACTCTTGGGAAAGATATTCGTCCGTCTCTTCCCTCCAGTTTTGGGTTAAATATTAAGACAGATTGGGTTCTATAGTTTTGGCTGGCAACCAATCTACCGCAGAAAGCGATTACAACCTACTGCGGGATAATCCCCTGCCAAATCAGTCCTGTCTTTTTCGAGACATGATCGCCTAAGTGTGTATCACATATGGCACTCAACTGACTGACTGACTTTTTATATACCAATCAAGAAGACCATAAACAAATAAAGTTAACATAACTGAATAATATTTTTATGTACCATGTAAATTTAGAAAGTTGGTAATCAGGGGTCTCAAAAATATCCTCACATGTGGAGCTCCTATTAAATTTTATTTTTCTATCCCTTCTAAACTCTATTCTGATTCCATTAGCACAATCTCGTTTAGTTAGTTATACCTTGATTTCCTAAGTCTTCAACGTGTATAGTCAGCTTCAAATTTTCATATACTATTTCCTTAATATGACTTTGAAATGGCAATTGTCTCGTCCTGATGTTAAATATAAGTGTCATTTTTATTTCCATTTTCTAAAAATTCCTCGCTGCTCAAATGTTTAGCCCATCATTTTCTAATTATCTTTTTTAAAACCACTTTTCCCGAAGCACCAATTCCCTTTTTCACCTGCGGTTAGAGTGTTCTGCATTCAGGGTTATAGAGAATAACTTACATTATGTAGTAGGTTTCTTTGTTTCTGATGTAATATTAGGATTTTCTTGAGACTAAATGTTGGCTAATGCCTTATCACACGCCGTGAATTATGGAACTGTTTTTCTCCGCGTATATTAATCGTTCCTAGTTTAAATTTGCAAAGTTTTTCACTTTTTCTTTTCATTGTGAAATATACATTATCTGAATACCTCTTTTGGTCTACATCTAAAATATCAACATTTAACAGATTTATTTCCTGCTTTATATTATCGTCCAGATAACATTAATTTAGTGTTCTTACATACTATGTAAGGAAAATATTATTCATTTTTTATTCGAAATATATAATTAGTATTCTCCCCTAAAATGGGAATCGAATTAGGAGAAGCAACCGAAAAAGAAATATCGAAAATCAATTTGGCTTTGACAACAGATATATTATTACCTTCTTTGCATATTGAATTTTTTTCTAATTTTATGTCACATTTAACTTATAAGTAAACATTTATATTTATAAAATATCTAAGCTTGAAAATATGTTTTATTGAGAGAATCATTGTTGATTTTATATAAATATCTGCATTTTATTCAACTGAATATAGTTTGTAAAATTAAAGGATATTTTTCGGAAAATATGCTTCAATGTAAATTTCGTACATTTTAATCGAGGTTTGAAACATAAAAAAATTAAATCAAGGCTCGTTTGATTAGTGAATTATTTTTATTGATTTCAGACTTTTTCAAGTTTTCATAGTGGGTCATATTTCATTAAATATGATTATTCATGAGTAAATTCATAACCAGTCCATCAGATTGGATAGAATCCAAAATACTAATGGAAATTTGCAGTGCTTATCTTTGTAAATTATCACGGAATATCTGGCGTCCAAATATGCTGACAGTATAATATATATTTACAAACGCAGATTGTAGATGGCAATCAGCTATCTGTGCGTAAGTAACTAGCGAATGGATTGATATTATTGTTTAGGCGCCGTAGAAATAAAATGTATGAAACATTTTTACATTCCTCATCTCCAACAGTGGATATCGACTCGGAACGACAAATCGGAGTATTGAGTTAAATAGCTTGCATTCACGTACGCACAAATATCTTTGGAAAAGGTATTAGTCCGTCTCTTTCCTCCAGTCATGGGTTAAATAATAAATCAGATTGGGTTCCATAGCCTTGCCTGGCAAACAGTCTACCGCCGAAAGTAATATATATATATATATATATATATATATATATATATATATATATATATATATATGCGTTACTCTTCAGAGATTAATTGATTTCTCTTGGTGACTGGCGTGTGTATGCACTGCTTATATGCAACACGTTAAAGTTTCCCTTCTCTGATTCAATCCGTCGATGGCTTAGGCAGTAGCGTCTCCGACTGACATCAAATCGGTCGAGTTTCGATCCCGGCCAGAAGCAAATGGATGCGTCTAGCCACACTGATGAGCTGCGAAACAGGCTTGTATGTGGATGACTAATATATATATTTGCAAATATTATAGTATATTTTCTCATAATAATAATTTGCTTGTGGGTGTGTATGGGAAAAAATTCGACTACTTTTTTGGTGTCGTTATTTTATATATAGGTGAACATATTAGTATGGTCGGTAAAGTAATGGATAGTAGCTAGGATATATGAGCTGGATGTTCAAATTCATATTTGACTCTAGTTTGAATATCAGTCGAGTTGGATACCTTCATTTACGTTCAAAAATTCTTGGAAAAGTATGAATCTATCTCTTGTCTCCGCCCAGTAATAGGTAAATACCGGGCTAGATGAGAGAAAAATCTGAATTCAAAACATTCACCTATGAATTAATTAATATCACTAACCCCTAAATTGTCAAGTGTGGGGAGGTACTGATACACGACGAAAGACATGGGAACTAAGGGATGTTAACAGGAATAAAAATGACTTGGATTTGAATTTGCAACATGTTCAATAAGTAGCACTTGAACACATACGTAAATATATATAATTGTATTTTTCCTTTTTTTAAAAATAGAATAAACTATAATGGAGAATGCACATGATTTTATTGGTAATATCACATAAACCCAGAGCGCATGTAAAAATGTAATTGGTCTTCAATAACGTGATAAAATATTATAATTGCCCGCCATCCTTATATTTTCCTCATAATATATAATATTATATTTAGTTTTTATTATAATACCTATATTTTTTAGAAAAATTTATTGATTTTGTGACTATGATGTCAGTGATTGACATTAAAGCTTATATAATCTAGATTTTGATAGACTGCTGCCCATTTCAACAAAAACAGCTTAGCATTGTTTTCCGTGGAAAATTGTGAAAAATATATCTGAGACGTCAGTTATGGCAGAAGTATCAAACTCTGCATCTGATGATGCAAGGGGAACACATTCCCCGTACAACAAACTAACCAATATTCATTTATGATGTTTCATAATCAAATCGTCATGTTGCCGAAGAATATTTAATTATATGACCAGTGTCAGATAAACCTTACTCGTGCTTTTAATATGTTAAAATAACCATCCTTTAAATCTGATCCGGCCATAAAATTATGACATTGTTTTCACTTTGTTTTTTTGTTTTTTTTTGTTCATTTTTTGTTGTTTTTTTTATTTTTATTTTTATTTTTTTTGATTTTAGAAATTAAAAACGTCTCTATCTCACAATGTGGAAATGATTTTGACTTTGAAATTTCGAGGAGTAAATGTTCAGGTAAAAAGATATATTATCTGATTTTGCACGTTCTACAAGCTGAAGAACATGGTGATAATAGGATGAGTTTTTGTCATTCATGCGTATATATTTGAGAAATTATTACATTCGTGCACTCTTCTAACGTGAGAGACCTTTGAATTAGATCCTATTACAACCCAGAAAGGGCTGAGTTGAAATGGCTTCTTCAGGAAGATAGATAGTTCGGGATAAAATGATTTATTACATTCTTTATGATTCGCTATCTGATTTAAGATTAGTTTTATTCCCAAGAAGATTCTGTTTTCTTGCCACATGTCTTCTTGTTCTTATTCTTTTCTTCTTCTACTCCTTCTTCATCTTCTTCCTCTGCTGACTACTCCTCTGTGGTTGTTGTTATCATGATTATTTTATTATCATCATCATTCCCCATCCTTGACTGCGTGATTCAAACCATACTTTGTCGATAATTTTATGACCAAATAACGAGGGGATTGCTTGCTAGGTTCAACTCAGGTTATATTGTTTATTTAATGGCCGAATTAAAATGTTCCTCTCGCGAGGAGATCGCATTAATGTCGACTCGGTGTTACGTTAGGAGTCACCCAACCTAACCAATGCGAGAAACGGGGTTCGAGGAAAGAGTTGTAATAAATGATCAATGAGGAAAGAATGCGTTATAACTGTAGGAATTGAACTCTGAGGAAAGAGAACGAACGAAATCAACATGGAAGGAAGATATCATAAGTCAAAGAAATGCAGATGGTTCTAGCAGAAGTGAAAAAAATATACGAAAGAATGTAAATCGAAGAAGCGACAACAAAAACATGTATCGCTGTATAGAAACGTCCCCCCTAAAAAAAATTACCAAGGGAAAATCATATGATCCATAAGGGAAAAAATTACATAATACTAATCTATTTTAAAAGTAAACAAATATTTATGTTCACCCGTGTAGTTATTCAATTCTCAAAATTTCGGTCGTTTTACACCTGATTTTCTTAATTTGTTGTCATCAGACTAGTTATCCTTTTTGAAAGTTTGAACCGAAGTTTTCTATCACTGTCAAAGGTAATGATTTTATTGTCTCCTTCTAATTGTTTATGTATTAAATTATTTCAGATATAGTGTATCTGAAACGGAACACAACGAACAAAAGGATAAGATGAAGAACTATATTTAGCCAACGCATTTTGTCCTCTGAATAATATTGTCAGCGCGAATGCATAATTTTATTTCTTCACGTATTTTTATACAAAATTTAATCTCGTCATTGATTTACCATATATTTAAAATTTAAAAATATTCATAAATATTTAGGAGTTGATTGAAAGTTGAATCAAAATATGTGGAGGACACAAAGTGCCATAATTCAAATGCTATTAATGCAAAAGTAAAGTGGTAAAATTTAAGAACTTTTATACTTACAAATACATTTTAATCAGATTTTTATGTTTTAGAATAAATGTATGCGCTATAAATGTTAAAAATAAATGTTAATTGATTTAACAGTTTATTTTCGAGTTTTCAATATATTTGTGGTTGTATATGTTGGTTTGGGGAAATATACATACTCCCAGTTAAGGTAAGATACGAAAGACTCCGGGCGATGAATGATATTTTCATAAGTTTCGTTAACGCCACTCTCAAAGATTTTCCTTCCGGTAAATTTCTCGTTAGATAAGTCTGGTAAATAATATATATATATATATATATATATATATATATATATATAGTCATTCGCAGATAGATGTGTTTCCCTGTATCTCAGCTCATCAGTACAGTTAGACAGCCGATTGCCTTTTTACCCAGAATTGAAATATATATATATATATATATATATACTGACGCCAACACACACACACACATACACACGCATATATATTACAGGAGACAGGAAAATTGTTATGCGCTATTTCAAGTGTTTAGAGCCTGTCTATCTTAAGGTTTTCATTTGAGGCCATTTTACTTTAAACCTGATAATCGGCTGAAGTAACAATTTGCACATCATCAAGGAAGTCCAAAAATATCAGGATTTAGGGAGAATTTTTCCTCATGTCAATATCATTTGGAAAGTGTAACTTGTGAAATTAACTTATAAACAAGCCATTTCATCAGGTGTGAATCGTGGGTTTCAGTGAGGATTTATTTATCTGCGCATCCAGGTTCTTGATGAAGATATCCTAGACAAACTCGCTGAGACCTAATATGTTTAAGCGCAGAACAAATATTGCTCCTTTGTCGAAAATACGAATTGTAGAATTTCTTTTACATTCAGGGAAATCTGTTGTTTCTAACCGCGATACTGCTGTTCCCTTTAAAAAAGATTTTGCATAATTTAAAGGATTGAATGGAATCCTTCATTTTCATTCATCAGAGATGTTTACGCTATCATAGCGATGGGAATCGTTTATGTGGTCGACGAAATTCTGAGGTACAATATGTTTCAACGTGGATACTGTTAATATCAAACATCAATTTATGTGATATAATATACAGTCTAAACAGAATTAGATCTCCGCGAGATATTTTCAGGGCAATAAACAAACCATTCTGCTGGCATTCGCAAATTTGTAATTTCTGCTGGATGAGGCCTGTCAATATAGGACACGTGACATGAAACATTCTCTGAAAAAACCTCTGACGCTTTCGCAGACTGAGGCTGCACCAGATATGTCTCCATCAAAATATGTTCACTTCAACTATATAAATCATTAATGAGCCGGCTTTGTAATAATATGGATGTAAGATGATACTTATACTTGAATAAATAAATGAATTAAAGATTTGCTGTTTTCCCTAGCTTCTCCACAAATCCAGATGTAGCACTTTTCATTATAGGGTTTCCGAGCACTTGCACTAGGGTTACAATGAAAAGAAGAGAGTGCTGGATTGCTGTGTGATATCCGTTCTTCTGTATGTCAGTGAATGTTGGACGACCTCTTCAAAGATGAAGGAGAGGCTTGAGGCAGCCGAAATGTGGTTTTACAGAAGGATGTTAAGTGTACCTTAGACTGTGCACGTGACTAACTATGAGGTGTTTCAGAGCATCGAAACGATGAGAAAAACACACACTTAATATAAAAGACAGATGAGGTTTCTGTGGCATGAAATAAGGAAGGAGGACCTGAAGAATGTAATACAAATAGGACGGATAGAGGGAAAAATTAGACAAGGGAAAGCAGCGCGAGAACTACTTGATAGGCCTGAGCAAATGGCTGGATGATCAGGGTTTGGTAGAGATACCAAGAGGAAGAATATTAACAGTGACAAGTGATAGAGCCAGAGGGAAGTCCATGATCGCCTACATTCTGAAGAGTCACGGCACACCAAGAAGAAGTAGATATTAATCTCTTGATAATAAAGGCGAAGATCGAACAGTTGTACTAGATATCTATGAAGCGTTGGACAGGGTTTGGTGCGCATGCTTTCTACACAATCCCCAGAACTACGCTATTACTATACCATTGTTTAAGCCAAGCTTTTATATCTTTTCATCGTTTCACCCCAAGCAAGTCAGTAACGCAACTGATGCGCAGGGGGATATATAAGAGAAAAAAGATTAGAGGAGAATAAAGAGAAAGACGAAGCAGATACAGGCGGTTTCAGAGAAAGTAGCAGGAGAAAAATGGGAATAAAAGTGTATGACAATTGCAAAGGTAAAGAGAAACGAAAAGATATACAGGGTTTCACATGTTTAAGAGATGGGCATTGACATTGCATTTAAATTCCTGGAGGTTGTAGCCTCCAGGAAAGTAAGACTATGGAAGAGAGTTCCACGGGTGGAAAGTGCGAAAAAAGAAGCTGAGAGAATAGAATAGTCTACTCCATTTGGTTGATCTAACTGAATGGGTAGGACTCAACCGCCAGTTTTGTTGCACGATTAAACCCATGTGGCAGGGGCAAAGGGACTTAAGTTTCTCGGCGTAGAAGCTATGAAAATGTTTATAGGACAGACAGAGGAATGCTATATCCCGTTCGCAAGAGATTGGCTGGAGTCGTGCCGCCAACTTGGTACCAATATCATGAAATAATGTTGTGTTTTGAACTTGATCGCTTTTAGATTCATTCACACAATCGTGTGTCTCCTAAAACTTTTCCTGTGTTCAAAAATGTTTTTGAACGTCGTCAATGACTTTCCTGGTGTCTTCAGTTCCTTAGCAGATACATATGCATATGGCATTACTAATTATTTATGTTTATACAGAAAACCAGTCAGAAATGACAAATTAAAGTTGCTACTGCTTAAAAAAAAACGCCAATTTGTGGTCAACTAGAGCAGTTCTTGCTTTCCTACAACCTCCAGGAATTTAAATGCAATGTCAAAACTCATCCATTAACCGCTTGACTCTAGTCCTCTCACCACCCTTTCCTTTCCTTTCTCTCCACCTTTGAAACTGTCATCACACATGCATTCTCATCTTTCTATTGCTCCTTTCTAACTGGTTCGTCTTCCTCTTCACTCTCTTCTAAATAATATTTTTACACTTATGTAGTCCCCTGCACATCAGTGGCATTACCGCCTTGCTCGGGGTGAAACGATTAAAAAATGGCTTATAATATTTAAAATTTTCTGAAACAAATTTAAATATTACAGAGAAAATACTGTCATCACGGTGACTCATGCTAGGCTCCTAGAGAGCAATAAGCCGTGCCTTCTTCGCAACAAGTTTTCAGCTAACTTGAACTTGAGGAACAATATAAAATTAACAACTGCACCTACTGCATGTAATGTGACACTGTGTCGTTCCATAAAATTTTACAGCTTTACAGATCTACCATTTGTTCGTATAATAAATACTATTTCCATGTCTGTCCGAATACTTCTGCTATTTATTTCGTGGATTTTGATAAAATTCAAAGAGAAATATGCGAATATTCAATCCTAACTTAGCATTTCTTTTGCAGTCACCGACTTGACGTGGCTTACCTTTGTCTTTTCTACATATATTTTCATGGAAACTAATCTGGCGTATTTTTTATAGTGTTCTGACCACATGAATTTAAACTTGATACAAAATTGACATCTAGGTTCCACTAGTTTATCGTTAAAATAGCTAGATGCAACCACCTGCAACTACTGTAACAGTTTCTTTTCCCGTCCGTGGAATTCACATTCGTTGGCTTGTTTTACCAAAATACTAAAATTATTCAAAATATTTAAACGCAACTTCAACCGCCATCATTAACCTTCTTGAATCTTGTTTATCTTTTGTTTTTTCCTCAATCTTTCTTAAACTCATTCTTGTCTTTCGCTTTCACTCCCTCTAACGTCTGCGTACTAGTAGCATTCTCATGTTACTTGGGCTGCAATGATAAAAATACAAAAGAATTCTTAATGATTCATTCAGTTTTGTCTGAATGCATTTGTTTCTAATTGTGTCCTGTATAAAATATACGCATTTTTGCTGTCTTCTCACCATGTCTAAAATTTCTATTGTCATCCATCCTTTCATTTTTCTTCTTTCCTGTCGATTAACATCAGGTTAGTCGAAATGTCAGTCAAGCAATGGAGGATGTCATATGATTTAATTTAATGACTACTAAACGAAAACTAATGACATTCTTGAATTTTATTTATACGCAAATTACTATTTCAATTTTATAGTTTGGGACTAATTTATGAGTAATATATTTCTAAATAACATGAGGTTATGAATTTAAGCTTTTTCTTTCATTTTTTTTTTTTTTTTGCTATTTTTATACACATGTATATTTAGGAAAATATTATTTCTTTTCAAGCATGAAGGTGTTTGTAAATAAAACCGCGGCACAGATTAATATTTTCGTAAGATAACATATTATTATACTGAATAATTTTCCTTCTAAGTAAGTTGTTATTAATTTTTTTTAATTACATTCATCACATACCTGTTAGTATGACCCTAATACACAACGAGATAGTGTTTGGGGAAGTATTAGAAAACGGAACATTTATTAAATATCGAGAACAAAAGAATTGTGATCAGGAGTACCGTAGACGGCGATAGACTTTGCATTAAAATTTTAGAACATTAAAGTTGACATGAAAGCATCAATCTCAAGAGATTTCCATGAGGCTAGAATGTAAGAAAAGAAACTGTTAGCATAGAAATTACAGTTACATCTCAGTAAATTGAACTGTAAAGTGATGGGATCTTGTCGCCAGTTAATTATTGGGCTTAAATCCAGAAAGTCTGCGTTTTATAGCAAAGAGTTCATTACAACTATTACTATTAATGCAATTATAGATAAATTAAACAGTTGCAACAGAGAGAGAGAGAGAGAAAGAGAGAGAGTGAGAGTGAAAAAAGAGAAAGTAACTTTTAATACTATCCGAGATTATACCTAATATACTACAGTTTTGAGAAGAGAGGGAACAATAAAGTAAAAAGAGATAGCTAACAGTGTGTAATAACCAAGGTCGAAAGCAGATGAAAATATAGTCACGTGACTCGAGCGCAAATTCCATCGCTATTGCAAGAATATCCCGGATCTGAACACCACGGTCATGCATGTGAATTTTAGAATAATTTCGGGAAAGAGGAAAATAGCCAGGAATAGCTAATTCATTTATAGCAACAGCATAATTTTAATTGATTTCACAGAATGTAAAGATTTCTGGACAATTCCAAGAGAAAAAATTCTATACTGCTGAAGCTGGATGGTTTCATTACGACAAAAACACAAGGCAGGTTTCCGTCAAAATCAACTCGGGTCAGCAGGACATCTTCTTCATAATAAATATAGAAGACAGCTAAAATTAATTCTTTTAGGTCAGCTTCAAGCATTCAAGTCAACTGGAAGCCGGCATTTGCGTTTCGAAGATCCCCTCAAAAATAAAAAAAGTATCTATGCAGAATCTATGCATTGGGTCTTGCATCTCATGTATACAATGTTTTCAGCGTGATTGACTAACATATGGATAAACTGCGTCGAAATATTGTAGGAATGAGGCGGCATGCGGCACCTCAGCCTAAGCTAATCATATGTTTTGTAGCACGCATTAAAGCTGTCCTTGCTGTTTAGTGAAGGAAACATGCAGCAATTGATACTTATCAACCTGAATGAAATAGCTTAACAGCATGTACATTCACTGTAAAATTTTGCAAATTCCATGCAGGCTTTGGGTGATATATGCGTGTCCGTAACATTTGTGAATTTCTTTAATTTATTGAGATCCTATTTGTCATTCACGTTTATATTCGACCATCTATCTATCTATCTATCTATCTATCTATCTATCTATCTAATATTTAGTTAGAAATTATACCATGAATATGTTATAGCATTCCAAAGGGAGCTATTTCGTTTCGACACTTTTTGTGTCTTATCAAATGTTGAGGTTTATTTCAAGTTGAAGGGGTTTGAAAGGTTAAAACAAGCCGAATCCCTTTAAACAGTGAAGCACTGTTGTATGTACTATGTGAATTAATCGAAATAAAGCAACTTCTAATGTGGAGAATATGTTAGCAAATTTAAAAATAATTTTGGGTGCATTAGTATTAATATTTGATTAAATTGAGATCAGGATTATTAATTGAATACCAGAGCTACTTTATTATTATTGCGAAATTTAAAAAAAAATTCTAACTTTAACAATTTATTAGATTTAGAAAGTTATTCATATTAAAGAAGGAAGAGAAAGAACGCACACATAAATAAACCTACAAACATCCACACATGGAAAAATAAACGAGTATATACACATACACTGGCAAGCAAACACATATATACATATTAATATAAGCATGCATATTTACATGCACAAATTTCAAAATTTTGTTTTATGGACGTGTCAATTTCTCTGTTAAATTTTAAAACTCTATTTAAACTGAATTTCTAAAATATTGGATACACTCAGAGCGAATTCGTAACAGGACCATCTTTGAATAAACGGGGTCATTGCAGACACACTCATATTTCAGTGCATGAAATTATAAAATAATTAGATATATACTTACACAAATACACAAGCTAAAAATAAAACTGTACACGACTAAAAACGACACACATCGTAAAAAATATAATACAACATTGATGAAAATAAACAAAAACTCTGGCATAAAATTCGGTAGATGCATTATACACCAATCAAATGCGTATACATGTACAAAACGTCACATATATATGTTATGCCTATGTGACCCCCAAGGGTCGAGCACGCGTGTGTGTGTTTCTCTGCGCACGTCAATGGGTGTACAAGTGTACAAGGGTGCGCCTGAATAAATGGCGTTAGGACGACAAATATTCCTCGCAATTTTCTTCCCACTTCCACAAAAATACATCAGTATGCGCATCGCTAATTATATATATATATATATATATATATATATATATATATATATATATATCCAGTATTTCTTTACAATTAATTCAGTTTGTCTGATGATCGCAAAAGCGTTAAACCAAGTACCACAAACTTACACCCATCTAACTAAATATATATCTATCTATCTATACATACATACATACATACATACATACATATAAACCTATATATATATATATATATATATATATATATATATATATATATATATATATATATATATACACACACACACTGGTACAGTTACATATACTCACATATACATAAGCATACACATATATATATAGATATAAACATGCATAGATGTATATCTGAACATACATACATACAAATATGAATATATACACATATACACACATATGTGCACATATATGCATATATACACACACATACAAAAGCATACATACATACAAACGCATACACACATACATTTAAGACATGCACACACATACACGTAAATGCATGCATATACATACACATCAGGAAGTTAATGAAATAACAATATGTCTACTAGTACAAATGAACAGATGTGAACTTATATATATATATATACATACACTAATACTTAGACATTAATTTGCCAATATCTGATGGGTACCTTCATCCGACTCGGACGCTCCAACAAATTCCCCCAGGTACACAATCCGGCACATATCAACACAATAAGACTCAGCATGCATCCAACCGAACACCGAACAACAACATATACAGTCACGAGGCTTCTATTCTGACATCGATTAAACCGGCAAAACTCGACAGAGCCCAAACCAGCACATATCATCCCTCCAAAGCCCAACACGTTTCCCCATACCACCGACTGTCAAACCAACACCTAATAACCACGATTCTCAAGGCTCAAGTCCCACACTGTTTCCGAACGATTTATAATTCCACGTTCCCACTAAAAACCCGATGTCGAGTAGAACACCCCACAGCCATACAAACTGCCGACTAATGTCGGGTCGAACGCCCGGCAAATATCAGTATGATAACACATGGCAAACGACAAACCCAGTAATGATCAACTAGAACGTCCAAACCGAACAAAAACATTGATCAAAAAGGCAACTAAAGAGATGCTCGTTAATTTTTCACTATTGCAACGTGGATTTTAATGTGAATTCTGAAATATGTTTACAATGAATAATGAGCTCCTTCCTCTGGTTTAACAGTTTAATCTTGTCCCTAAATGTGATAATTTCTAATTTTTCGTTGAGACAGAGGTAGCAAGGTGCACGGAGGGAGTTACAAGTTCGGGCCTTTGTAAGTATTTTCCATTTAACGGTGGGTCTTTTGTGTTTTTCTTTAAAGACCAATAGTATTTGGATAATGAAGCGTGTGCATTTATAAAAACTATTGTTGAAAGATAATGCGTGCTGATACCAGTGACATTTGTATTGGTTTTTAGTAGAACCGATATAAACCTTTATAGTATTAGGATTTTCATTTGTGGATACGATACAAAGATGAACTATAGAGCTTACTAGACAATTATTATGCAAAGGGCAATATTTAGGATTTCTACATTTGCATCTGCTGGTATTAGTTTGTTGATTCTTGGTGCGATTTATATGAGCATTGTAATTTACCATATTCTCTGTGATTTTATAATTGTTGAGTACTATGTTGTTATGTTTTTTAATTAATTTTTCTCGATTATCCATGCAACTATAGCTTTACTTGAGTGTATTAACATTGAATAGTTTGCTAAGAGGATGAGTTTTGAGAAACTGTTTGTTGATTATATTTAAGAAATTTTGTCCCAATTTAGTTTTAACTCTCATATATTAGGGAGGGGTGAAACAAATTATTTTTCTAGATCGTTTCATCTTGCTGCTATCATTGTCGGTAGGGTTTCTAAATTTGATATCAGTAGCGTTATAACCCTTGTTTCTAAGTGCAGAATTATAAAATTTGCTATGCTGATCCAAAATTACCTTAATAGATAAGCTGTTTCTGAGTATAGATGCAATATAAGATGGTATATGTTTAATGACTGATAGGGGATGGTTAGAATTAGGATGTATGTACATTGGGTTGTCGTTAGCCTTCAATTAAGGTTGAAAATAATTCTTGTTAAGGTCCAGTGTTACATCTAAATAGTCAACCTATTCAATGTTGGTGGTTATTTCTACCCAAAGACATAAACACTTTAATTCCTTGTGTATTATCTGTGTATTAATAACGTATCTTTAGATAAGTAATATTATTCCATCCATGCGTACCTTATATATATATATATATATATATATATATATATATATATATATATATATACAATACATACAACCACATACACATAAGCAAGTAAAACAAAATACCAATATGCTTATTGTACACAAATCCAAATATACAGCTATACAGATATATTCACTAACACATAGAAATTTATTTGCCTTTGTCAGATGGGTACCCCCATCTGACCAGGATTCTCCAACAAATTCCCCTCAGGTATCCAATCCGGCATACATTACCATACTAATACCTGGTAAGTACCCAAACCAAAACCGACAGTCAAGCAATACGTATAATCAGAAATGGCCGACGTAAAAGACAAAAAGATCAAAATTCCAATACTTTAAAAGGGAGTATATATATATATATATATATATATATATATATATACTATAGTCATCCGCAGACAGATCTGTTTTGCTGTATCACACATACACCCTGATTCACCACTTTGAAAGAATGATATACTTTGTAAAACAGTTGCTACTCTAGCATCTACACATCGTTCATTCAGCAATGAATTAGAACACTCTCAGCTATTAGGCGTGTATAATTATAACATAAACGCTAAAAAGTCTGCCTCCTTGTACCTAACGCCCTTGGCTCAGAGGTAGAATCGCCGACTGACTCCAATCAATCCTTGATTAAAAGCAAATGGATGTCAAACAATACTGTCTATCTGTGATACCGCGAAACAGATCTGTCTGCGGATGACCATATATATATATATATATATATATATATATATATATATATATATATATATAATATTTATCATAGAACAACAAGTTCAGCAACAACGATAATAAAAATAATTTCCTAATTAGCAATTATTACATATTTTTGAGATATTCAATCGACACTATCTGCTAATATATTCTATACAGAGTAATGCAAATATTAATATACGAATAGACCTGGAATTCAATATTCTGTATATAAAATGCTATGTAAATGCAGCAAATATTCTAAGTAATCTTGTAAGTTTTATTTCCAGCAAATTATAAAATAAGTTTCTTTGAAAAATCCAACACACACAAATGGTACCCAAATGTATATGTATGTGGGTGTGCGTGTTAGTGTGTTCTTGTCGAAGTATTCCAGAAGTTAATGCAATTGAAGACATGTTTTAAGTTCAATATAAACACAATATATTTATGCTACTGAATGTATTTTTAACTTGATGCAAGTTTTCGTTTACATTAACTTCTGATGTATCGGTTACGATGCTTTTTTTTTGTTAAAAAAATCTTCAAATTATAACGTATCCTGTGGCTGTACGTTCATATCTTCTTCCTCCATATTTAATTGACGTTCTAGTTTTAAGTGGTCTGAAAACCACTGTTTTGTGCATTACCAAATAAGCAATGAGATGTTTCTGAGTTTTATTACTGTAATTAGATAAAGAAGAGGGAGATGCAGACATCCAGTGATTGCATACTAGCGTCAGAATACCAACTCAACTCAGTAGTTCGAGATGGAGAAGGATGTGTGGTGCATAAAATAGGCCTTCAGCAGTGTTAAAAAAAAAACTTACTATTCATCTTCCTGGCGCATTATTCAGCAGCACAAAGAAAACGCGCATCAGCAATTATTTAGCGTCTAATTAGTTTGGGCAATATTGAAGTTTTGAGTGTTGGATTTGTATGTTCTACGGTGAGAAGGGCATTTTAAGTGCTGGAGAAACTGTATGCGCATAATTGATAAGTAGGTAAATAAAAGCTGTACTTGTGAAGTGCTCTCGTCGTTTGGGCAATCTTTCTCTTACTCAAATATCTATCTTAATCTCTCTTTCACTCTCTCTCTCTCTCACTCTCTCTCTCTCTCTCTCTTATTCTTTCTTATTTTCTCTGTTTATGAAAATCGGCTGACTGAAGTATCTGTGATTTTCTGTGTGTTGGAAACCTGTCGGTTACTTTAAGTGGTTGAGAAAATCAAATTAACACTGAACAGAATGTAAAAATAAATAAGAAGAAACAAGAAAAATTTCAGATTCTTTGTAATTTGGTAAAATAAGAAGTATTTGTAATTCAATTGAAAAGGCCACGAGAAAGAAGGTAAAAAGGTAATAAAGTTAATTGGAAAAGAAATAGCATATAAAATGCTAAAAGCAAAAATGAGAACAACATAAAAAACGGCGGGAGTTGATCTAAAAGAAGAATATAAATAAGAAACAAGAGACGAGGAAAATTAAAGGACAGTAACGGAAAAATAGTCTATGAGGAAAAAACCCAAACAATAAAAGAACACAGCAATAGAGAAATATAACATATTTTTAAAGAAAACAATGAAGAGTAGAGTGAAGAATCTTGGCCTTCAAAATTCAGAATAAAATATTTCCTGCTATTGTCGGGAGATATAATATCATTGTGAACCATGTGATAAGTGGAGACAAAGAGCTAGGAAAAGAAATATCAATACAGAACCAATTGTTTGGGAATAGTGATACAGTTGGATCTACGCAATTTAATTGGTTTCGTTCCTGTAAACAATGTTGAGCAATAACAATAAAGTATATCCTCAGTTAGGATGTTCATTCGATTCAAACACGAATATTGCAATAGGAAAAAATATGAGGATATTAGAAAAATTAAAATAATAAAAAATAAAATCATAACACAATAATTATTATAATATATAAAATATTAATAATAAAATCATAAAACAATAATTAAAAAAATATATAAAATATTAATAATAAAATCATAAGACAATAATTATAAAAATATAAAAATATTAAGAAAAAATCATAAGACAGTAATTATAAAAATATATAAAATATTAGTAATAAAATCATAGGACAATAATTATAAAAATATATAAAATATTAATAATAAAATCATAAGACAATAATTATAAAAATATATAAAATATTAATAATAAAATCATAAAACAATAATTATAAAAATATATAAAATATTAATAATAAAATCATAAGACAATAATTATAAAAATATAAAAATATTAAGAAAAAATCATAAGACAATAATTATAAAAATATATAAAATATTAATAATAAAAGCATAAAACAATAATTATAAAAATATATAAAATATTAATAATAAAATCACAAGACAATAATTATAAAAATATAAAATATTAAGAAAAAATCATAAGACAATAATTATAAAAATATATAAAATATTAATAATAAAATCATAGGACAATAAATATAAAAATATATAAAATATTAATAATAAAATCATAAAACAATAATTATAAAAATATATAAAATATTAATAATAAAATCATAAGACAATAATTATAAAAATATATAAAATATTAATAATAAAATCATAAGACAATAATTATAAAAATATATATAATAATAATAAAAATAAAATATAAAATAAAATATAAATATATTATGATAGTAAGGAAATAAATAGTAAACATACGTGAAATATAAAGTATAATGCATAATGAAAAAAAACCTAAATAGCATTAAACAAAAAAATTAAATTTATTAATAAAATATTAAAATATAATAAAATATTAAATAGCATATAAGAAAAATAAAATAAATTTATGTTACTGCTGATAGTATAATGAAAAAAATGTTATTTTTAATAATAATTGTTATTAAAAGGACAGGTATTGTGAGTAATAACAGGAGAAAATTGACTGTCTAATATCAGGATATTATTTAGTTGAGGCAAATGAATATAAATATCGTCACGAAAGCTTGGATCAATATTTACACTTGAGAGCGTGCAAACATTTTGCAAAATACATAACAAAGACAGGTATGAACAACACCCATCAGCAGTTACACAAACGGAAGATATTACAAATTTATGGATTAGACCATTTTTAATAACAGGGAGATTGATATATATAGTCAATAACGGAAAACAAAACAAAATGCGTACTAATTTATATGGCCAACCCAGCGGACAATGACATAGCAACCAAAAAATTTGTAAAAATATCGAAGTGTAATAAGCTGGAAATTGAAATGGAAAACTGTTGGTATTGAAAACAAGGCTAGTTCGAGTTACAGAAGATGGGCTTTGAATGATTAAAAAAAATGTTACACAACAACACATTGCAATAATACTTGGAAATACCACATTATGAAAAATAAAAAAAATGTCTTGATCAGTACAGACCACAGACTAAGAATTCTGTTCGTATAATTGAAGGAGTGTTATGGGAAATAGAAAAACAAATCATGAAATACAACCATAATATCACACCACTACGAGCCTTCGGTCTTCCCGCAGACTTGTTGGGTAGTTTTATCATAGCAGAAATCGAAATCTAATGATAAATAAAATAGCAACAATAATGATAATAATATTAATAAATATCAAGGGAATATGATAATAACTATCTCTTTTTCCAAGGATCATAGATATATAGTATATCATTTAATCAGTTTGCTATATTATAATAATGTTTTGTTCAATTGAATAAATTATTTTCTTTTTCTTTTTCATTGCCTTTCTTTTGGAATCCCAATCGCATATCTGTCTCTTGGCAATCAATGTGAGTGAAATAAAATTCCGAACCAGAAGAATTATAACGATAATGACCTCTTTTACGAAGCCGCTGAGAATTTAACGTGTTTTTTTTTTTTTACTTTAAAAACGGAGCTATCCAGTTTTTGTTTTTTTTCTGATATTTAATGACACTGAGAAATATATCAATTAATATTATCCATATGTTCATTAAACAGGCCGAGATATTTTTGTAGATATTTTGAAAGAGAAATCTTTCTTGGAGAAACTGTTTCTGAGAAAGTCTATTATTTATAGTTAATGCTATGTATTTTCGTCGCGTTCAATGAAAAAAATAAGTGAATATACATATGAACGAAAAAATAAATGATTAAATAAAGTATATATATATATATATATATTGTGCCAACTAATGTGTTATTAAAAATTCGGTTTTGATTTTTATAATATCCGATAAACATTTTCAATGCTTTCCATGAATTAATCAATTAGAACATTATTATATTTTTTTCAATTTGTTTGGATTATTCATTTAATGTTATTATTTAAAAAACGGAATCATTACTACTTTCTATTATTATTATATATACTTTAATTTCACAGCAGTCATACAAGTTATTAACTGAATGTTAACCTTATATTTTTCTTGAAAATTCTTACAAATAATTTTGTTAAAAGAACTAACTAATGATAGTAGGAACAACATTAATGATTTTTTAAAAACGTAAAAACTAATCTAAAAAAATAGCAACAATAAAAACGTAAAAACTAATCTAAAAAATAGCAACAATAAAAAAGAACAAAAATTGAAGCAAACATGATTTTTGTAAACTTAATTCAGAGAAGGAAAACTCCGAACAACAAACCGCAAGGTGTTAATCGTGCTGAAAAGATAAACGGCTTCTGCGTCGTAAAAGATCGCATACGGGCCTCGGTGTCTTAACCAATATGATAAATAAAATAAAAAATTTAAAAATGCAGTATGGCTACTCCGGTGAATTACCAGGTTGTCCATCCTTCATGATATAACATAGCTGAAACCAAAGACTCTGCCATATTAAGAAACTCCTTTTTTTTTATCATACAACGTGTGAAAGCACGTGGATACCCTGTCCTCATCAGCCGCCAACCAGGGTGATAACACAGTTTCGGTAGCTCAAGGCGGTACTGCCACTCCTGGCGCTACCAGGCAGATTTTGCCACCGGATAGGGTATTAAGAGAATTATATATATATATATATATATATATATATATATATATATATTCCAGATCAAATAAGAGCAGAGACTACATTGGACGTTAATCTTTATTTTGCAGTTTGTGATTTGAAATAAAAAAAACAAAAAAAAACGCGTTTAATTTCGGCCGTTGATGTTATTACGCGTTTACAGTAACCGACTTTTACGTAATCACACGGGAATGCTAGTTCCGCGTGTATTTTCTCTATGCTGAAAACTTCTTGCTTTCGACCAAATCCAACTTGATGCATATTGGGCCGCGGTCTGAAGACGATAAAACCACGGCAACCAACCTCAACAGGGATCACATGGCACATCCAACCCTTTTCCACGCAGTTGGCACCCAGTGTCTCGTAGCGGTTTTTCTTCCGCTCGTGTGCTTACTCCCATTTTCTTCCCAGGTGACAGTCAATTCTATGAGGAGAACACTCTTCTTTGAATCGGACCATGCTACAATGTCCGGCCGCTTTTTTGTTTGAATAATGTGAACTGGTAATTGTAGAGCTGTCTTGAGATCTGCTGAAACTTTCCAGTCACTAGCTCCGTTCAGTAGTTTCATGTTAGGATTTTGCTTCCTCACAGGACATTCACCTTCTTTGATAAACTGAATTATGGGTTCCTTGGCTGTTATAGATTGTTTGTTTGCTGTCTCACATTGTGCTTTTAATAAATCTATTATCAGCTTTAACACCTTGTTATGGCGCCATGTGTACATTTGAAGAGATTGTGGACATGCAGATAGTACGTGGCGCAAAGTACCCCGATCACCTTTATACGACAAGCACAGATCCGAATTGGTATATCCCCATAATATTAGGTTGGTCGCATTTGGTAAGAGATCATAAGTAGAGCGAAGAAGGAATGATATCGCCATTGGTTCCATTGCAATTAAGGATTTCCATGATAATTTAATTGGTTCGATATCATTCCATTTTGTCCACGCACATTGTTTGGCCTGAGTAACAGCACTGTTTTTTCTTTGCTCTTCCTCAAACATCCTGACTTCTTCGCTCACCATGTCTTTTTTCCTTTTGAATCCACTTTCGAGAATAGCTTTTTGCTCGTGCTACCCGGCCCAGCTCGATTGGTTTGAGTGACGCCTATGATGTCTTTTATTCGTAGGCTGCATTCCGCCTCCTGTGTGGTCTTAACGGCGGACCACTTCGTACCTGATTTTATTTCTGGATACGACTTTCGAATGATATCGTCGCCTGAGTCCTTCATCATCATGTGAAGGCGTACTTTCCCAATTTTGAATTCTTCTACCAGTGAGGATATTGGGAGTTGTTGGTTTCACGAATTGGTGTATAAACCCACTTTAGAAAAACAAGGAGGAACTCCGAGCCACTTACGCAGATATTTGTTGCTATATTGTTGGATCCGTTCAACACGAGATATCGCAATCTCGTACATCTGTAAGGGCCACAAAAGACGGGGTAGCAGACCATGTTGGTAACACCAAGCCTTCATCTTTCCAGGTAGACAGGTTTTATCAATTGATTTAAGCACTTTCAACGCTACTTTCTGGACCTCTGTACCCCTATGTCGATCAGTTATTGGGATTGAATAGAGACCTCCGAGACTCTTCACCGGCTTCGCTCTGAGTGTTGGGATCTTATCACCCCCAATTTTTAAATGGATCTCCTTGACAGATCCCCCAACTAACGATAGACTTCGACTTTTCTTTGGTTTAGCCTTCATTCTCGCCCATGTGAAAAGTTCATAATACCTTTGTAGTAAACCATCGGCAGCGATTTGGGATGGGACGAGTATTGAGATGTCGTCCATAAAAGCTCTGGAAGGAGGAAGAGTCAGATGTTCATTTTTCATTACTCCTTTCGACGTATTTGCTGCACCTCGTAAAATGAGTTCCATGGCCAGAACGAAGAGAAGTGGGGAAATCACACAGCCCATCATGTTGCCGATCTCAAGTGCCTGCCACTTGGTGGTATAGTTTTTAACGGTAAATTTTATGAAAGCTGAATTGAAGTATTTCATTATGATTTCCCCAACCTTGCTAGGGAAGTTGAAAAATACGAGAGCCATTCGGATTAAGTGGTGCGGAACTGAACCGTATGCATTGGCAAGATCAAGCCAGATTACATGTAGTTCTGTTTTGTCCCTTTTAGCTGAGAGTATTGAGTTCCATATCATCTGTGACTGTTCCAGACATCCAGGGAAGCCAGGTATCCCAGCCTTCTGGACAGATGTATTTATAATATGATTGCTCATCAGAAAGGTTTTCATACGACGAGCAAGAACTCCAAAAAATATTTTCCCTTCTACATTTTGAAGAGATATTGGGCGAAAAATTGTGGTAACACTTGACTGCATTTCATTTGGTATCCAAATACCATCGGCCAGACACCATTCCTGTGGTACAATACCCTTCTTCCAAGCCTGCTGAACGAGGACTGCGAGTTTCCTGAGGACACGTGGCCAGTTTTTATATAACTTGTACGATATCCCATTCAAACCCGGAGCACTACCTGCGCGGGCCTTATGGACGAAATTTCGAACTTCATTTAGTTTTATCCCGCTATCATCAAACATTACCGTTGGATATTGGGGTTTTGGTAAATCTCTTAGCTGAGGTATTGGGATACCGTTTAAATCATCTGAGTATGCCATTCTCAAATGGTTCTCGAGTTCCTCCTTCGGTACATCAAGCTTGCCACTTTTGGATTCCACAAAAAGTTTTTTTGCGAAAGCATAAGGATTTGAGTAGAATGCTCTCCGAGCCTGACACTTTTTCTTTCGATGTTTCCTCTGATTTTCAGCTCTGGAGATCACCAAAATCCTTTCTTTAATATCATTTAGGATATTCTGAAGTTCCGGCCTCTCATGAATCGGGGCTTCTTTTAATCGGCGCTTCAGCATTCTCTGTTCCGATCATAACTTTCCTTTCTGTATCTGTCGTCTATTCGGTTGTTTTCCTTCGGTTTTATCTTTCTTATCCGTTACTGCACCAAACCAATCCAGACAAACGTCGTATATAACTCTGCAGAAGGATGACAATTGATGATCAATAGGGCCCTTAAGATGTGTGGTGAGCAAAAAAGAGAGCTTCTGGTCTAAGTTTGTCCAAGTATCTGTCTGATAACCCTTGAGTCACTGAATTCTTGGCTTGTGAGGAATGTCTCCAGGACACTGTCGCTTAACAATGGGCCCTTGAATACTGTGGGGGTATTCCTGATCCATAAGCCCATCATTCGATTTACATTCTCCGGTAGGGGGGTTACATTGTCTGCACCAGCGTGCCTTGTGGATTCGTAACCCTCGAAAGCTGTTAAATTCTCTGTCGCAATTACACGTTGTAGCCGGGTTCATATCCAATTCGTTACCTTTAGAGCAACTATGGTGGGTGATATATTCTCCCCCCACCCCGCGGCAGACACCCTGAGGGCATTTTCCTTTAATTGTGTTATCCATATTTGTTGTATTCCTGTCTTTCCAGGATGTCACTCCAACTTTCTGGAGAGTCACTTTGTCTTTCCAAAGAGTCATCTTCCTTTCCAGACAGTCTTGGTATTCAAATCTTTATCATACAACGTGTGAAAGCACGTGCGATACCCTGTCCTCATCAGCCGCCAACCAGGGTGATAACACAGTTTCGGTAAATCAAGGCGGTACTGCCACTCCTGCAGCGAGATAAACCTAATGAGGATCGTACAAATTCTCCAGGTACATTTAAAAATATGTATTGATAGAAAGAAAAGATGAAATTTTTACGTGAGGAGTAAAAAATCTTTACGAGTGCATTCATTGAAACGTTGCACAAACCTCAGAAGAACATCACTTGCTAAACATATGATATTTGACGAGAAATCGTTGGAAAAATCAATTAGAATGTACATTGACGAAAGTAGACTATTCAATATATGTAGGTACATTATAAATATAACAGAATTGACAAATTCTGAAATTAAAGAAATAAAATAAACTTCAACAAGTCTAGGTAAATCAACGGAAGTGGGGCAGAGATGGAATTAAATAAACATTACACAAACTACAGATTTAATAAAGTAATTGAAACACACACTAATCTCTGGGAAAATAAAGCCCAAAGTTTAGAGTAGCTAGAAAGGAGTAGTCTTAGTTGCTCACAAGCCTGCAAAAAAAAACGAGTCCAGAACACACTGAACTGGACGGAAAAAAACGAAAAGCAAGAATTGTATAAAATAAGCCAAGAAAGATATCGTGAGACATATAATTCAGACTGTTATTGAAAGGTAGGAGCTTGAAGGTCTCACAAAATTACAACGAAAAATTCATAACATTAGAACAATTATACAATAGAATGCAACACTCAAATTATTTCGGGATGAAGTAAATCCACATATAACTTTAAACGAACAACATGTGCATCACAATTTGCAGCAACTAAAATATTAAACATCAACGTAAAAACGCAGTCTCACAGACATGAAGATCGAATGTGAAAAAAATAGAGAAAGATACTGCACAAATTAGAAGTGAATTTTCAGTACAAAATGGACTGGCAAATGGAATAAATGTAAAGACTAGCAAAGGCAGAACAATTGAAAGAATATACAAAATTAGGAATGAAAATGAATTCTAATCAGCTAGAGACAAAATAATGCAAACTATACAACTGAAGGCTCAAAGTATCAAATTCTACGAAAAAAGACCTATATTCTACAGACAGAACAACATATTTCAAACGAATGCTAAGAAATAGGCAACAAAAAATTAAAGTGACCCCTCGCCATAACAATGGAAAAAATTATACATTTATGGAAAAATATGAACTTTCCCAAAAGAATACAACAAAATAGAAGATTGGATTACGCAAGAGGAAAATATCTGAAAATCGATGAAGAAAAATACAGACATTGTAAACAAGTATAATTTCAGTCATAGGTGCGTTTGGAATGATATAAAAATGTATACAACAACTCATTGAAAAATTCATTGGAAATCCCTCCATAAGTGTTGTGGTTTCTGGTTGAGAAATCACCAAAAAAATTAACAAAAGCAAATATGGAGATAGAAAATGTAAGTTATATTGAACAAAAATATACTAACTGAAACACAGGTTAGTCTATTCAGGAATACTAGGAATACTATTGGTAAAATCAATATATACAGTCTTGTAGTAAAAGAAGTATGTTCAGGTAATGAGTCTATATGCAAACAACTCCAACTTATGAACGAACTTACTGTCCAACTAAGCGACTCTACAACTGTACTTATACTCTTTACACCTACTACTACTACAAATATTACTACTACTGCTACTACTACCGTTCTCTGTATAAGCAGGATTATATGTACACCTATATGTACACCTGATTATATGTATCAGGAGAGTCCATTCTTATGAGCAAAAAGGGGTGATCCCAACAATAAGAAAAATAAAATAATATGTACTTGAGTTTTACAACCCTCACATTGAGAAGAACATGATTTCCATATAACGCTAGTGATGTTATGGGAGTTAGAAAACTAAAAAGTATATATAATCATAACGACACCTGCCTTAAGTCTTTCCGTACACTTCATAGATAGAGTATCCAGAGCAGAAATTGAAATATAATCATGATGATAGAATAATAATAAAAACGGAGACCGTAGTTTTTATTTTGCCTTCATAAGACCAATTCTTACTAACAAGTAATTATGAAGCACACATAGTGGAAAGAATCATAAATCTGAAATGATGATTCTCTTAGAAACATCCAAAAACGATTGCACATTTTAACAGATTGCACTGCGTTATCACCCAATTAGATGATCATGTGAGAGTGTGCCATCATCTACACTGGAAATTATGTGAATTTACAGTAACAAACCTGCAAGAAACTATTATAAACATCAATCAGTGCCGGTAAGAAGATATGTAATGATTTTAATGAATTTTACAACACAAACAGAGCAATTAAAGACATTCAACCAGAGATCTTGGCCAAAAACATCAGAGACTATGTGTGCTTTCCTATTTACATTGCAGTCCGTGCAAATAGTAATGCATGTTTAAAATGTTCAACAAACAATAAAAATACTAGTATTTTGTGGTGGAAATCTAAAAGATGTGACATATGAAGACATCAATAATTTCAGTTAAATTCTGATCTTTCGGATCAACTTAGAACAATTCGGACAGACTAATTGAAGAGATTCAATGGAAAAAAAACAGGAAAGCATTTCTGATCTATGATCTATGTTTAGAATCCAGAAGGAAATTTTATAAAACAGAAATCAAAGAAATAATAATAATAATAATAATAATAATAATAATAATAATAATAATAATAATAATAAGTTAACGCGATTGGAATTACAACGAGAATGACGTGCTTTTCTGAGGCTCCTGAAAACGTAACGTTTTTTTTGTTTTTTTTTTCCACGTAAACATTAATTTTCCATTTCACCATATTAAACATAAACATTAATTTTTTCCTTCGTATATAATTTTAATTGTATGTTTCTTCTTTTAATGATCCTTAAATAGATTTATTAACTAGTTTTCTAAAGCAAGACAACGGAAAAAAATTACGACGAAAAGCAAGACAACGAAAAAAATACGACGAAAAGCACTAAAATCTGTTCGATCTACGATATTCTTTCTTAGAAAGAATATGTAATAATTTCTTTATATTTGTTCGTTCATTTTCTATATTTATTTATTTTTCGATAATCTTACTCTCGTTGGATTTAATGAAAGAATAACACAGAATACAGTGGGCCAACAAATTATTTTTAAATTTTACGGTAGTTAAACTCAAAGGTATGTCCACTTTTTCTTTCCTATTAAAAAAAAAATTTTTGAAATTTTTTTTTAAACGTAAACATTAATTTTTAATTTCCCTATTTTAAACATAAACATTAATTTTTTCTTCGTATATAATTCAAATTGTATGTTTCTTCTTTTAATGATCCTTAAATAGATTTATTAACTAGTTTTCTAAAGCAAGACAACGAAAAAAAAATACGACGAAAAACACTAAAAAAATGTTAGATCTACAATATTCTTTCTTAGAAAGAATATGTAATAATTTATTATATTTGTTCGTTCATTTTATATATTTATTTATTTTTCGATGATTTTATTCTCGTTGGATTTAATGAAAGAATAACACAGAATACAGTGGGCGAACAAATTATTATTTTTAAATGTTACGGTAGTAAACTCAAAGGTATGTCCATTTTTTTTTCTTCCTATTAAAAAAAAAAAATTTTTAATTTTTTTTTTTTTGCAAGGACAATGGTTAATAGTAGCAACAATTGTTTTTTTTTTTATTTTAACAATACTCTCTAAGTGCAGTGTTGTTTTTTTTTTCCGTTGAACAACCGTTACGTCCAAGTTTGTTTGTTTTTTCAACCAGCGTCTCTCTCTTTGAATTTTTCTTTTTCTCAATATGAAATTCTGTTTTAATATAAACAGGATTTTTTTCTTTAGATATTATCGAAATTTTAATTTTTTTAATTTTTTTTTTTACTATTATAATTTTCTTAAAAACAAAACAAAACAAGAAAATAAATTAAATCCGATGAAAAACAATTTATATGGTATTATTTTATAGAAAGTCTACGTATTTATTGATATATTTATTTTTATTTATCTATTGATTTAATTTACTTATTTAATTTATCTTAATCTGATAAAACTATTTTTGACCAACGACTTTATTGAAAAAATAAATGATAAAGTGGACGAACAAAATATTACATTTTTTTTTCTTTTTCCGTTGAACGACCGTTACGCCCAAGAATTTTTTTTTTTTTTCAACCAGCGTCTCTCTATTTGAATTTTTCCTTTTCTCAATATGAAATTCTGTTTTAATATAAACAGGATTTTTTTTTCTTCAGATATTATCGAAATTTTTTTTTTTTTTATGAAATTCTGTTTTATTTTAATTAATTTATCTATTTGCTCTTTAAATGAACCTAAATAAAATCATCCGTATTATATTTCCTTTAGCTGTCGATATTTCACAAATTTTTTTTTTTTTTTTTTTTAACAAAATACTCTAGTATTGATGTGTTGTTTCGTTGAGCCGTTGCTACGCCAAAGGTTTTTTTTTTTTTTTTTTTTAACCAGCGTCTTTCTCCTTGAATTCCAATCGCGTCTATGTCAGATGTTGCTTGGCAGCCCATTTAGGAGAAGGAAAACTCCGAACAACAACCGCAACTCAAGGTGTTAATCGTGCCGAGGAGTGAATGGCTACTGCGTATGAGGTCACAAACGATCCCCTACAGGCTTCGGGACCCTGTTTGTAAAAGACCGTTACCCAACGTGCCGGGCAACTTTGGGTGGACTTTTGGACCCGTGCGTCACTCGTGGGAAAAACATGAAAAATACAAATAGAAATAAAAAGTCCAGTATGGCTCTTCCAGTGGATAAACAGGGAGCCCGTCCTTCAGGAGGGAACCTACCTGAGGTCGAAAAATCTGCCATAGGAACAAACTCCTACACAAAGAATGAATCTTCAGGTCCCCACAACCAGGATAATCCTAACGATGGTCCTGAAAATTCACCAGCTAGATCTACAACCGTATATTTAAAGAAAGAAAAAATAAAATGGTCTCGTAAGGAGTACAAAGTCGTTATGACTGCATTTCATGAAGCGTTACTCAAACCTCAAAAAAACGTGACTCGCCAAACATATGACATTTGGCGTGAAAAAGTTGGTCAAGCAAATAGAAAGTATATTGACGAAAATAAATTAGCCAATGTACGTAGGTACATTATTCGTAATAACCGACTGACAGAGGCTGAAATCAATGAAATTAAAAGAATTGTAACAAGAAGAGACGAATCAACAAAATATGAAAAGAAACCGGAATCAGAAATAAAAAGTAATAACATCAAACAAGCCACAGGTCATAATGTAGAAACCGTGAAACACGCAAATCACTGCGAAGATAATGCTTTAAGTTTAAAAGTGCTTGAAAGATGCGATCTGAGTCAGTGAAAAGACAAAAATAAGACGAGTTCAGAACACATCGAAGATAATTATTTGACGGAAAATAAGAACAATATACAGGAAGCCAAGATAGAAATAAAAAACCATCTAAGTCAAATACAAAATATTACAATGGAGGAACATTAAACAGCTCCAAAATTACAACCAACAAAACATAACCTCCGTATTATTAAACTCTACAATGCAGCACTGAAATCAATACTGAATGAAGACCCTCATACAAATCTTAACGAAATAATATATGCATCAGCAACAGCAGCAACAAAAAAATTAAATATCAAAATAAAAACAAGGCAGTCTCGTAGACGTGAAGATCCACCTTGGAAAAGAAAAATAGATAAAGAAATCGAACAACTTAGAAGTGAATTATCAATACTGGATGAACTGAGTAGAGGAATAAATGTAAGAACTAGGAAAAGCAGAAGAGCCGAAAGAAAATATAACATCAGGAATGAAAATGACGTCTTATCAAATAAAGAAAAAAATAAAGCATCCAACTGAAGGCTCAAAGAATAAGACGCTATGAAAAAAGAGCAAGATTTTACAGACAAAACAAAATCTTTCAGACTGATACAAAGAGATTTTACAGGGAAATAGGTAAAAAAAGAATTGAAGTGACAGTACCCCCCAGAATGGAAGAAGTCACACAGTTCTGGGAAAAGATATGGGCTTGCCCTAAAGAACTTAGCAAGGAAGTACATTGGATTACGCAGGAGATAGAACGAATGAAAAATAAACCCGAACAGACATGGTCTGGAATTACAGAAGATGATGTTAAATTTGCACTAAAAAAAGCACACAATTGGAAATTCCCAGGTATAGATAAAATTCCTAACTTTTGGCTATATTATTTAAATGCAGCACATAAAAAACTAGCCAAAGAACTTCAAGAAATGGTTGACGATCCCACTAAAATTCCTGCATGGATGACCAAAGGAATTACATTTCTTCTACCCAAGAATGGTGACACAAACAACCCGAAAAACTACAGACCAATTACATGTCTTCCGACAACATATAAACTATTAACATCTATTTTAACAAAACAGACATATTTATTCTTAGAAAAAAATGACATGATACCGCTTGAACAAAAAGGGTGCAAACGTGGCTGTTATGGTTGTAAAGACCAATTGCTGATTAACAAAATGATCCTGGAAAACTGCTACAGTACAAAGAAAAATCTTAGTAGAGCCTGGATAGACTATCGAAAGGCATTCGATAGTGTGCCACATGACTGGATTTTAAAGACTTTAAATATGTACAAGATATCACCCGTCATCATCAATTTCATCAAACAGTGCATGTCTATATGGAAAACAACACTTTACCTCAATCATATAAATGGAACCTATAAGTCTGATGAAATAAACATCAAAAGAGGTATATTTCAAGGTGATTCTTTATCTCCCTTACTATTCACTAACCAGTCAACTTAATAAGACAGAATGTGGTTATAAAATAGGACAACAGAAAATAAGCCATCTATTTTACATGGATGACTTGAAGTTATATGCTAAGAATGATAATGAGCTGGAAGGTCTTCTGCAAACTGTAAAATGCTTCAGCGAAGACATTGGAATGAAATTTAATTTGAATAAATGTGCTAAAGCTACAGTTTTACGTGGATCAATATAAGAAACATCCTCAATTAGCATAGACCCTGCTGTAACAATAAAAGAATTGAAACCAGAAGAAGCTTATAAATACCTAGGTGTAAATGAGAGTGAAAACATACACCATAAAAAAATGAAAGAAATAGTGCGTAAAGAGTACTATAGAAGGCTACGAATGATATTAAAAACTGAATTAAATTCACAGAACAGAGTTATGGCCATTAATAGCCTTGCAATCCCAGTTGTCCAATATAGCTTTAACATCTTAAACTGGACTCTAAACGACATCAGGCGAATGGATGCTAAAACAAGAAAGCTTCTTTCTAAGCATAAGATGCATCATCCAAAGGCTGATGTAGACCGTCTATACATACCCCGTAAAGAAGGTGGAAGAGGTCTTATTCAGCTGGAATTGTCATACAAGACAACAACTATTGGCTTACTAACATACATAGAACAACAAAGGATTGGATGATACAATTAGTAAGGCAACATGAAGAAAGAAAGAAAAAATATTCAATAATAAAAGAAGGCAGTAAATACAAACAAGATTTACAGTTAGTAGATTCTGTAGAAAAGCAGAACGGAAGCCAAGAGCCGACTATTGCGGCAAAGAATATGAAAATGAAAGCCAAAGATAAAGCTCTTGTACAGATGAAACAGCGCTGGTAAGACAAACCTCTGCATGGCCAATATCCAGTACGTGCCAATAAATCCAATGTTGACAAAGTTAATACTCATCGATGGTTACGTGCATCTGGATTAAAGTCTGAAACTGAAGGCTTTATTCTTGCAGCACAAGACCAAAGTCTTTTCACGAGAAACTTTCAGGCAAATATTATGCATAATAATATGGATCCAAAATGCAGGTTTTGTGATAAACACCAAGAAACAATAGACCACCTAATCTCAGGCTGTTCTGTGCTTGCCCCAAATGAATATAAAAATCGCCACGATAGAGTTGGGCAATATTTACATTGGGCAATATGCAAACATTATGGAAAAGCTGTAGGCAAACACTGGTATGAACATCACCCAGCACCGGTTACAGAAATAGAAGATGTAACCATACTATGGGATTACACCATCTACACAGACAGAAAAATTGAAGCAAACAGGCCAGACATTATTGTTAAAAACTAGAAGGAGAAAACTTGTCTATTAATTGATATGGCTTGTCCAGCGGATTGTAACATAGCAATCAAGGAATTTGAAAAACTGTCAATATATAAAGACCTGGAAATTGAAATAGAAAAAATGTGGAAATTGAAAACAAGAGTTGTGCCAGTGATAGTAGGTGCACTTGGAATGATAAAAAATGGAACAAAACAACACATTGAAAGAATCCCTGGAAACCCCAGCTTAAGAGATATACAAAAAATTGTCTTATTAAGTACAGCCCACACACTAAGGAAAACGTTATCTATGTAATGCTGGGGATGATAGGGAAGATAGAAAAACATGAAATGGAGTCATAACAACACGCCACTACCTGCCTTAGGTCTCCCCGCAGACTTGGTTGGTAGTGAGACCAATGCAGAAATCGAAATATGATGAAAAATGACATAATAATAATAATTGCGTAACTGTCATACTCATTGGATATTAATCGTCCCGACATCACAGTTATGCCCTCGAATCTCATTACTTTGGAATATTAACTCCATGAAGGCAGAATAGTAAAAAATGCAGTGTTTGTCAGAATTGGCAAAAGCTATGTCAGTGAAATATAACAACAACATTTCTAATGTTTACACCTTTCGTGTTAACCTCACTAAGTAATATTTTCTGACTTTTTTATTTTCGCACGACGTTCTGGAACTGATATTATTAGAAGGGTCAATATCTCAACGTTGTATAAAAGAGCTCGTGTGCTAAAACATGTTGTAGATGAGAACTGGGACATGACCATTGTAACCACCGAAACATTTAAAATCGGTGGGGGGATACCATTCTCAATAATATTTCCTTATACTCGACAAATACAAAATAAAGTTGAAAAATATATCTAAAATTATTTCAGAAGATATGGCTTAATGTTTTTTCATTGAAAGAATTTAAAGTCTACCATATTGTCATTATCATTTTAAATAAGAACTAATGCGATGAAAGACCAACATACATGTACCAACATAAACATCACTGAAGTTTAGAAATTGGAAATACAGTAAGTATGAAGCGGTATAGAAATTTAAAAAAAGATCTACATTATTCATTAAGCAAAGGACTAAAGTATTAAAAGACAGGAAGCTTTCACGAAAAACAAAGAAGAGAGTACTAGATTGCTATGTGATGCCAGTTCTTCAATATGGCAGTGAATGCTGGACAATATCATCAATGATTAAGGAAAAGCAACTGAAATGTGGTTCTAAAAAAGATGCTACGGATAATATGGACTGAATATATGAGCAATGAGGAGGTTTAGAAAGGATGGAGACGAACAGGAAATTAATACTGAGCTTCAGGAAGAGACAAATAAAGTTCCTTGGACATTCAATGAGGTAGGTGGGCTTGGAGAACCTGATATTATTTAACAGGCCAGATAGATGGAAAAAGAGACAGAGGAATGCAGCGAATAACATATTTTAAGGACCTCATCAGGTGGATGACGGAACGAGATTTGCGTAGTGCAACAAGAGCAAGTGTGCTAAGAGCCAAGGGGGACAGGGAGTGGTGGAAAGCCATGATCGCCTACGTCTTGAAAGGACATGGCACATAGAAGAAGATTGGTACTGATTACAGGTGATATCGGTTTGAAATTAAAAAAAAAACATGTTTCTATTAAATCTGCCTGTATACGCATAATTATGTTATTTTTTCAGTGGCGAAACCAAGGAAATGATTAAGTTCTAAAAACACAGCTAGTATTATTCTTTGCGTAAATTCTACTGGAAATATTAAATCGCGCTAACCATTTCTTTAATGACTGATAGTATTACATGGCGGAAAGCTAAAATCAACGTTCAGCGTACTCATCAAATATAAGATGAAAAATTAAGGTCTGTTACAAAATTGTAAGTTGTTAAATAACGTGTAATACCGAAAATATACAGTTTTATAATAAACAAAATGTTCATATAGATAATAGGAGAATATTTCAAAGATAAGTATCGTAAAGAACTAAAAAGGAAAAAAAAACGATGTCTTTTTATTGATACGGAAATTCTGGATCTGACTAAAAAGGAATTGACCCACCTCCTGTTGTTACAATGAAGTTGTAAAATATTTTATACATTTTCAAAAATATTGATGACAATGAAATAACGGGATATTTTTGTTCCAACCTTTTTCGGTGGAAGAAGATTTGTCTTAAAATGAATATATGAAATGTACGGATATGTCGGAATTAATTACGAGCATTTAAATCAAATATGCAACATCTGAAGACCCAAAAATACTGTACTAAAAGAATTTCAATTGGTTCATACACTACTTCAATTTTAAAATAATATATTTTCAAGAATTTTCAATGTGGGTTAGCGTAACGTTTATGCCGAATGATATATGAATTTCAAATGGGATCATGGGGATGTTTATTTATTGTGGCAACAATATATTAATATTGTTTCGAAACTAATGTGTATGGAGTATTTCGTAAGTAAATTTCAAAAACAATTTATAGGTATGTGTACACCGATTTATTCATGCATATATGAAAAATTCGGTTCCATATTTCGTCAAATGTGTGACAACTTTACGAAGTTATCCTTCTCAGGGTGTTTGATCATTTCTGCTTCAGAGAATTTTTTACTGATTACAATAAATGTTATTCATATTTTATAATCCGAAAAGGGGTCAATATGGGCAATATTATAATATATAACAGCAAAGCAATACTAATTTCTACTTGTGGCACACAGAGGTAAAGTTTGGCGTTTTCCTGATGAAAGCAGACAGCAACACATCGACTGCTGCATTTCAACAGAACTTGATATGCCGGCCTTGTTCGCAAGCTACAATGTCATAAAACGAATACTTAGCATGATCTTACGAATCCCGTCATGAAGGATGTGGTCAACGTTTCCAGACAACTTCATACTAATTCGGTGATCACCCAGGCATCAATTCTTAGCCATACGCTGTTTCTGTTTCATAAACAATATTCTCAATGTCATCAGGTTCCAGTAATTATATTTATATTGATTACACTGATTACACAACTATTTGCATTTGTCTTAGTAGATAATTTGATAGATACGACTAAATAAAAGAGACAGCTTCTTTCGTTTCCAACAATTCAAATCATGAATTATTCATGTGTGTACCGCTACGGTTGCTCGTTCCGTTTTTACCATAATATTTAATGCTTCACAATATTGAAAACAACAATTATTAATTGCCTGTGAGTTTGCTTTCAAAAAATATTTGCTAATATACTCAAATAAAAATAGGTTCCGTTAAATATTTTCTGTTATTAACGAGACACTGAAATTTTGCAGCGATTCATGTGTCCACTTTTTACCTGACGCATTTCAGGTTCAAATTAAATATATCGAGTATATTAGTTGCTTTATACCGTAATTAATCATGGATTGATTAAAATCAGCTTTTCTCTTTGGTTATCATTGAGACTTTTAATTTTCTCAAACTTCTTCGTTTTCCAGATCAGTATTTAAACATCAAAACTTACTTCACCATTGAGAAACAGTAGTTTTAGCTATGATGACATCCAAATAACAGCATAGTTTTCCTCTTTTAGTTGCCTTTCTGTTTTTCCGATAATAAAAGAGAATGTAACGACGAAAAGTCAACTCATTGAGTTAAGTACTAAAAATATAAATAAACAAACACATTTAACATTCACAAACTAAACACAAATTCTGTAGGAAAATTTTTAAATTTAACCTTTCCGAAGACGTTGTATGTTAGAAATGTCAGTCCCGTTTTCAAATTACACAGATTGAGATAAATTTTCTCATAAACCAATACGATACATGGGTCATCACTACCATTACCACCACAACAGCAACAAAACCATCATCCTCCTCCTCCTCATCATCATCATCATCATGAGGGCAAAAATCAGACAACTATCCTCAAAATGATTTTCTGGCAGTGATTCTCACGACTTCCAGCAATGATATGCCCATCCTCTTTTTGATGTCTTTTTTACGTAGCCGTTTCTGCTTTCATCTGCCTTCAAACGTGCCTTGCTTTATGCTATGGCAGAGGCTGTTACCTCGTTTGACTTGGACAAACCATTAAGTTTTCCGACGCTGATCAGTGGCATGAAAATACTACTATCAACCCATAAACCTTTTGACTTTGCTCTGTATATTTATATATTAGCTTTGTGTTCTAGTATAGGTGAACGTGAACTCATATTAAAGAAAATAAACAATCTCCTAACACAGATCTAAAAAATTAAATGAATGTATTACTGAGTAAAAGAGTATCTTTCTTTTCTTTCTAGTTTAAATAAACAAGTTACATATTTCCTTGCAAAAAAGTTTGAAGAATTTTTTTTCTTTTTACAACACAATAAAATTGACAGGTGTTAGAATGATTTAAAGAAGCATGTGACTAATTTATTAAAAAATTCAGTATTTACGTAATTTCATGTATACGTGTCAATTTATTGTGTGATTACAGCTGTATGCAAAACTCTTAGTTGTCCTTTTTTGTACTATGGTTATAAATCGTTTATTTTATATAATTCGGTCTTTTTCTGGTCTTATAATTACCTTAAAAGCGAGAACTATTTGCAAGAAGAGACTTAGATCTCAATACATATGTGTCTTTGAGTATGCAAAAATTAATTTACGCATTCATATTTCTACATACCTATCAAATTTTATATCGGCTGAGAATTAATAGAGGTGATATTATGTATACAAAAGAATCGGATCACAGTAAGTTAGAAGTTCGATTTACTAAAATGAGATGTTTATGAGATTTATATATATATATATATATATATATATATATATATATGTATATATATATATATACATTAGGCTCTCACACACTGATTGAGCACTCTGGAAAAATAGTAGACTTTGATAAACAGTAGCTACTCTGGCATGTACGCATCGCTCATTCAGTGAATTGAATTAGAGCGCTCTAGCTATTAGGCGCGTAAAATGATATGCGCTAAAATGTCTACCTACTTCCACCGAACGCCCATAGCCCAGGTGTAGAGTCGCCGACTGATGCCATTTCGGTCGTGTTTCAATCCTGGGTAACAAAAAGCAGTCGCAGTCTAAGCGTACTGATGACCTGTGATACGGCGAAACAGATCTGTCTGCGGATGACAATATATATATATATATATATATATATATATATATATATATATAAGACGATTATTAACATTTTCATTAACACTTTTTTTAAAATTGGGATATATATATATATATATATATATATATATATATATATCCCAATTTTTAAAAAAAGTGTTAATGAAAATGTTAATAACCGTCTTTATTGTAATTTCGAAATTTAAGCAAATCGCAAAAATATCATCTGTTTTTGAAAAAAAATAATTGTGTTTGAGATAATGTCGCTGATTGGTTAAGAAATGTTAATGTAGAAATTTAAATTTTGTCTCTCTTGTTATTATAATTTTCCACAGTTTGTGTATGTGTAAGCCTATTTTGAATGTAATTCAGATATGAGTTATATTACAAATAATTATTAATATTTCTATACTTTTTAAGGGGGTTCCTTACTTGCAGTAATAAAAGCAAAGAAGCTTTCGCAAGCAATTGTTATCAACACTCTGCATTGTATTTCTGTTTCAGTCTTATTAGCGTAGAGGAGAAAATTCCCACAGATAAGCCAGTAAATACTTTTTTTTAATTCATATCACCCCAAGCAAGGCAGTCCACTGCTACTATAGCGAATGGGGCTACATAGAGCGATTGGGTATAGGAAATGTCAGAGGGATGGTGATAGACGAGGTAGGAGGTACGTAGGGAAAGCGTTGGAGGGAATGGGTGCGAGTTAGTGTGTTAGGAGATGTTGACCTTACATTTATAAACGCCTGGAGGTTGTAGCCGTCGGGGAAGCAATCATGCGGAAGGAATTCCACAGGCGGGAAGTGCGAGAAAGGAAGCTGTTGGAGTAGAAATTGCGGTTACATTTCATCGGTTTCACTGATTGTTTAATTGTTATACATTTTTTTCTAAAGTGTACCACTAATAACTAAGTTGATACTATTAACATTTTTAGAATATTTTCACTGTCAATTCGTGGAAAATACTGTGGAATTAATATATGAGAACTTGAATTATTTTAAGCCAGGGCTGTAAAAATGATAAACAATATACTCTATTAAGTTTCATAAGTAAGTAACTATTTTCATTGTTTGATATATGGCTGTTCTTTTTAAAACACGATAATTGCCGCTTCGCATTTTTCTTAATAATATTCTCAATAGTTTTCTTGCATTTGAAAAGAAAATCGCAGACAGAAATAGGACCCATTTCTCAAAGATTTTTTCATATTTAGTAAAAGCAAATGAGAGATTATATTTGTCGGATAAATATCAAATTAAAAAAAAAAACATTTCAATGAAATCAATCTTTCCTGATAAACAAGTTATACACGAGTGATTAAAAATAATTGATACCTAAATTCAATTTTATATATATCTATGTGCCCCTTTAAAACGCATTTAATAAAATCATGCAACTTTCAATTTTCAGAGACTCTGCGAAATCCATGTAAATTTTAATATATATATATATATATATGTGTGTGTGTGTGTGTGTGTGTGTGTGTGTGTGTGTGTGTGTTATGGAATCCCCCGTCGATTTCGACGTATAAGAATCTAACTCAGAATACCAGAGAGAATTGTTTAAAATGGTGAAGGCTTGTGTAGCACCATCCACATTTTTGGGGAACCGTAGATAACAAACAATCGGTGCAAAACTTCGCCAGAGATAGCATGAACAGCAGACCTCAGTTATTTAACCCATAACTGGAGGGAAGGGATCTATTAATAGTTTTCCCAAGTGTACAAGTGCGTAAATGAATGCAGAGTGTTCGACTAGAATTGGAATTTGGTTCACTGACTTGACTTTTCAAGCCGACATCAACCGCACCACAACGCACATCCGTCAATAACGCTTAGAGCCCCCTGGTATTCCCAACCTGTAATACATCTTACTACTGACCATCCTCAACGTTGCTTAAGATGTTAGCAACATATATATATATATAATCTGTTTTTAGTCATAATAAATTTAGACCATTAAACAGTTGTATAAAATGTGTAAATACAATTATATTTTATATGTAAACGCGTTATTCCTGCTGCTCTCCTTGGGCTTCTTGACAAAATACAAAGGAGGATCTGTAACGTGGTTGATACTGACTTGGCAGACCGGCTGCAGCCGCTCTCACACCGGCGTGATGTAGCTTCCCTGTGCCTCTTCTACAAGTACTCTCATGGCTTCTGCTCCGATGAGCTTAGATCACTGGTGCCGCCTAAGCACGAATTTACACAAGATACTAGATTAGCAACTAGGTCCCACCCTTTCACAGTTAAACAAATAAGATGTAACCGTAAATTCTACTCCAACAGCTTCTTTTCTCGCGCTTCCCGCCTGTGGAACTCCCTTCCACAAGTCTGCTTTCCCGACAGTTACAATCTCCAGGTGTTTAAATGTAGGGTCAATAGACACCTCCTATCACACTAACTCCCAACTATTCTCACAACACTCTCATCTACCCAACCCTCATTCTCGGTATCCTTACCCGCCTATCACCCACCCTCTGTCATTTCCTATATTTAATCAGCCTTTTCCACTCTACGTAGCCCCCTGCACAGTAGTGGCAGTGACATGCCTTGCTCGGGGTGAAACGCTTATAAAAAAAAAACAAAAAAAAAACTTTGTTTTATACCATGTGTTGTATTCAGGCGATTTGCAATAATTATTGCAAATCGCATGAAGACACCACCTGTTAGAAACATAGGTAGCGTAAGATATTTTATATATATATATATATATATATATATATATATATATACATACACACACACACAAGTATATATATATATAGTTATGAGTGTATCAATTAATAATGTGAGAAATTTTGAAAATTTGACTTTTGCCCCATTATTGATATTTTAATGGCTATGAAATGTATCGTATTATAAGTATAGAATTCATACACAAAAATAATGAAAGATTTGGAATTTTACTCATGACATTGTTTGTATTACATCTAAAATAAAGCTTAAAATTTTTATAAATTCAACACATCAGGCAAAATTTATTGAATATATTTTGGTCAAATGGATTTTATGCGAACGCATTTGGTGATGTTCATCTCATATTTTTCCTCGCGTTTATTCGTAGGAGAAAACCTTCCAGAAAGCCGTTCGCTTCAAGAACGAATCAAAAAGAGAGAGAAAAAATAGTAGCCATGTTTTATCGATGGTGTGTCGAATGGAAGCCGTAAATTATCGATTTTACCGATGCTTTTAGCACTTTACTTGGACATTAAACAAACAAAAAAAAGCAAGACAAAACAAAACAAAAAAAAACAGAAAACTAACATAACACAAAACAGCTCTTTTTTCTCATCGGCTCACTTGCAAAGAATGCATCTGTAAACGTCTACAAGTACTGACAGAATGTTCTAAGCCCCCCTCAAAATTACTTTCCGTTTGAGGATTATCTTTATAACATTTTACCTGTGAAAAATACTGTCAGTTTTTCTTATGAAAAATAGCGTTTTTCATCTTTCACTATCTTTAAAGTTTCTTCATATTTTCATCTTTTCAGAAATTTGTTTTTATCTTTCTTTTCAAAAGACACCCTACTTGCCTATTGCAGTCTTCCAGGGAATTACCATTTTTTTCAATAAGACGTCTCTGTAACAAATATTGTAGAAAATAATCCGAGAATACAATATCTAGGAAAGTTGTATAGCATTGTGTTTGAATCGCATGCCTTACCATGAAGAAATATATCTATCTGCATGGATAACAATACACTGCTAAGAGTAACAGCAATGAAAAGCAGCTGACGTTGCCTTCTAACTGGAAAGAATAAAGCTAAAACGAATGGGACATGAGAATAGATCTCCAGGTTAGAGGTCATCTAACATGGTGCTGAATATAGCTACTCCAATTTAATGTAATAAATAGATAAGTCTCTACAAGAGAAACACCGTGTTATTTAATCCGGATAAAGCCTGATATATCCCCACTAATTAGTGATTTGACTTATTTAGAAAATAGCGAAAAGTTTTAATTATCCATCTTATTAATTGTAGATTGTGAAGTTTACAATCATCTAACATAATAATCGTACGTTGCGAAGTTTTCTCACATTAACCAACGGGTATTTTATCAATCATCCAATTTAGTAACAGCAAATTGCGCAGTTTTCTATCATTCACATTATCAATTGTATATTGCGAAATTTTCGATCATCCATCTTGTCCAGCGCATTTTGCGAAGTTTGCAATCATCTATCTTATAAATGGTATATTGGTAAATTTTTATGTGTCTACTTTATTAATCATATATTGCTTCATTTTTATTCATCGACTATAATAATCATATACTGTAACGTTTTCGTTCCTCAAACCTGTCTAGTTAAAATAGTGATGGTTTCAATCACACTTTAGTCTTATATTGTGAAATATTCACTCAAGCAACATTATTCTATATTGCCTAAATTTCAATCATCCGACTTGTCCATAATACACGGCGATCATTAAAACATCCACCTTATTAATAGCACATTACGAATTTTTCATTCATTTACTTTAATTACCGCACCTTGCGAAATTATCAAACATCCATTTTGTCTACTGTATATTGGGATGTTTTCAATTATCGACCACATTAATCCTATGCAGCGGTTCCTTCAATTATTAATCCTATATTTGTAGTTTTCAAGCATCAATCATATTCAGCGTAAGCTGCGAAGTTGTTGATCATCAACTTTATTAATCTTATATTGCGAAGTTTAGATTAACTGCTTGAAATAATAACCATACGTTTGAAGATGTTTAATAAAAAATAAATTTCATATAAAACTTTATTTCAACATAATTTTACAATTTAATAACAGAGAATAAAATTATATAACATGACAGAGATAATTCAATAATTTATGAAATGTTATGACATTTATTAGCTTTTTCACTAATATTCATATTTCATATTGTTTATTATTTACCTACGCAATTTGTGAATGCCACAGTTACCTTTTTTTTAACAAAATTAGGAATTAAAATATAAACTTGCATAAAATTTTGAATGGATGATCTGCAAAGCCCGTTGAATGTTAAAAACCTAAGGCATAGGAACACGGAAGCGAGATGAAAGAATTGTACAATGCTGAAAGCGTTATATAAAGACCACAAATTTTAAAACCTCTAAACTTTTAATTATATTTATCACTTACGGCCGCCACTAAAAAGAAAATACGGTTATCATACACTCACAATTAAAATGTTTTAATTACTTTCACAAACGAATGGCTCGATTGAATTTTCTATTAGTAAATATAGTCTCCACTCATTAACTTAACAACCAAATGTGAACGTTGAAAAGGGAAATTGTTATTATGTTTTAAACATAATTATTATAACAAAAATAATAAAAATGAAAACGGTTCTTGTAAAAATTCATTATTCATTGATTTTCATTGTTTGTTTTTTCTTTCTGTTCATATTATGATATCGTTAATGTATATTTATGAAACCAATTAAAATTTTATTTAAATAGAAAATGGCATATTTTTTGCATTTTTGTTTTCGCAATTCGGAGAATATTCTCTGAAAATATAAAAAATATGATATAAAAGTTTTTTTTAATATAATTCAACGGGAAGAATCTACCAAGGTGGACAAAGACAACCTCGCTACTGATTTTGAGAAGACATCCAACCTGTGGGGGAGTTGGTTAAGAAATATCTTCTAACATTTAATGCTTCCAAAACAAAGCTGCTTTCTGTCAATCACCATAAAGCTAGTCTCCCTGAATGCAAAAATCTACGCCTTAATGGCTCCATTCTCTTATTCGACCTAAAGTTGAAAGATTAATTCGAATTAATTGCTAAATCTACTGTTAGGAAATATGCGTCGCTGTATTAAGCCAGCAATTGTTTCTTACCAGAGTCTACCTTGCACATATACAAATCAACCCCTTGCATTGAATACTGTTGTCATATCATGTCAGGCCCCAGCTATTTATCTACGAGTTTTCGACAGGATCCAGAAGAGAATGAAACCGATCCATAACTTGTAGCGCAAATCCAGCCGATTTCTCACCGACGTGATATAGCTTCTCTCCGTCTCTTCAACAAATATTTTCAAGGTTACACCTCCGACCACCTTCGATCATTGGTGACCACTCTACAAGAATTTTATTTTATCAGCCAGGTTGGCAACAAAGCCCCCCCAAAGTTAAACCTCCCAAATTAAGCCGCTACTTCTACTCTTTCAGCTTTTTCTCCCAATTCCAGCCTGTGAAACTCTCTCCCGTATAATTGCTTCCCTGATAACTAAAATTCCGAAGAGTTTAAATGTAATGTCAACTGCCATCTGTTATCCACTTCTTCTCATCCTTCTTCTATCCTTTCCTCAACATCCCCTGTATCTTGTTCAATTCACTCTACTCGACTCTACTCTGCTCGCTTGTAGCACCCTGCGCACTAGTGCCAGTATTGCTTTGCTTGTGGTGAAAGGATTAAAAAATATTCGGCCTATTATTAATATTATATTGTGAAGTTTTCAGTCATCCATACGACAAATCGGATATTGTGAAATTTGAAATCATCCACCCCGTCCTGTGAATATTTCAGAGATGTGTATAAATGTGTATTTAATGCAAAATTTTTAGCCAACCGATTTATACAGTATATATATATATATATATATATATATATATATATATAGGTGGACTTTAGCGGGTTATATACAATGCAAACACACGCCAGTAATCGAGAGAGTTCGAATTCATTACTGAATTAACGATATATAGTGTGCGTGTGTATATGTGTTAGTGACAGTGTATCTATGTTGTTGAAGAGAATATGTATTAAAAAATGACTTTTATTTCTTAACATACATAGAGTAGCCATACAATAATAAAAAGGATTCATTATGGATTTTAGTAACGGTGCAATTCTTTTTCAGGATACGTGCGTTTTCATTCGACGCCGCCAAAGTAACAACAGTAACAACAACAGAACATCTTCAACTGACTCGGAAAAGTAAAGACCGCTCAGTACATTTGCTTTATTTGTTTCACTTTCTTTCTCACCCAGTCCTCAACCTACCAAAAAAGGGAAATGATCATGAGCATTTACATTCTGCTAATATTTCTGTATGCCTTAGGACAAGTAGTTACTTACTAGTATTTCTCTGCAAAATTTAACTACGTGCCATTTTTCTATTGGAACATTTCACTCATGCAAATTAATTAACTACATGCATCGTCTTTTTGAATATTTTCCTTCTTAGAAATTTGTCATAATGTTCTCTTAATTAAATTTCACTTATGTTAAAATTTCATGTTATAGTGTTAAGTTTACAAAATTTCACTGATTTTTTCAACAACCTGACGATATTTTATAAAGTGGGGATTGTCGATTGCATCTTTTAAGTTGGCTTGTACCAGGAATGGCCGACACACCTTGCAATAGTAAACTGAAATTATTTACTTATTAGTCTTAATGTTTTAATTTTTTTCCTCTTGTTAATCGACGATGTAATTTTTTTTCTATTGCTAATATTCGAATGAGAAAAATTAGTAAAGTTTTAATTTTCTTTATGATAATTACATGTGTTAATCTTTAGAGAGGTTTGCCCGCTTTTCCACAGCGAGAGAATGCATGCGGAAATCAGCAAAACAAAGCTTTCCCCATAATTATAATATAACCTTTGAATTCTTTGCGTTAATGAATCTCAATCAGCAAGCAACGTAATCGAACTTTCGACCTTCATTTCATTAGCACAAAGTAGTTCTATCTTGGAATTATCACTTTAGGAATATGTACTTATTTAGATTAAACTTTCGCTTGTTTGCTTTACTAACACACAATTAGAATTGACGGACTGCAGAAATTAGTAAGGCATTTTATGAATGCGATCAGTAATTTTGTCTCCTTTTTACTATATTTCGTTTAATGAAAGCTTAATGGATATTTAGGCATCGTTTTTAGCGATTAAATTTGAGTAATGGAATATTGCCTTTATCTCTAAAGGGAAAACATACTGATTTTAGGCAGATATCATTACATAAGGATGATAATAATATGAAATAAACATTGGACATAGTCCAAAGCAATTTTCCTTCTTTTCCGCAGAGAGAATATGGAAAAAAATAGGTTAAAGTCTATGTCATAATCTCACCGTATTTTATTAAATATTTTGGTATATGCATTTTCATATGCATAGATAGACACACGCGAAACACACACATACACATCACAATGATAAAACACTTTCTCGGCTAAGTTCTTCTTCTTTTATGTGCCATATCCTTTCAGGACGTAGGCGATCATGGCTTTCCACATCTCCTTGTACCTGGTGACTACTAACACGCTTCCTCCTGTTAAACCATACAACCCCCGTTCTGTCATCCATTAATTGAAGTCCATAAATCTAGAATATAAATATATAAAAACTAGCATGGCCACAAAAAGAGGGATCGGTGTATACATTGATTAACATATAGAATTGATCCCCCATTTTATGCCCTGATAATTTCTTATAAACAGTTGGCATATATAGATTTCAGATATATTTAAGAGTGTAAAATCTAAGTAGGCAAAAGTTATTGATTTGGTTCAAAAAGCTAGTCTTTGAGAACCTAAGTATATGAAAATGCAAAAGAAACATATGTCATATAACGGCATATATGTTCTAGCTTTTGATAATATTTTCGATTCAACATCAAGACTTTTATAAGCATCTTTCAATATACAGTATTATTTAAACAGTGTAGTAGCATTATTATATATTTTAATATTGAAAATTAAAATTGTGTCTTAAAAATATTCTTATTACACGCAATATATTGTTAGGTAAAATTAAGATTTTCAGTAGAGGGGAGAGTAGCTTGGTATACACTTGAATTTGTAAGGCATTTTATTTTTCAGAGGACATACTTTAGGGTTATGACAGTTGCAAAAGTTATTATTATTATCGTTATTTTTAATATGTTAGTTATGATTGATAATATTACATTGTTTTAGCATTTTATTGTTTTTTTTATTATCCTATTAAGGTTATCAGAGAATCTATAACAGTGTTTCAGTGTATTTGCATTAACAGTTTTGCTAAGGGGGTTATTAGTTGGGACGAGTTTGCGAACTTGTGACGACCGGCCACTGGTCGTGATGGCTTCAAAATAGTAGCTAGCTATCAAGTCGACTATTACAACGGTCTTCTTCCTAGCACACGCTGTGAATTTTCATCCCAAGGATGTACCGCTAAAAACTTGCTAGCTATCTCTTTACCAAGTTGAACCAGACTGGACGCCCGTGCACATTTGGATTAATGAAAACGGTAATAAAAGTAATTTGAATGTCGCCTGAATAAGTTGGGGGAAAAGTCTTTATATACCAAAAATAATAAAAAAAGAAATAGAATATGACAATATTTGCAAGTAGAGCGAAAGTTTCGTTTAAACGTAGTGTTTGTCTTCTTAACACTAATTCAAGCTTTTGGTTAGAAATAACTGTTCAATCCACTCGATTTTTCAAATTTGTGACGGGTAAAAATGTCTTATTCAAGTTGTGACGATTCAAAACCTCTTATTCGAAGCTTTACGGAAACTGCCAACGATTGGTTTCTGTGTGGGAGGGATAGCGGCGGCAGTAATTCGGCTTATCTGTCTTAGCTCAGCGAAACATCTTTTCTGTCGGACGGTCTGCTGGACCCTTTCTGTTTCTTTACACCTTCAGCCAGGAACTCTATCGGAGGCGACCGTCTCTGTCGCTACGATCGGCACCCAACGGCGTGGCAATTATCTCTGTCACTGAAAATCTTTAGTCAAAAACTCTACCAGAGACGACCGTCTCAGTCTCTACAGTCGTGGCTCCCAGGCTGGGAACCGTCACTTCACTGTCGTTACATCTCGAGTGGTCCCAATCCAACTCCAACTAATAATAATTTCTTTTGTTCCGTCGTGCTAAAATAGTGTTATATTTTTCCTCATACAAAATAGTGTTACAAACTAGGTTAAGGAATTTATTGGCAAATGTGGAACTAATCATTTGGTTAAATTATTTTTTATTTCGATTATGTATGGTATTATTGGTTAATTTGATTATGATATTTAATAGAATTGCATTTATAGCCGCTGTTTTTAGGACTGTATTATAATAATGACTGTGTTTAAAGAAAATATCTTCAGTTAAAGAAATGTGGTTTATAATGTGTTCAACCGAATGTGGTATATTTAAATAATAGATGGAGGGTGATTAGATTTAAGGTGTATGCAGATAGGGTTTTGATTATGTTTTAATTAGAGTAAGCAAGCGTTATTAAGTATAACAATGTAATATGTAGAAAATTAAATGTTTTATGTTGGTTATGGTCTAATTTTGTAATGAACAAATTTTTAAAGTAACTGACTGAGGACTGCACTTCCATTATTATTGACCACTAATATATATATATATATGTATATATATATATATACATACATATATATGTGTGTGTGTGTGTGTGTGTGTGTGTGTGTGTGTGTGTGTATGTGTCTGTGCGCGTGCGTGTGTATGTATGTGTGTGTGTGTGTATGTGTGTGTGCGTGTGCTGGGACAGAGGATCATTATTTGAAATTATATTGTTAAATATAATAGACAAAGAATGTCTGTTACTTTGATCATGAGCCATCCTAAATTTCGTATGTTTTTTTTTTCATTTCAGCTGCAAATACGGACAAAACCTTCCTAATATTCGAATATTTTTTAAGCTGGTGCTTGATTGAACCTTTTGACTCACGTGAACCACCTTCAGAGCGGTTATGCGGACATCTAATAAAAGCTTTTCCCTTTAAATTTGATATTCAGTTATGATGATGTAGACAATTTCTTTATCATGATAATGGTTACGGAAGAATAGACGAATGTCGTAAATTCAGGAGGCGGTTCTATGACGTTGAAGAGACCTAAATATGAACAACAAGATGCAATGTAATATATTGTGACAAGTGTTAAATCTAACCTCACTGAATGTGGTTTGCTTTGTTTTAATGTGGATGACTTCCAATATGTGAAAGTTCTATTACAGTGGTCATGTGTGAGCATTGTTGTTATCAATAATATCTGTTTAAATTTATGTTTAAGGTTGTTTTTCTATGAAATGCTATTCAGTAGAACTAAGATCAGAAAAGTTACAAGTGAGTATACAAGAGAGCGAAGTTTTAGTAAATCCAATATAGTTTGTGTTTATTATTAGTATCAGAGATGCAATCACTGAACGGACATGTAAATTAATAAACTACATAGTTTTGTGCTTTTTTGTTTATTGTTTTTTTTGTTTTGTTTTTTTTTTCTAGAGGGTACGTAGTTATATTGAAGTCCGTTGTTTTATATTTTTCATAATGTACGATGAGCTTACTTTTTATATTATTATACATCAGTTTAACATTTCTACCTATTGTCTTTTGAGTGTTGTTTTAACGTGTTTATAATTAATATGCATTTGGTTACATTTCTTATTCAATGTGTCTTGCTGTTTAAGGACGTAGGCGATCATAGCTATTCACGTCTCCCTATCCTTACTGGCTCTAAGTACACATTCTCCTGTTCCAGCACGCAACTTCCATTTTGTCATTTACCTGTTCAGGCCCTCCAAATATGCTATACACTGTTTCCCCTGTCTTATTTTTTTCTGTATCCAGCATGTTACTAACAGGTTCATAAAGCCCTGCTTTCTTATTGCATGACCCATAAAGTTTAACTGACTCTTCCGGATGCTCAGTAATAATTTTCTTATAAGTAAATTGTTTTATGTTTATTTTGACGTATTGTCAATCTTATTAGATGTTTTATTAAGTTTATTCAGATACATTTTGATTTAATAGCTAATAACAGAATAAAGTAATCTATTAGTAAAATATTTAGAATATGATTTTAGAAGAAAGCATAATGCGTTGACTGAATTATTTTATAATCGATAACTCATGTCGTTGAAAGCATTCACTATTATAATTAAGAAGACTCGTGTTAATGTGACTGTGTTTGCTATATAGAGAAGTATAAAATTGATGTTTGCTAGAATTAATGAATACATCAAAGAAAAGATGTTAATTATTAATATTAAGAACTAATATAAATTTTAGGAAGACGTTAATTTCAAATTTATTTATGAATTTATGAATTGTGCAGATCGATGAATATTTTTAGCGAAAAAGAAAATGCCACCTATGTATCGTACATATATTAGGACTTTATTAGTGTCATTAGGTATACTATTTTCCAAATGTGTCATATGGTAATTAAAAAAAATATCCTAAGTGATATCCCATCGAAATATCATTTATTTAAGTAAATATATTTTCTAGGGCAACAAGAAAATGTAACTGAATTGTGCATGTATTCTTTTAAATAGTGTGTTTAATATTAATTGACAGAAGAGAAGTATGAATATATACATATCACGATTAATGTCAGTGGTTTCATGAAAGGGACCATTAGTAAATAAATGTTGCATATCTAAAGATGCGATTATTTTGTTGTTTGGATTTACAGCATAAAAAATTATGTATAATACTAATAACAGTGTAGGTCAAAATAAACGTAAACCATTAGCCTATATTATTATACCCAAATACATAATAATTATATAGAAAACAAAAAACACACAAACGTAACAGGTAGAAATGTTAACCCATCAATTATAATAAACAAATTAAATTAATCATATATGATAGAAAAAATTAAAACAATTTACGTTATAATCTCTGATAATCCTACGATCATACAATTAAATCTTCTACAAAAATTAATTACATATCAGTTAAAAACAGTATCTCTGATAGAAGTAATAAACGCACTGCATATATTGGTTTTACTAAAACCTTGTTCTATTAGAACCACTAGTCAGCTTTCTGATCGTAGTTCTATGAAACAACATTTCTTAAAAAAATTACCTATTAATATGTTATTAGATAAATATTAGTTGATAACACAAAAATACTTACATATATACGCACAATAAAATCAAAATTCAGATATTGAAGGATATATATTAAAACCAAGTAACCGACACTCAATAAAATTATATTCAAAATAATTACAAATATCACGTTGAACCTAAACACATATGTCTCTTGTTAAATAATTCAGTATCTTACATGGTAAGACGACATACGACCGCATCTTGAGTTTACAACATGCGTCTGCTATTCCGTGACAGTTATCTTTGCATAGTACTCTTTTATGGCAAGATAACAGAATTTCATATTTGAAGGTGAATACATTGTTTAAATGTTCGTATAACAAATCTGAAGAGTGTTCATATCAGTGGAAATCTTAGACTCAGAAAAGCTGGTTAAAAAAATATCCAAATATTGAACAAATTTGTTTTTATTTTCATCTAAAGTGAAACAGACATGAAATTTAGTACGTTTTATCATCAAACATAACATTATATATATATATATATATATATATATGTGTGTGTGTGTGTGTGTGTGTGTGTGTGTGTGTGTGTGTGTGTGTGTGTGTGTTTGTGTGTGTGTGTGTCTGTTATATTTAACATGATATATATAAAGGCGAACTGGGAAAATAGAACATAACACCTTTTGCTTGAATTTACTGAATCGGTTTGAAATGATATTTATACAAATTTAAACTGGATTAAAAAAAATCAGGTAAATATAGAATGTTGGTTGATTGATTGATATTTACACCTGTGGGAAAGAAACAAAGTGCTTTGTCTTTGCGTTAGTTTTGTAGCAAAAAGAAAATATAACTGAGCAAGTGTATCAGTTTGCGTTTAGTATGTATCGCTCTAATAATAGTATTGTCTTTCTGGAAAGTAGTTTCTGTTAAGGTGTCATTAAATAAACTTAAACTTTATGTGTAATAATTATTTTGTTTTATTTATCCTTTATTTTCATGACCCAAAAGTAATTAACAATTATACATATACTGAAATATCTATTTTGTTTTAAAATATATAGTATGAATATACATTTTGTAATTTTCAAAATAAAAATCATTTATATCTTTGCAGAAATGATCTTGCATTTCTAAATGACTTTTTCCTCTATTTTCCTCACAAATTTAACATCTGAATGGAAATGTCGCAGAAGATAAAAAATTCTTTTTATAGAAGTGTTTAAATGAAAAAATTGAGGCTTTGGCGAGAGAAAATGCATTACATTGGTGAATTAGACTACATGAAATCGAGGCATAGCAAAGTATCCATTAATTTATATTCACTTGTCCTTAATCACTGCTTAATAATTAGGTACAATGTATTGGATCGAAATAAAATCTCAGTAGAGAAATATACGTGATAAAATTATAATATGAATTCTTAATTTAATTATAATAATAATAATAGATTACATGAATTCTAATTATTATTCCAATTATCATTTAAATTGATAAATAAAATTACATAGACGTAAAAATAAATCTTACAAAAACTCCAAATTTAGATGAATAAATTGTCTAAATTTATTTTAATTTAAAAACGTGAATCTTTATTCTTTACATTCAGCTTCTGAAATATATACCAAATCATCAATTTATTCCAAATTATTTTTTATTAAATATTTCACTTGTATTCGATTAACATTGATTTTAAACTTTCAAGACGAACGAAGTTTTTCATACATAAATTTATATAATCCTCTGATTATCATTTTTCGATTTTTTCCAAAGAGACCACAATTTCATAAGGAATTTTGGAAAGATAATCTCAGAGAGATAATACGTTTTAAGAAACAAATTAAGTTTTATAGGAATTTAATATAATGCATATCTAGATTTCAGTTATAAATTTGCTTAGAATCTCAGCAAGCTATAAACGACCAGGCATGTTCACAGGAAGGAACAGATATACGACAATTTCTTTAAAAAACGAAATTATAGTCTAATAGTGAATAAATGCATATACACGTCCTTATTTTTTTAATCGTTTCGCCCCAAGCAATGTGGTACCGCTAGTGATGCACAGGGGTCTCTATAAGAGTAACAGTTTAGTCAGGAGGAGAGTGAAGAGAAAGACGAACCAGTTACAGAGGTTGAGAGATAAAGGTAAAGAGATGGATAGAAACATAAGTGCGAAGAACTTCTCGAAGGTTAGGAGAAAGGAAAAGAACAATATATATGGGGTAATTGTGGCGCAGTGGATATCGGCTCGGAATGAGAAATCGGGGAACCGAGTTCGAATTCCAGTTGAATTCATTGCATTCACTTACGCGCAAATAACCTTGGGAAAAGGTATTAATCCGGCTCTTCCCTCCGGTTATGGATTAAATAATAGGACAGATTGGGTTCTATAGCCTTGGTCGGCAACCAGTCTACCGCAGAAAGCAATGGCAACCTACTGCGGGATAATCTTCTGCCCAGTCAGTCATGTCTCTTTCGTGACATGATCGCCCAAGCGTGGATCGCGCATGGCACTTAACTGACTGACTGATGTAAAAAGTGGAATCAAATGGATAATAGATGGGTACTGACATTGCATTTAAATTGCTTGGGGTTGTAACCGTCATGTTAGAATGTATACAAAAGTGAGTTCCACAGGTTGCAAGTGCGAGACAAGTAGCTGATGACACAATGTAAATGTGGATTTTGCCTGAAATGATTTTAATCCAGGTCGAATAGTAACAGGGCTATGCATAGAAGAACTGAATATGAACCTATGAATATAAATTGCTACATTTGCTGTAAGTTATATAATAAAAGACGGGATATTTAATCTGAAGATCTTTATATTTTTCTAAACATTTTCACTTGAATCTTAGCAATGAACTTTCCAGTTTCTCTCCGTTTTCGCTTTTAACGTTTTAATTTAACCAGTAGCCTTTGTTTTTCCAAAAATATTTAAATAAATCCTAGGAGGGTAACTACTAGAGATAGAAATTAAAATTTATCTACATTATTCACATTACCGTCCAAAGAAAATGAACTTATTTAAACAGTAGAAGAGTTTTAGAATCTCTTGGTTTCTGCAGTACTTATCAGAGGCGGTAAATGTCCCTTTCAGGTGCCAACGCCATGATTTCTGTGCAAATGTATATGCTGGACTCAAATCAACAATTAGTTATTGAATAAACTTTACTTTTTTGCTTTGAATGTCCATAAAAAATCGAACTATATCTCGCACTTTTTCTCTCCCGTAACTCTCACGAAGTCATGTAATTAAATGCAGAATGACGTTCTACATAAGCAGAATTTTCTGTTGAATTTTGGTCGTTTTTCTTTCTTAACTGAAATTTCTGGCGATGTACTTCCTGTATGAAAGTAACAAGCGTAGAAATACAATAGCGCATTACTTTTTTACCGGAAGTATATGGCTGGAAGTATCAGTAAATGAAGAAAAATCGAGCAAAAATCTGCCAGAATTCATTGCATTCCGCAGTACGTCATTCTGCGGTAAATTACATGACTTCGTGAGAGTTACAGGAGAGAAAAAGTGCAAGATAATGCTATTTTGGATAAATTTGAAGGGGAAAAGCGTCGGGACTTACAACGAAAATTTACCTCAGAAGCTTATCAATTCGGGTAATCATAAGGAAAATTTGAACTAAACAATTTATTGAATCTACGTGAATTGGGTGATTCTCGTTCGACTTACTATGTTCTGTGATATCGCTGCTAATTATTATATATTAATGTTCATTTATTACTTGCCCTTTTCCACCAGCCCAGCTAGTGAAATAGCAATAAGTATGTCACCAAATCTACTAACAAAATTTCTAATCCCCTAGGCTACTAACTTATTTTAGTATTTTTATATTTACTATCATTTTGATAACAACTTTTCATCTGTTTTTTAAAAACTTTGTGACTCTGATATTCAATGTAATCCAGTGAAATCAGCATTACATTTTTGAAAACAGGAAATTTTCCTTCTCCAAATATGATTATTCGATTTTTAAATCAATAAGCCCCATTTGTCAGATTCTGGTATTTTCAGCACGATTCAATTATTTTCTATTCGGCTTCTTGTGGGGAAATTCTATCTTGGCCTTCGGCTTATCGGCTCTCGCCTCTCTTACGTTTCTCATCTGCCAAAATGTTAATTGTTTTGCTAAGTTCTATCAAATGCCAGTCTTTTCCAATTGAAACAATGGTAAGCCGATCGCTTTCTTGATCGGCTGACCGGTCGAGGGAACCTTGATCCGCTTACCAATTTTCTGCTTCGATTAAAGGTACAAATAAGCACCGTAAACAATGTGCTTCAGTTGCAAGGGGAATGGAGTTTGTTGAAACGCAATACGCAGGATCCTTATTTGCTAATGTCAATACAACTCATGTCAAACTCTGTTAATGAAATATATCGAATTTGAAGTTGCAGAAATAGTAAAACAAGCCTACCAGATTGTTAGAATCTAAAATGGCTGTAATGTCGAGTGTAGTATTCTGGTTTCACAAATCGTAGCTCGGGTTCTTTCTCTGTTGGATGGTCCCAAAAGTTTTTACATCTACTCTGTAGTATTCAAGAAATTAACAAAAACGTCACATGATAAAACACACACAAATAGTAAAATAAACCGTCTCTTCTACTGCATCAGTTTTTTTTTCTTGCTCTTTACGTTTATTTCTTTCCTGATAGTTAAAATCATAAAACATTTAAATGCTACATAGATTGCCATCTCCTTCAAATCCATCAATCATTAATCTTTTCTTCGCCACTCCCTGTACTCAGTCTCTTTTTATTATTTTAACATATTGCTCACTAGTGGCGGTATCGCTTAACGTAGGGTGAAAGGATTAATTAAAAATAACCAAAAAAAAACAAAAAACGATCATGCACAAACGTTTGAGTATGAAATATACGCCTGTCAACTAATTTCACTAAGCTATTTATTTAAGAAGTAGAAAAAGAATTTTTTCTAGAAATGTAAATATTTTTAAAACTTAATACGGTGCATTAAACAGACACAGCCTTTGCCCTAACAGGTTTAATAACTTGGATCATTTTCTTATAATTAAACGGATAACAAAATACAAGTTCGAATATTAACATATAGCTTTGACGGACCAACGTTAAATGTCGAACGTCGTCTGTATACTGCTTAGAAATACAAGTTGCTGTAAGCTTGGATGTGGAGGAAGTATAGCGAATAATGGCTGAGAATTGGACCGGTGTTTCGGCTACTGTTCTGATTGTTATATTCATTATGGCTAACGCATGTGGAAAATGTATGAGTTCACGTATTCTCCTTCTAAAGTTTGGTTAAATAAAGAAAAAAACAAAAAATAAAAATAAAAACAGACTTTTAATAAATCATTATTTTGTTCAAAAGAATTTTTTTTTCTTTTTTGATTCGTAGAAGAAAACAAATCAATCAATAAAATATAATTTTATGAGTGAATGTTTTGTAACTCGAGGACGGCATCGATCACGTTGGTTAGGAATTCAGTTCCTATTGAAAAATATTTAATATTTCAACATTGGCTTTTTTCATTTCTTAGTGTGACTGAAGCGAAACATTTCGTCAAAAGCAAACGGAACAGAGAGAAACATACCCCCATCCAAAAAACACATACAATAACGATTCAGTTGCTTATTTTATATCACCTTTCTCAATCTGCCCAGCAAATGCTTTTATATTCAGATAAACTGGTAATATCATATAACAACACGAAAAATCTTCAAGGAATTTTATATATGGCATCCAGTCATGTCAAGAATAAGCTCATCAATGCGTAGCTATATGTATCGGTGTGGGATGTACCATGAGATCACAAAAATGATAAATGAGTTTAGAGGCTGTCAACTTGCTGTAATGGCACAACAAATGCAACTTCAGCCATCGCCTAACACAGATTTCCCGGGGACGAGGTTACACATCAATTACATTGGACTAATAAATGATTACTATTACCTTTTATACAAAGATGGTTGAAACTATAATAGCGTTAGTCGACGATCGCGTACTCTTAAATATGCGTGTGTGTGTGTGTGTGTGTGTGTGTGTGTGTGTGTGTGTGTGTGTGTGTGTATTTCGTAAATTCATCTAGAGTCCGGTAATGTGCTGCTTCAGTTTATGGTAGATTAAATATTGACAGGCATTTGCTAAGAACTCGTCAGTTATTTTAGCTTTTCCGCTTAAGATCGATTCTATTTATCTGAAGTTTTGATGGCGTTTTTGACAGTTTTGATAAGAATATCTGTTACTCGGATTAATTCATAACCGAGGTCTAATAAATAAATTCTGAACGTTGTAGAGGAGTAATTTTTTTTATTTATTTTGCATTAAAGTGTAAGAGAATGAATGAAATATGATTCACAAATTAGATAAGGAATATATTTCGAAATGTTGTTTATTAATATACGTGTACTCTGCTTAAAACTAAAAGTGTTTAGTCGGTTCCTAGGAATTGAAAATATGACCGATCTTAAGTATTTCTCAATAAGAGAGACACATTAACACATTTTGATAATGTTGTCATTCTAATTTCTTTCAATGAAAGCCTCGAGAGCTAATCAGGGAAAAGTATCTTAGATGTCTACTGTCGATTGGTTATATAAATATTTATTTTTAGGTAACTATGATTTTGAGGGAGAAAGATGAGCAATCTTTAAATGAGTGGATGATATTGAGGTGCTTGGGAAAGTAAACACATATTGAACGATGTGGCTATTTTTTAACATTGGCTTTAGTTTATTTTACAGAAATACAACATGCAAATGATTATAATAGGACTCTATAGAAGTGGCATTATAATTCCTACAGTTGAGCTGTAAGAACTAACGAACAGCATTATTATGTATATTAGTTATGAAAAAATATTTGACAATACATTAGCTAAAATGTGGAGCAAATAAATTTAACATCCATCAATGGGTGAAGACTGAGTAGAGATTCTGGAAATAAGAACAATACAACTTTACTTTAGTATTTTCCTATATTTATCGGATGAGGCAGTACTTACCCTACTTACATTATTCGGACTATTGCTTTCATCTTTGCTGCCATTTGTACGAATTTTCCACCGTTGTAAACACCGATGCTAGGAATTTCTAACCGAACCATTTATTACGATTCTCATTCATTAAAGACACATGACCCAGTGGATATATACGTTGGTTATTACCAGTGACTTGATCCAAACAGTTATCAGTTCAATACCAGGTTAAAACGTAACTTACAGAGTCCAGTTAGAATGAGATAACTCATGACAACCAAAAGAGGCTTCACGCAAAGAATGAGAATGTTATACGTAATTGATTGTATTAAAAGTTTCAGTTCGAAATTCTTAGCACCTGAAGGAAGCCAGAGCGTACAACGGTCGAAACTTCGAAAAAAATGGCAACATATATGAGGACAATAGTCCGAATAAAGTAAATAGCGTAAAGTTTACCTTAATTCGAAAGTTTCAAATACATTCTGAGGTGATAGATCGCGCCTCGTATATTTACAGTAATTTTGGTTATAGTTTCAATTCTGTAAATCATTTCTACGAATAGAATAAAAAAATAATTTTGACGTTTGTATTTAATATGAGATTCAAGAAACGATCAAATATTGCCGTCTCATTGAGAGCTGTACCATTCATCGGGTACAGATAATCATCAGGATCTGATCCTGATCATTATACAATATTATGATTTTTGAAGTACTATCTTTAACAAGTCAGTTCTTTCTCCATTGAATGTTAGAGAAAGTTAAGCGTACAGCTGCAATGATCATTATGACTTATGGAGGTTTGTCCATAAACTATGCTATTATTTGTAGATATGCTTGCTATTGAACTGGCAATGCTCCTAAGAATATCGTTATACAATGCAAAATATAGTATTGGGTGAGTAGCTCATTCCTTGGGACGCTTGATTCGAGTTCATGCATTTAAACAAACTGAGTATTTATAACAACATTCATGTACCGAACTGGGAGGAAGGGTTCGATTATCGAGTAAAACCCAGTCTGTCCTGTTATTTAACCCATTACTGGAGAGAGGAGACAGATTAATACCTTTACCAAGGGTATTTGTGCGTAAGTGAATGCAAGGAATTCAACTGGAATTCGAACTCTGCAACCTGATTTCGAATTACAGCTTCCTCATTACATATCCCAAAAACTTCAGCTGTCTCTTCCTGATGTTAAATATCAGTTTCCATCTCACGTCCATCCTCTCCAAAACCTCGTCGTTGTTCACATTTTGCGTCTATGTCATTTTCAGCATCCTTCTGTAGAGTCACATTTTATTTGTTTCTGTCTTTCATCTTTGATGAGATTTTACTTAATTCGCTGTCTTATTGAAGGACTGATCACATAAAAATACAGTACTCACTTCATTGTTTTCAGTGAAATTTTCCCGACACTTAATACATAACTTATCTTCTGTAATGCATCCTTGGCCATGCCAATAGGCTTTCAGATCTCAGTATTGCACATACCGTCATCTGTTAGAAAATTCCCAGGTATTCAAACTTCTGTACCTGTTTGATTTTAGTGCCATGGACAATTAAGTCTCGTCTTTTAATGATTATCATGGTTTCACTTTTCTTTTAGTTTTATGTAGTCCTTCATTTCTACATTGTTTATATGTAGTCCTTCATTTCTACATTGTTTATATGTAGTCCTTCATTTCTACATTGTTTATATGTAGTCCATCATTTCTACATTGTTTATATGTAGTCCTTCATTTCTACATTGTTTATATGTAGTCCTTCATTTCTACATTGTTTATATGTAGTCCTTCATTTCTACATTGTTTATATGTAGTCCTTCATTTCTACATTGTTTATATGTAGTCCTTCATTTCTACATTGTTTAACTAATTCCTGTTGGATGTTGTGTACTTTCGTTCTTGTATCTGCTATCAGCACTTGAAGGAGACTCTGGAGAAAAATAGTTACTTGAATGGACATTTGGCAGGTGGCTCCCTCAGGTTGAGTTTTTTTTAAAGTTCCACATATACCCTGCTATCACCTAAGTAAAATCTTGTATGTGCAAGAATATGAGCGATCCAATTTATTGTCCGTGTAAGGAAAATCCACAAATATTAGAAAACTTTATTAGTTACTTTAAAACATTCTTGTCAATGGAAGATATGCCTGGAGACACAATAGATTTTTGAATGAATTGTTCAAAGCTATAAAAAGATATATGAATTATGTGTCATCTAATTCAACGCAGCCGTTTGTTTCAAAGAGAAAAATATAATTCAGCTAAAAGCAAAAGAGCAAATATCTAGCAATACCCGGATATAATATATTTATTTCAGCTGGTATTTCGGAGATATCGCCAAACCTTTCTGGTTGGCGTGATGATTACACAAAAAATAATATCATCTAAGGTTTTGCCACCAGATATTATTCTATTATCAAGCGTGAACTATAAAATAATTCTGGTAAAAACACCAGTACCAGAGGAAAATTAGACGGAATAAAGCCATGAATATAAAACTAATAAATATGAAAATCTACAAACAAAACTCGAACAGGATGGTATGATGGTACGATTAGGGTAGTTAAATTTGAAGCACTGGGTTTCGTTTCATGCAAATTGTACTAATTTCATGGCCAAATTGGAATCAAATGGCGTAAAGGGTCAAACGTATAAAACGCCAAAAGGATGTAAATGAAAATAATTTTCTCAGGATATGAAAAAAAGAAATGTTCCGTGAAGCATTTCAGTGAACTTGAAGACATGACCTGATCATGATTGCGTAATGAGGTTCATGTCGTAATCTCAGAACGCGAACAAGTTTTGCCTTTTTAGTATTAATTTTAATTTTAATGTTTTTGTAAATCTAATTTCGCCCTTAATATTTGAAAAAGTATAGCTATAATACACTAGAAATTCTATTAAATTATTATAATGGAGCGCCACATCAGTGATGGGGGTGGTGTGCAAGTAAAACCGTTGAGAGGCAGGTCCCGAAAATGTAAGAATTATCTACTGACGATCCCAACTGATTTGATGTGTAAATTCGAGCAAAAGACTTTCAAAAGAGACGCAAATCAAAGTGAAATCATATAGGAACGGACGGTTGATGGAGGTGTCATGGACCTGAGAAGCATTATACATTTAGTTTGCACTTAGGAGAATCTCAATTACATTTCAAGTATTTCTTTTATATATATATATATATATATATATATATATATATATATATATATATATATTATGCTCTCAATACAATTGAGCTCTCTAGTTTCCGATTCTGCGATATATGAGTTATTTTTTTCGATGCGTTATTTATTTTGATTTGTTATTTATTATTTATTTTATTTATTTATTTTATTTTATTTTATTTCATCTATTCTAATTGCTACTATGACGGTAGTTGTTTGTGAATTTGTTTATTATCTACTTGGAATAAATAATTCTTCATTTTGTTTAATTTATTCTCTTCAGTTTTCGATTTTTATATAACGTGGTAAAAATTGTTTTCCGGTCAGCATATTGAGATTAGTTTGTTTTGGTCTGCAGGCTTTGGATTGTTTGTTGTAGGCTCATGTTCTTTTCCGTAATTTCCATGATATTTTTGGTGTGATTTGGGTTTTGCTTTTAATTTTCCAGATATAGTTAGAAAGAATTATGGTGTTCGCGCATATAGTATTTGTGAAATAATATTTCGTGTGCGTAATTTCTTTGTTTCCAATATCCTTTTTTTTATTCCTATGTATACCTTTTCTCATTATCTGATGATTTTACCGCTGCTTGGTGTATTATGTTGTTTTGTAAACAATTACCATTTAAGGGACATTAATTCCTTATTCAGCAGTTACACGTTGCTTTACATTTTGCAGTGTGTTTGCCGATAGTTTTTCTGTTGTGTTTTTTAATATTTGTGAAATGTTCACGGGGCAACTGTATCTGATATTCACCGTGTTTTGTTGAATATTTTTTGGAGAGTGCTTGATTCCGTGAAGTTTTTGTGTTAGTGTCTAAAGAATATTTTTTCTGTTTTTTGTTTTTACGTTTAACCCACCGTAATGTAAAAACCTAAAAACAGGCATAATAAAAACATTCTTCAATTATTATAATTTCCATAAGTATTCAACTTTCTGGTGAGCAATTATTTTCATATGCAACAAAACGTTCGCAATATTTGAGTGAATAGCCTGAATGTTTTAACACAAACAATATTCTCATTATAATTAAGCATATTGATGGAAGTAATTTGTTATGGATATTTTTTGCGACAGGAAATCTCACAATTAATAAAGGAAATGGCAATAACGTCTAGGTGAGTCAATACCCCTAGGTTGTACTGTTGAACATTTCATCAGAAGCATTGCACAGTTTTCTAATATATTTTACATTAAATCGGGTTGATGAAACTTTTAGGAAATCATCGATATTTGTGTTAACTCAAAGTCTGAAGGCTTTAATGAATGGACAGATGAACGTTCTTTTGCAATTAATTGACAATTCTAGAATTGGTTCCATATAAAAATAAAAATCGGCAGTCTAGTTACTCATGAAAATTTATATCCGTAAAATATGTGGAAAGAGCGTAAAAATGTGATTTCAAATCAACTATATGAAAAAATAAAAAAAATTCTATAGAAAATTCATAAATGAACAATTTTGTAAATATTAATACATCGGATATTGTTGTAACACTGTTTAAGGAGTCACAAATAAAACAGGAACACGGGATTAGTGCAAACAATTGTATTAGTAAAATAACGGGTAAAGGTACAATATACCAGCTTGTTCGTCTAGCTGACGAACAAGTGGTGTTGGTTATCAAGGTCGCTGTACGGTAAATTACCCTAGAGGTGTCTGACTCATACCACACTGGTGCTCCCCTGGTGACAATTAGTCACATGGTATTTATGTAGCTTCAGTTAGTCTATTTCTATGTTAATGGGTAGGTCCGCCACAACAGATACGCCAAATTTCACATTAATAGCTGTTTTCAAAAGAATGTAAAGCTTCTGTATCAGTTCACTTTCTCACGTTACGTATCTATCTTGATGTAATTTAGCCTGTGTGTAAATTTCATTTGATATATTGCAGGTCATCTTTTTTCACTACTTTCTCTCCTGAGTATCTCTTGTATTTTATGTCAGAAAAATTTTATAATTTTCTAATATTGCTAATTTTAGACAAACCCACGAAGAATCTCTAATATGATCAATCCCGACTTGTCAGCTCAGATACAGTCACTTTCTCACCGGTGCAATGTGGCTTACCTGTGTCTCTTCTACAAATACTTTCATGGCTTCTGCTCAGATTAAATTAGATCACTGTTACCAACCATACATAAATTTGCTCGAGCCACAAGATTAGCAATTAGGTCCCACCCTTTTACTGTGAAACGGATAAATTGTAAACACAACTTCTACTCCACCATCTTCTTCCCTAGCATTTTCCGTCTGTGAAATTCTCTTCCATTTACTTGATATCCTGACAGCTACAATCTATAAGAATTTAAATGTAATATCAATAGTCATCTCCTATCTGACTTGCCTGCATCCTCTCTTTCATTCTCCTTTCTCCGTCTACTATACTTTCATCAGTATTCTCATCATTCTCCTACCCTCTTCCTGTAACCTGTTATTCTTTCTCATAACTTACGTCCTATGTAACCCCCTGCTCAATAGTGGGAGTAAATTGCCTTGCTTGGGGCGACATGATTATAAAAAACGCCTGTCAGCTTATTCACTGATTTCTTCTGTTCCTCTTGCTAAGTGTATTTTTTGTGAGTGTCAAACTGTCTAAGCAAGATTTCTGCATAATGTGCCCCAGAAATATAAACTAGTTCTTTCTGATATTAAATATTATAATTTGATTTGTTTTCATATTCTCCAAAACTTTGTCGTTGCTTAGAGGTTCAGTTCATGTTATGCTAAACATCCTACTGTAGAAACCTATGTCATTTTCTTTAAGACAATTTTTCATTTGTAAGATTATCAAGCATACATTGCCAGATAGAAAAACTAATATTGAATAATATATTTCAGTACTCTTCCCGATGTTTCTAAAGACGTGTTTTTTGTTTCTTAATAGTGTGTTTAATCTTCGAAAGACATCTTTCTGTATGTCAATGCACCCCAATAATTTGGTGTAGCATATTCAGTCCTATGTTAAAACGTTTCCCAGATATTGGAATGTTTGTAATTGAATGATTTTGTAACTTGCATTACTTTAACTGACTACTTGTGTCATAATTTTATGTATTTATTTTGCTTCTTATAAGAAATTTTATTATACGAACAATTTAGTTTCAATGTGTTAATTGGAAATCCTAATGAGGCACTGAAAGTATTACTCGTATGCAAAAGTACCGACAGTTACAGTTGTCTATAACAATTGGTTTCAAGAACCTCACATTCATATATTGTACGATTCTGTGGAATAATATTTCAAAATGCTAACATTATAATTTGAAATGTGCGGCTTTTCTTATATGTTAGTTTTGGTTAAATGACAAAGATACTCTAAAAATTAAAGTTTCTTGATTTTACATCCATATTATTAGGGCCAGTTATGTTCAACTACGACATAACTAAATAAAAGAAGCAACAAAAATAAAAAATCAGTTAGAATTTTTTAACAGTAATAGAAAAGAAAATGAAAATATAAAACAGCGGGCATCATAAACATTGAAAGAGAAAGAAGTAAATTTAAGAAAATAAAAACAAAATGGGTAGAGAATGTTCCCGATTGTCTAAAAAGCCTTCAATCTAAAAATTTCTGATAGTCGAGAAAAAACAAGAAACTTTAACGAAATCATTTTATCATAATATATTTATAACTAAAATAAATATATTCTAATAAATATTACATAAGTCAGAAAATGAGAAAATAATTAGATTAAATATTTTAAATTAAATTGGTAGAAAATCTAGCATAACAAGAAACTGGAGGTGTTGAACAAAATGTCGGCTGATCGTTATATTGGGTTTAACTGAAAGTAGGGAATAAGGTTAGTCATTGCAAATACATATTAATATTAACTCAGTTAAAAGTATAGAACAATGTTTAACGTGTTGAATTATCAATTCTCTGATGGACGCATTTGTTTAGTTTATAACAAATATATTGGTAGCAAATATCTAGCTTAATAGATTATATTTCTGAACATTGTTGTTAAGTTTAAAAAATATCACTAAATTTACAGTGAGAAACTAATGAAAAAAATTAAAAATGCATTTATAACTGCTACATTACTCTGTGATTGCAGTTCTTATACCATTCTTGCACTGCGAAATCTTCCTAAAATCCGTAAAAACTTAAAAGAGTAAAACAGGATTTCAAAGCGCTTTAGTCTTTGCCTATTTTTCAATCCTTAAATGATCTTTGGATTTAGAATTACTCAGGAGCATTAAATATAAAATTATTCATATATATGAGTGATAGAAATCTCACAAATAATATTTGGAAGTTTCTAAAATAACCAGCGTGTGAACAAAGATTCACAGAGAGTTTAACAAGAATTCGCTGAAAATGTATGCCGGTATCAGTGGTTAACGTCTAGTCAAAATAAATAAAAGCCAACAACAAAAACTCTTATTGCAGTTATAAACATTTGTGTATTTGATGTGCAGAAATTCAATTTTTTTTATTTCTGAAAATATTTGAAACTGACTAATAATTCCCGAATTATGTTGTCTACCAAACAATCTCTGCGTCATTTTGCTTGTTAAAATCCCAGCATACAAAAGGCATTAAGGGAAAAGTATTACCCCCATTCTTTATCAGTTGCCTTCACTCCCTCTCTAGAAAGTCCGTAGGAAGGTGATCGAGAGTCTACTCACCTCCCACTTGTGGGGTGGTGGCAAGCGTTAGGTCGACAAAGATTTCTTTGCCCAACGTCCGTTTTTGTAGGGCTGACAATGATATACAGGGTGAATCACAACACACCTCGAGGTTGGTGTTCCTATGCCGCGCATTGAGAGAGGACCCGATTTTAGAGGTGGGTGTTAGGGATGCTATACATAACTTTTCTATATTAAGCGCATCAACTCTTTCGGTTTGCGGTTTAACCGTCTTAAAGGGAGTCAAACTTCCGGGGCCTTTTACTGGAACTGACGAACCCGTCCGTATTGTTGGAGTGTGTTTTGGGCCGGATCTCTTGCTTGAAAAGAATTGATTAGATATACAGGCCATGGTCAGAGCGGTGGTTCGGACATGGCTTCGACGTCTGTTATATGTGAAGAGAAGGATTGAGGCAAGTATTTGAAAAATATTTGAAACTGACTAATAATTTCCGAATTATTTTGTCTACCAGAAAATCTTTGTGACATGTTGCTTGTTAAAATCACAGCATACAAAAGGCATTAAGGGAGAAGTGAAAAATACGTTTGCAAATAATTCATATTGCCAAAAATATTCAAACGTATAATTTATAAATGTATTCACTTAATCATTTGGATTAATAATACTGACACTTTTTACTGAAAATATTAGGTTTGGAAATCTAAATTAAGACAAGTAATATTCACGCTTTAATGATTTATTCTAGATTGCAGTATTTGATCTCATCAAGAATTGATGATTTGGCATTTTATTCTAATATATTCATTATCAAAATATCTAAGTGAAAGGTAATTAAAATATTGAAAATTTTATTGAAAATATATCTTCAATTACCCTATTAAAGAAGACTATGTTTTTTTTGTTTTAGAAAGAACAGAAGAACTACAAAATGTCTTAAGTTTAATAAAACATTAAGTGTTTTTGCTGTAGAAATGAAAGATGTCATGATCATAGAAATCCATTTTAAAGAAATGGCTGTAGTTATGAACGCAAAGAACAAATTAAATAGATGAAGATAATTTGTTTATCATGTTTGCTAAGAAATAAATGAATATCATAATACGAAACTGTCGTGAAATAACGAGAATTATCTTTTCCTCAAAGAGTATTTTCAAAAACTTAATATTCCATATACAATAATAACCAGGGATACCTGCGTTGAATCAGGATTTCTGTAGGAATGCAATATCATTTTGCAACAATAAAATATCACAGTTATCAGTGTAGATTAATTTGCAAGCAAAAATAAATAAATTTCTCTAAACTTTCGCTATTCATTTAAATGCAGATTAAAATATTAAAATCGAAACGGAATGTTGCGAGGAAGTGTAACCAGACCGAATTTAAGTGCTCCTGATATGTACTTTTTATAATATCAATCCAATATTTTTAGAAAACAATTGTATTTATGGTTCATATAATGAACAGGTTTATTCAATAGATACGAAACAAAAAACATTGAAATATTTAGAGAACTTGGATAACACGCAAATTACATTAAATAATTTTAGTGTGTATTGTGAATTAACTGCGTACACATACATATAGAAACAGAATAAACAGTATAAAACATTACAGACTTAGTGATACAACAAGTATGTTCTTTTTTCTGAATAGTTTAATTATGTACTTCAAAAATACTAAGAGGTATCAAATATTTTCGGTAATATCGGTAATCAAAGCTCAGAACGATAAGAACTTATGCTCTTTAAACGGCAAACCCTCTCCAGAATATTTTATAAGAAAAAGTGAAAGGACTATTTACATAGAAGTTAAAGAAATTGAGAAAAGTAGACAAATGTTAATCTTGAAGAGAATGAACGCTCAATTGCAAGCAAAAATCTTAGTAAAACGTATGTAAATTAAAGGGGAAGTTTTAACCCAAAAATCAGAAATAGTATACAAATGGAAGGTTGATTAATAAGTATAGCGACGTGTGATTGTTTCTAAAAATCTTTTAAAAAATATCTGCTGAATTTTCATATAAGGTCACATGTTATAATCGATAGGTAATGGCTCACTGGAAAAAATTGGTTCTAGTGAGGGATTATTGTTTACTGAGTTATGTTCATAATGGTGAGTTTCATCTATAAACGAGATTATAAGAATAATGACACACTTTTTAACTCTGAGAAATGTACAACTTTAATTTTGTGCAATATGATAAAAAAGCATTTGGTGTCGGTTACAATATATACAGGAAGCAAGAAATAAAGAGGGATTAACATATTCACGTTATGCAAATTCGGCCTAATGTTAAAAATTTTGATACGATCCTACATTTTAAACTGCTGTCATCCAGTTTCTATAGGTGTCTTTCGTTCCGAAAAAATTCAAGGAATTTGAAGGTGAAATATTTATTCGATGTATGATTGAAAAGGGTAGTTATTTGGTTAAAATTATGGCGCCTTGGTTATTTGTCATGTTATTTATACTCTTGTTTTGAACAGAGTAAAACCAAATTAACTGTTCCAGGTATTTAATTGGCAATTACGAGCTAACAAAATTCACTAATCATTTTAATAATCGAAGCTACTGCATCTGAAATAAGCGCATCGATAACAAAATATTTAATATTTAGAATATGTTCATCCTGAATACACTCTTCAGTTTCATTGCTTTCATTTGTTCGCATACCTTCTATCCTTCCTTCTATGTATCAATATGGATAACTTCTAGGGATTTCTAACTGAACATTTTATTTAATCTATGCTGGTAGATTGATCTCTTTCCATATATAGAGATATCGTTTACTTTTAGTTCTTATTTTATTTAACACAGTTTAGTTATTGCATATCCTTTTGCATATACAGCCTAATAGAAATCTTTTTTAAATAAGTCAAGAACTTCAAAACCTAGGTGTTTATGCACTACGATGATTAGCTATATAAAATATTCAACTTTAACTAGTTGCTGATTAGGTTGAAACTGTGCCTGATTCTAGTTGACATATTTTAAATTGCTGATACATATCATTTGGTTGTGCAGATGTGGTTGATGCCTAGCTGTCATATATTATTCTATGTTTATTAGCGGCTCCTATATAAGAATAATCCCAATGCTAGACCGACCAATGATGGCATAATAAACTAGCTGATGCGTGCAATACTCCACACATCTAACTCTGCAGTATTCTTACTTGATTCCACGTGAGGTGATGATTTCCCATTTTTCTCCATTCATGGTTTTCCATTCCGAAATTCACTCATCTTCAAAGGTTATTCATCAATTAGTTTCTTCGATTATTTAGTCTCTTCAAAGACTGATTTCATATATGATTCTGAGTATTCCAAAATAATCTAGATATCCCCAAACATTCATTATTTCACGCTACATTTGTTTTGCTGACGTATCAGCCTATAAATCTGCTTGAACCAATACCATTATTTTCACTCCTCTCCTGTCTGATCTATGAAGGGTTGTATGCCATTTGTTGGTGAAGGAATATCTGAAACGCTAGTATACATAATCGGAAAATTATTCCACATGATATTCCTAATGGATGTCTTTTATGACTTTTAATAAGGCCAAATGTCTAGTATCAAATGTCTTGCAACATGCTATATGATCAAATTTTACGGGATTTCAGAGTTGGTTGTCGTTTTGAATATCTTATGTGTTAATTGCATTTGTTTGTTGAATTTGCATAACGTGAATATGTTAATCCCTCTTTATTTCTTGCTTCCTGTATATATTGTAACCGACACCAAATACTTTTTTATCAATTATCCCTCACTAGAACCAATTTCTTCGAGTGAGCCATTAACTATCGATTATAACATGTGACCTTATATGAAAATTCAGCAGATATCTTTTAAAAGATTTTTAGAAACAATCACACGTCGCTATACTTATTAATCAACCTTCCATTTGTATGCTATTTCTGATTTTTGGGTAAAAACTTCCCTTTAATTAACATACGTTTTACTAAGATTTTTGCTTGCAATTGAGCGTTCATTCTCTTCAAGATTAACATTTGTCTACTTTTCTCAATTTCTTTAACTTCTATGTAAATAGTCCTTTCACTTTTTGAAAATTTGAAGTAATATTTAGCAACATAGTTTTGGGGGTATTTTTTGTTAACCCAACGCACAACCCTGAAGATGTTCTCGGAAGGAAATGGAAAATAATAATAAAATCAACTCTGAAAGATACAGCTTATTTCTAACATTTTCTGTTATAATTTTTGAACGTTTATCCGTAAATATGAACAGATTTCATTTTAAAAAGCAGACATATTATTTTATATATATATATATATATATATATATATATATATATATATATATATAGTACTGTACAAATATGATATGCGCTAGCAGAGTGCATTCTTCCACCGAACGCACCGTGGCCCTGGGGTAGAGTCGCCGACTGACGCTAAAGCGGTGGGGTTTCGAACCTGGGTTGTGTAGCAATCGGTGTTTGACTGCGAAACAGATCTGTCTGCGGATGAATATATATATATATATATATAGTACAAAATTTTTATGTATATAAGAGAATATACTGCTCGATGCTCTTAGTGGCAGTCTGTTTCATGAATACATGAAAAGTTTAGGCCATGTTTTATTTCTTTTCGCTCTACTATTTCTCCTTGCTTAAGTGGTACATTTTAGAGTTGCTAAGTTCTATTATTTTTATAATTGAGTATTTTGTAGTCCTCTGAGTATAAATAGTGTCGTTGTTTGTCAAATATTTTATTCATTATTTATTATCGATTACTTTATCATTTCTGTTGCTTTTATTACGTTTATTTGTGCTTAACTGTGCACTTGTTGGTTATTAAGTTTAATTGATTTTTTTTTGTTTACTCGTTTTATTTTATTCATCGTTGATTCGTCGGTATTTAGTGTTCGGTTTATAAGTAAGTTTAATTTGTTAGTGTCTTAGCATTTTTGAGATAATTTATGATCGCTATAATTACCTACGTTCTTAAGCGATTGAACCCATAACTAATGTCTTAAGATTACATTTTTATAGTCTGCAGATAAAATGTTTTAATGTTTTTCATTTAAATAAAGTGACACTCATGACTAAAATCTCTGTAGGCATAGGCTGTCTACTTTCGAAGACTATTGTCCCGGTTACGATGTGAATTGTTCACTCTACTGAGTGTAAATATATAATCTCCCATATTTCATATCTATTTGGATATTAGCAAAGTTCCTACTTGTATGGTTCTTTAGGTTTATGGCTCTGCAATTTTAGTTACCTGTTTTATTTAATTCACCCCAAGCTACTGCGAAAGAAAAATGCGCATATATAAGAAGGATATGATAAAACCATTCCTATTATAAATCGGATACAAGTCATAAACCATTGCTGCTGGTTAAAAGAACTCGGAAGAGTGCCAATGTTCGAGTTTTCTCTGTATCCGCGATGATTTTTGATAATATGTGTAGCTGAAATCCTATCATTGAGAAAAAATTAATGACATAAACGTAAATATGCGAAAAGAGAATAATCTGTGTCGCATATCGCGTTCCTGCAAATAAGAAGAGAATAGATAAACCATATAAATTTTATAACAATTAAGAAGACTCAGAGATATCAATTTAAAGCCAAATATGAATTGTATTATAAAAATGTCTTCCACGTTAAAAATTGTTATTGTATATTTTATTCGTCAGGGTTAGATAAATATTAACTGAATATCGTCGTGATTATTTTTCTTATTCAACCCTTTTTTACAAACAAATAAACACTTAATTACTTACACATATACCTAAATGTGTGCATATGAAGATAGTAAAAACGAATGAATTTTAAATATTTGCAGTTAAATATAAACTTAAACTCTAAACAGAAGCATGAACAGCTGAAAAAGATGAGTTATGATTTTAAAATTGTTCTCCTTTAATATGTTTCATGTGATCGTTTTCATTTTCTCTATAGAGAGCATTAAGGACGGCTCATTGTTTCATTATGTATATATATATATATATATATATATATATATATATATATATATATATGTATGCATTCATTTCACAGAGATTAAACTGAAACAGTTAGATAAATAGATAGATAGACAGATAGATAGGTACATACATACATACATACATACATACATACATACATACATACATACATACATATTTTACAGTCAAGGAGAAAGTAATGTTCAATATTAACCTCCATCTAATGTTTTAGTTTTAAAATATACTCATCTATGTTTTCTGAACCGTAAAACTATTGCTGTCGCCAGCATTCCGAATAATCATTTTCTATTTGGATCATAAATATATGACAAAATATGTTGTTTCTTCTATATATAATCTAATTTTTGTAAAGATTCAGTTGGACGTTTGCTTTATTTAGACTGAATCTTAGAATCTTTCTCAAACATGTTTTGAGAGATTACTTTTCTCTGTTATGTTTTTTTCAGCTTTGGGAGAGAAGACAATTTAAGTTGAATTTGGTGTTTAATAGCATATTAAGTTTTCGAGTAATTTTATGCCAGTCTTTATTATTTTTCATATTTTCAGATGTAATCCAACTAATTTCAGGAACGTTATGACTTTATTTATTTAATGATTTTGAGGAGATCTATTTGGCTGTTTGCCTTCAACAGACTGTTTCTGTTAGCGTTAAGATCAATGCATTAAAGAAATGATTTGGTAATTTTAGAGTGATCTATTCGTAGATGTCTTATTCTAAACCTTTTCCTTTGAGATTTTTCATAATGGCAAGTTTTGTTTTTTGTGTGTTGGTAAGATTGCCTTTTGTTTATTTTGCTTTATTCTTAAAATGTTTTGTTATTGCAATTCATTTTGTATTTCTTACTTAATTAATAATGTTAAACCAGTATATTGTGTTTGATAATTTTCATGATGCATTATTATCTGCTCTGTCATTGTTTGTAATTTCTACATCGTTAAGAATCTAGACGAACATAATTTAGATAATTTCTTTTTTCAATATTCTAGCTATGAAAATGTTTTCCAGCTTGATGTTTTTATATATAGGAATAGTCATATAGAATTTAAAGAGATGATAAATTTAGGAGATTTTTATATAATTATTGCATCAATGGCATTATGTTTAAGTAAATATATCAAAGTTGACCGGAATTTGAACACAGTTAATAGATTAATTTTAATCTATTTATCTTCCCTGGAAAAATGAACTTTATTCAAAACATAAATAAATCATGAATTTTAGAAATAATAATGATATTTTTCTACCTTATATTGATTTATTTTTCATGTATTTAACATAAAGTCACGAAAGGGGATTTCTCTGGCAATTTGCTTTCTTCTTTTAGCATCTATGAATGGGTCAAATAAAGGAAGCGTTAATGACATCGGCAAACGACATCATTCCAAAGAAAAAAAGGCGTAGAAAGAAAAATGAGTGGATAACAATATAAAATTCTTTACATGATGCAAAAGATACGGTGCTGAGAGCAGACTAGAAAAGGAAAGTATAAAATCTACTACAGAAAGTAGTTAAATAAAATAGAAGAAAATAATTACATGTAAACTTCAAGGAGACAATGTATAGTAATCAGTAAAAAAGTGTATCTCAAAATGCCAACTACACGTCGGAGATACTAATATCAAGCAGGTAAAAAAATTAAATACCTGCGAATTATTCTAACAGATGGCAGAAGGTGCTATGTTGAAAACCGAACGTGTATTGTCATAACTAAGGATGCATTCCAGAAGATGAGTTGAATATTAAGAAATAGTAAAGTTTCGCTGGAAACGAAGAAGAATGTATTGGATGGTAATGTCATGTTTGTCCTTCATTTTGGTAGCGAATTCTGAAAAATCATATGAATGATGAAGGAAAGACTTGAAGGAGCCAAAGTGTGGTTCTGCAGAAGGAGAATGAGGACATCAGGAATCGACCATGTGTGCAACAACGATGTTTTGGAGAGGATGGACAAGGAAAAGAGCCCGATACTTGACATCAGTAAAAGACAGCTTTTGTTTCTGGGACAAGTATTGAGGAAAGACGGTTTTGATGAACTGATGCTCACGGAATGCATAGAGGAAAGGAGAGACACATGTATGCGTAACAGACTTTATAAATTTGAGCATACGGATATTGGAGCGGAGTTAAGTGGGCTATCACGAGAAGGGGTGTTAATAGCTGCCACAAACATGTGCAATGACATGAGCGCCTACAACCTGAAAGGACACAGCACATAGAAGAAAATGATGATTGTCTACTAATCATTTTTCTCACTTAATATCTCTTGAGTATGTGTTCTTTCATTTTTTGGTATTCATTATGTATTAGGCGGAATCAAAGATTACTGTCAGAAATAAATATCTAAACAATTTCAAAGTGATTACCATCTGTAAATTTTTCAAATGTGAACATACATAAATGAACACACACACACACACACACATTTATATATAGATATTTATATTACACAGGTTAGCCAAACGCAGACGACATTTCTACTCCTGCAGCTTCCTCTCTCGCACTTCCCGCCTATGGAACTCACTCCCGTATTCTTGCTTTCCTGACGACTACGACCTCCAGAAATTTAAAAGCAAAGTTAATACTCACCTACTAACCACTGGACTCTAGCTCTCTCCCCTCCCCTGTATAATCTTCACGTTCTCTCCGCCCATGTATCTGTCATTGCACCTACTTTCTCAGCTTTCTATTGTTCCTTTCTAACTAGCTTGTACTCCTCACTCTTTTCTAATTAATCTTTCTACATTTGTGTTACCCCCTGCACATCAGTGGCGTTTCTGCCTTGCTCGGGGTGAAATGATTAAAAAAAAACAAAAAAAAACACATGAACAATTTTTTTTCTGTACAAAATTCCCCCTTGGACTTCTAAAACATGTAAGCGTTTTTCTTCAAATATTTATTGAAATATATTTAGTTTTCATATATATCTTTTTAATTTATTATTCTACACATATTTCCTTTTAATTTATTGTTCATTTTTAAATTAAATCCTAAGTTTGATATCATATAAGCCACAATACTTCCGAATTTAAAATTGTATGAAAAAATTTAATGAAGTCATATGTATTAACAAGTATTTTGACAAAAATCATATCGGAGGAAAGGAGCCTTCACTTTATACAATAGAATATAAGATATAAATTATTTTTAATATAAATGCAAGCATAACGTCAGGGTAGAGAACAAAAAATAATTAACAGACTAAATGCATTGGTTATTTTCTGATGTTTATTACATATTTCTAACAAATGATAAACAAATAATAATTTCTGTTGAGAAAAATAGCGAACAAAATTTTTTTAAATTTTTCTCTTGTAATCACATCAAACCATTTTTTAACGCTGCAAGCTTTTTTTCTCAACCATTACATTTTTTAAACAAAGTAGATGCTTGCACGGTTAGCCTGGTCCTTTTTATTTCTTAAAAATTTCGTAAACTAGCAGTCATATTGAAGAGCATTTTGTGTCAAATACTGACAGCATATATTAGAGTGATCGCATTGCTCCTCTAGAATATTCCTTTAAAAAATAACAATGAATGCTGATAGGAACGTTGCATAAAATAATAGAACTAGTGATGTATTTCCTTATGAGAAGTAAAAACTGAAGTTTTGATACTATCTTAAATTGTAAACGCTATAAAGATTGCAAATGTATTGCATTTTGAGAAATTCTACCAGTCTAAGTGATTTTTATCTTGGAAAAATTCGTGTGGAGATATTTCTTTATATAGCGATGTCGGATATGCTATAAATAAAATGAAACTAATTCAAGTCAGTTAAATTCAGATGTCGTATCTGTGTCTCGCTAAAGTTTAATCATATTGTATAAATTTAGAACAGGTAATTCTCCAGGATAATATAGTTACAAGAACCATATATCATTCAAACAGAAATAAAAATTGTGTAAACAGAATTCTTGTTAACTATGTGTTTATGTGTTTCAACTGATCGAGCAAGATATGTAAATTCCACTACGACTAAGCTCAATGTAAGGGAAATTTCCTCGATATTATATCGTGTTAATCATGATCAAATAATACAAATTTCGAAAATATAGTAAAACAGTACACTATTCTAGAGGAACCTGTTAATTTCCACATTTTCACTGTCAAGTATGCTGTTAAATTATATTTAATCAAAAATTATTATGAGAAAAATGTTCTGAATATTTCCGAAAAAACAGTTATTTAAAGACAATTTGCTAAAAATAATATCCATGACTGATTATCTATCTATCTATCTATCTATCTATCTATCTATCTATCTATCTATCTATCTATCTATCTATCTATCTATCTATCTCAGTCTATGTATCTATCTATCTATCTATCTATCTATCTATCTATCTATCTATCTAGGTCTCTGTTCATATCTATCTATCTATCTATCTATCTATCTATCTATCTATCTAGGTCTCTGTTCATATCTATCTATCTATCTATCTATCTATCTATCTATCTATCTATCTATCTATCTCAGTCTGTTCATATCTATCTATCTATCTATCTATCTATCTATCTATCTATCTATCTATCTCACTATCACAGTCTGTTCATATCTATCTATCTATCTATCTATCTATCTATCTCTGTTCTATCTATCTATCTATCTATCTATCTATCTATCTATCTATCTATCTATCTCAGTCATTCATATCTATCTATCTATCTATCTATCTATCTGGGTCTCTGTTCATATCTATCTATCTATCTATCTATCTATCTATCTATCTATCTCAGTCTATTTTCATATCTATCTATCTATCTATCTATCTATCTATCTATCTATCTATCTATCTAGGTCTCTGTTCATATCTATCTATCTATCTATCTATCTATCTATCTATCTATCTATCTAGGTCTCTGTTCATATCTATCTATCTATCTATCTATCTATCTATCTATCTATCTATCTATCTAGGTCTCTGTTCATATCTATCTATCTATCTATCTATCTATCTATCTATCTATCTATCTATCTCAGTCTGTCTGCCTCTATCTATCTATCTATCTATCTATCTATCTATCTATCTATCTCACTATCACAGTCTGTTCATATCTATCTATCTATCTATCTATCTATCTATCTATCTATCTATCTCTGTTCATATCTATCTATCTATCTATCTATCTATCTATCTATCTATCTATCTATCCATCTCAGTCTGTTCATATCTATCTATCTATCTATCTATCTATCTATCTATCTATCTATCTATCTATCTATCTATCTATCTATCTATCTATCTATCTGAGTTTGATTGGCTGTTCATATCCAAGGGTGATAGTCTACTCCAGCGGCTTGGTAATCTCCGTTGTAGACACATATTTGTTAATCATGTCACCCCAAGCAAGGCATTCTACTGCCACTATAGCGCAGGGGGGTACTCAGGGTGATAGACGAGTGAGGATATACACAGGGGGAGGATTGGAGGCAATAGGAGGGTTAGTGTGTTAGGAGGTGTCTATTGACCTTACATTTTAACTCCTGGAGGTCATAGCCGTCGGGGAAGCAAGCATGAGAAAGGGAATTCCACAGGCGGGAAGTGCGAGAAAAGAAGCCTTTAGAGTAGATATTGCGGTTACATTTCATCGGTTACATGATCGGGCATATTTATGTTTGTTCAAAGGACACAGATGCCATCAATGATTTATCCTGGAATTAAGATGAGAAGACTTTAGTCACAGTTTCTTGGAGAGGGTACATCATCTAACATGAACAACATTCTGAACAGTCTGACATGTGACTTGTGACTTTGTGCTAGCCCAAACATAGACAGCTCAAAAAGATTGCTCCCTACAATAATTGACTGAAAATGACTGTGTCATACCATGTTGTGTTTTTAGAAATTTTCAGTAATATAGCCTCCTTCAGACTGATGATATCAAGAATTCTCATTATTAACATGTCGACTATTATTTATAAAGTCTGGATTGGCCTAATAATTATGGCTGTTAATATAATATATATATATATATATATATATATATATATATATATATATACTACTGGCCATAATTATTAGGTCACTCGGGTTTTGAATATATATATATATATATATATATATATATATATATACATAATAACGTAAAGAACGGACACTATTGGAACCCGGGACTCCTAGTTTGAAAGCAAACGTCTTAAACACTCAACCATATCTATACAGACAGGAAAGTTCAAAATTTTGGAGCCTCCCTCAGAATTGATGAATGAATGGAAATAAATTTGACAAAATAGTGAAACTATTCCATTACAACATTCAGAAGAACTCTTAGAGATATTAAACAAAGTATCCAATAAATTTTGAAACTTATATTTTGAGAAAGCTTTGGAACGAATGCCAAAAACTGCTGTCGCAGTATTCAAGGCTAAAGGAGTATATTTTGACGAGAGCAAAATAAAATACATCTTTAAATTGTATCATATTATATTATTGTGGAATTAGTTGAAATAAATAACAAGAAAACTCGGAAAGAGTGAAATAAAATAATGTATTAACAAAATACATATAATTGTTAAAGCTGAGTCGTATCTCCACTCAGCTGCAGGGCACATCAAGTTACGACCTTTACTCTCTGAGTCTCTGGATCTGACTGCCCGGAAGACAAAAACTGATAACCGGACGTGACGTCAGGAATAGTCCATTACTCAATCGACTGCCACCCTAACAAATATATAATATAAATCATATCTAACTTTTCTAACGAATATTATTATCTCATATATAGAAAACAATTATATTTTGGGCCAATTTAAAACCACATATTTAGCAGGGTGTCTTTCAATTCTTTACTTTTAACTGATTTTATATATATATATATATATATATATATATATATATATAGAGAGAGAGAGAGAGAGAGAGAGAGAGAGAGATCTGATTGCGGACACGGAAAGGTAACTACAAGACCTCATACAGAAGGTAGCGGTGGAGAGTGACAAAAAGGATTACAAATAAATTTTACGAAAACTGGGTGCATGGTCATCAGCAAAAAGCACAACCCAGAATGCCAAGAAAATGTGGGAGATACCAGAATCAAGCAAGTACAAAAATTTAAATACCTAGGAAGTGCCCTAACTGGAGATGGAAAATGCGACACGGAGATCCGAAGGTGAATTGGCATGGCAAAAGACGCGTTCCAGAAGCTGAGCAAAGTACTAACACACAGGAAAATCTCACTGGAAATAAAGAAAAGAGTGCTGGATTGCTACGTGGTGTCAGTTCTTTAACACGGCAGTGAATGCTGGACAATATCATCGAAAATGAGGACAAAACTGGAAGAAGCGGAAAGGTGGTTCTGCAGAAGGATGCTGCGGATATCGTGGACTAAGCACTCAAGCAACAATGAGGTGTTGGAAAGAAAGGCAACAAAAAGGAAATTGATACTAAGCATCAGGAAGCGACAACTGAAGTTCCTGGGACACACAATGAAGAAGGAGAGCTTAGAGAACCTGATACTGACTGGCCAAAAAGAAGGAAAGAGAGACAGGGGAAGGCAACAGATAACATATCTGCAGGGCCTGATCAGGTGGCTGACGAAACGGGTGTTGACAGGAGTAACGGGAGCAAACATACTAGGAGGCACAAGGGATAGGGAGACGTGGAGAACCATGATCGCCTACGTCCTGAAAGGACGGGGCACATAGAAGAAGAAGATATTTGCTATCTTAAAAGTTTAAATGCAGTGCGAATTGCCCCTTTCCGTCAACATAATTTCCATCCATTTCTTATACCTGTGACATCCATTATACCTCGATTTTTTGTCATCTCAGTGTGCAATCATTTGCAGCAGTGACGGTTCTGACTTACTTGGAGAGAAGTGATTAATACTATCTCTCTCTCTCTCTCTCTCTCACTCTCTCTCTCTCTCTCTCTCTCTATATATATATATATATATATATATATATATATATATATATATATACTGAATAGTTGTACATATGAAATCATTTATTTGAAGTCAGTTTAAAATAAGTACTTAATTACGGATGTTTACAGTAGAGAATATATTCTTAAGCACATTTTCTGTCTCACCTAGAATTTTTCTGCATACAGTATGTAAAATTAAAATGAATATTCTTTCATCAGAAATGCTTATCTGAATATAAATCTTTATTTTTCGTGTAGGTGGGTTTTACGTAAATGAAATGGCTGTTTTTGTATGTGTTAGATATAAAGACTGTTGTTTTTCTTTTGATACACTCACGCAAAACATTATATATATGCATATTTTTAGCATTTAGGCTTTCTTCCACAGTTATAAATTAGGTAGAATAATGAGATGCTCTTTAGCTCAGAACGATTGATAATAAGACTGACTGCATCAATTAAGGCAGACAAATGTTTTAATTATTATCACGACAGATACGTGATTTATGAGAATATCGACATCACGTTGTAAAATATTTGCTGTCTTACTAAATAATAAGATAATAGAAATGATAAAAAAAGAAAACCATAAAAGTGTGGAAACGTGAGAATAAAGCAGCATGTACACGATGTTTGTTCTAAAACAGTTTCAACATATATTTTATTTCATCGGGATTTCACAACAACAGATGTGAAAGACTAAAGAAAAAAAATTCGAAATATGAATAAAGGCTCGCGAGACAATTTTTACGATTGATTAATTGTCAGTTAGTAAGAACTGTTATTTCAGGATGCATATACATCATGTATATTGAAATCAAACAATTCAATTGATGGGTGATGTGATCATAGGCCAATAAAATACATGAAGGCATAACATCCAGCACACTAGATTATCGTTACTCTTTGATCTATCAGGGGGGTCATGTATTGGATAGACAATGCGCTTTGTCACGCGAGATCGGTTAATCAACGAACGGTATGCGTTGAACAATAGTCACACGCAACACTTCACAAAAGCCGAATGTCAGCTTTTGTCGGTTGAAAGCGTAAAAAGACCGCCAATTATTGGGAAGGCCAACAGCAATGTCAATAAATGTATAATACATACTCAAACTCTGTGTGACTGTGGATGTTTATGTGTGTGCCAGCAAAATGCATCCGTAATCAGCTACTAGCGCCCTGTCATATATATATATATATATATATATATATATATATATATATATATATATATATATATATAGTCATCCGCAGACAGATCTGTTTCGCTGTATCACAGCTCATCAGTACTGTTAGACTCCGATTAAAACCCGACAGAATTGGCATAAGTCGGCGATTATTCCTCTGGGCTATGGGCGCTCGGTAGAAGAAAGCAGACGTTTTAGCGCTTATATTATCATTATACACGCCCAATAGCCAGAGTGCTCTAATTCATTATTGAATAAGCGATGCGTACATGCCAGAGTAGCTACTGTTTGTCAAAATCTACCATTATTACAGAGTGCTCAATCAGGGTGTGAGAGCGCAAATAGTCATCATATATATATATACATATATATATATATATATATATATATATATATATATATTGTGACTAAGTTGTTGAACTCGTAGGTATATTCACATTTTTGTTCATGCATTTACTATTATAAAGAGTGGTCGATAAAAATATAGAGCGTTATACTGTAATGGTTGTTACAATGTTTTTAAATTCATAGTATCACTACACAACAAATTTCTCATGTTTCGTACATGCCCATTATGTTTTGGCTTCATACTCAGGTGATTTTCTTTATATATATATATATATATATATATATATATATATATATATATATAAATACACACAAAAACACACGCACAAAAACACACATACACACAAACACAAACACACAAACACATATATACACACATACATATATGTGTGTGTGTGTGTTTCATTAAAGCAACCGACCAAAAGAATTTATTCATTTTTATTTAATTTTTTCAGTATTTTTACTTGTTTCCTTTTTGATAGATATGAAGAATGTAAATATCTGCCACAATGTTTGATTTTCCAGGCGCTTTCATCCTCTTCACAGGCTATTTTAATGGATGTTATATATCTGGTGTTTTTATGTCCTCATGTTTGATTGTAATGTAATTTTTTTCTGTTTCTACCGTTATTTTGTGTTGTTCTTCTCTTCCCCTGATACTCTTAACGAGTCCTGTGACTAATAGATTTTGTAACCCCTCTTTCCTCATTATGTTCTCTCTGATGTTAACTATAAGTTACCTAAGTTTCTATTATCTTTAAAAACTCATAATTCCTCGCAAATTTGACATAGTTTTTTTTAGCATATTTCTCTAGAACTATTTTCCTGTTGCTTCAAGTCTTTTCTTTATCTTGAAGAAAATTGTCCAGCATTCTCCGCCATACTGATGAAGAGATCTCACGTATCATTTCAGTAGTCATTTTTCTTTGTTTCTATTGAAGTTCTATTTCTAAAAAAATTCTGTCCTCTGTTAGAAGACATATAATTTTTGTTTAATGGTTGGTTGAATTTCTTGTATTTCGTGTATTATTTTATCTGAGAGATTTTAACGTTTTTTCCTGTCTGCTATCGACGAAATGCTCCCTTCATATTTCATGTTGTTAAGATTGTGGTTACTTATAGTCAATCCTATTAAAACCTATTTTGTCATCTACATATTTCATGTTGGTAAAATTGTGGCTACTAATATTGAATCCCATTCAGATTTATTTTGTCATTTGTTTTAATCGTGTCAACCCAAGGAAGGCATTCCACTGCCACTATAGCGCAGAGGGTTACATAGAGCGATTGGGTATAGGAAATGTCAGAAGGAGGGTGATAGACGACTTAGGATGTACATAGGGAGAGAGGTAGAGAGAGTGGGTGTGAGTTAGTGTGTTAGGAAGTGTCTATTGACCCTACATTTAAATTCCTAGTGGTTGTAGCCGTCGGGGAAGGGAGTATGCGATAGGGAATTACACAGGCGGGAAATGCGAGGAAAAAGCTGTTGGAGTAGAAATTGGGGTTACATTTCATCGGTTTCACTGTAAAAGTGTGGAACCTAGTTGCCAATCTAGTATCTCGTGCAAATTCACATCTAGGGGGCACCAGTGATTTAAGTTCGTCAGAGTAGAAGCTGTGAAAATATTTATAGAAGAGGCACAGGGAAGCCACGTCACACCGGTGATAGGGTGACTGCAGGCGGTCAGCCAAGTCGGTATCGATCACATTACAGATTCTTCGCTGTATTTTGTCAAAATCCCCGAGGGGAATAGAAGGGGCACCCGACCAGATGTGGCAGCAGTACTAAATACACGGGCGTCATCTTCATATTTCATGTTAAGATTGTGGTTATTGAAATCTTATAAGACCTATTTTATCATCTTCATATTTAATGTTGTTAAGATTGTGGTTAGTAATATTGAATCCTATTAAGATTTTTGTCTTCTTCATATGTCATGTTGTTAAGATTTTGGCTACTTATATTGAATACTATTAAGACTTATTTTTTTATCTTCATATTTCATGTTGAGATTGTGGCTACTTATAGTGTATCATATTAAGACCTCTTTTGTCATCTCCATATTTCATGTAGTTAAGCTTGTGGCTACCGATATTGAATTCTATTTAGACTAAATCTGTCCTCTTCATATTTAATGTTTTTAAGATTGTGGCTACTTATATTGAATTCTATCGAGACCTATTTTTCATCATAATTGTTATAGTGGAACATTCTGCCATCCCCTAGAATGGACTTCTCTATACTATAAAGGACGGTGAAAGCGGTACGAGGGCGCAAACGTCTTCGGCACTCGCCTGACGACGCTATGACACTGTCAGCACTCTGCCTTCGGGTAGAGGGCGCTCTCTGCTTCCGAGCAGAGAGTACAAACCCAGTCGTGGTTCCGCCGAGGGGTAGAGCCACGACTCGGTAAAAATAGACAGAGATTTTTTGGCCCGGCTATATGGCCGGGAATACCCACTATAAAATGACCATGTGTCACATCCGGCCTTGCGTGGGAAGGCTAGTAAATACAAACGTCTTCGGCACTCGCCTGACGACGCTATGACACTGTCAGCGCTCTGCCTTCGGGTAGAGGGCGCTCTCTGCTTCCGAGCAGAGAGAATAACCCAGTCGTGGTTCCGCCGAAGGGTAGAACCACGACTCGGTAATAATAGACAGAGATTTTTTGGCCCGGCTATATGGCCGGGAATACCCACTATAAAATGACCATGTGTCACATCCGGCCTTGCGTGGGAAGGCTAGTAAATACAAACGTCTTCGGCACTCGCCTGACGACGCTATGACACTGTCAGCACTCTGCCTTCGGGTAGAGGGCGCTCTCTGCTTCCGAGCAGAGAGCAATAACCCAGTCGTGGTTCCGCCGAAGGGTAGAACCACGACTCGGTAAAAATAGACAGACATATTTTTGGCCCGGCTATATGGCCGGGAATACCCACATTAAAATGACCATGTGTCACATCCGGCCTTGCGTGGGAAGGCTAGTAAATACAAACGTCTTCGGCACTCGCCTGACGACGCTATGACACTGTCAGCGCTCTGCCTTCGGGTAGAGGGCGCTCTCTGCTTCCGAGCAGAGAGCAATAACCCAGTCGTGGTTCCGCCGAAGGGTAGAACCACGACTCGGTAATAATAGACAGAGATTTTTTGGCCCGGCTATATGGCCGGGAATACCCACTATAAAATGACCATGTGTCACATCCGGCCTTGCGTGGGAAGGCTAGTAAATACAAACGTCTTCGGCACTCGCCTGACGACGCTATGACACTGTCAGCACTCTGCCTTCGGGTAGAGGGCGCTCTCTGCTTCCGAGCAGAGAGCAATAACCCAGTCGTGGTTCCGCCGAAGGGTAGAACCACGACTCGGTAAAAATAGACAGAGATTTTTTGGCCCGGCTATATGGCCGGGAATACCCACTATAAAATGACCATGTGTCACATCCGGCCTTGCGTGGGAAGGCTAGTAAATACAAACGTCTTCGGCACTCGCCTGACGACGCTATGACACTGTCAGCACTCTGCCTTCGGGTAGAGGGCGCTCTCTGCTTCCGAGCAGAGAGCAATAACCCAGTCGTGGTTCCGCCGAAGGGTAGAACCACGACTCGGTAAAAATAGACAGACATATTTTTGGCCCGGCTATATGGCCGGGAATACCCACATTAAAATGACCATGTGTCACATCCGGCCTTGCGTGGGAAGGCTAGTAAATACAAACGTCTTCGGCACTCGCCTGACGACGCTATGACACTGTCAGCGCTCTGCCTTCGGGTAGAGGGCGCTCTCTGCTTCCGAGCAGAGAGCAATAACCCAGTCGTGGTTCCGCCGAAGGGTAGAACCACGACTCGGTAAAAATAGACAGAGATTTTTTAACCCGGCTATATGGCCGGGAATACCCACTATAAAATGACCATGTGTCACATCCGGCCTTGCGTGGGAAGGCTAGTAAATACAAACGTCTTCGGCACTCGCCTGACGACGCTATGACACTGTCAGCGCTCTGCCTTCGGGTAGAGGGCGCTCTCTGCTTCCGAGCAGAGAGCAATAACCCAGTCGTGGTTCCGCCGAAGGGTAGAACCACGACTCGGTAATAATAGACAGAGATTTTTTGGCCCGGCTATATGGCCGGGAATACCCACTATAAAATGACCATGTGTCACATCCGGCCTTGCGTGGGAAGGCTAGTAAATACAAACGTCTTCGGCACTCGCCTGACGACGCTATGACACTGTCAGCACTCTGCCTTCGGGTAGAGGGCGCTCTCTGCTTCCGAGCAGAGAGTACAAACCCAGTCGTGGTTCCGCCGAGGGGTAGAGCCACGACTCGGTAAAAATAGACAGAGATTTTTTGGCCCGGCTATATGGCCGGGAATACCCACTATAAAATGACCATGTGTCACATCCGGCCTTGCGTGGGAAGGCTAGTAAATACAAACGTCTTCGGCACTCGCCTGACGACGCTATGACACTGTCAGCGCTCTGCCTTCGGGTAGAGGGCGCTCTCTGCTTCCGAGCAGAGAGCAATAACCCAGTCGTGGTTCCGCCGAAGGGTAGAACCACGACTCGGTAATAATAGACAGAGATTTTTTGGCCCGGCTATATGGCCGGGAATACCCACTATAAAATGACCATGTGTCACATCCGGCCTTGCGTGGGAAGGCTAGTAAATACAAACGTCTTCGGCACTCGCCTGACGACGCTATGACACTGTCAGCACTCTGCCTTCGGGTAGAGGGCGCTCTCTGCTTCCGAGCAGAGAGCAATAACCCAGTCGTGGTTCCGCCGAAGGGTAGAACCACGACTCGGTAAAAATAGACAGACATATTTTTGGCCCGGCTATATGGCCGGGAATACCCACATTAAAATGACCATGTGTCACATCCGGCCTTGCGTGGGAAGGCTAGTAAATACAAACGTCTTCGGCACTCGCCTGACGACGCTATGACACTGTCAGCGCTCTGCCTTCGGGTAGAGGGCGCTCTCTGCTTCCGAGCAGAGAGCAATAACCCAGTCGTGGTTCCGCCGAAGGGTAGAACCACGACTCGGTAATAATAGACAGAGATTTTTTGGCCCGGCTATATGGCCGGGAATACCCACTATAAAATGACCATGTGTCACATCCGGCCTTGCGTGGGAAGGCTAGTAAATACAAACGTCTTCGGCACTCGCCTGACGACGCTATGACACTGTCAGCACTCTGCCTTCGGGTAGAGGGCGCTCTCTGCTTCCGAGCAGAGAGCAATAACCCAGTCGTGGTTCCGCCGAAGGGTAGAACCACGACTCGGTAAAAATAGACAGAGATTTTTTAACCCGGCTATATGGCCGGGAATACCCACTATAAAATGACCATGTGTCACATCCGGCCTTGCGTGGGAAGGCTAGTAAATACAAACGTCTTCGGCACTCGCCTGACGACGCTATGACACTGTCAGCACTCTGCCTTCGGGTAGAGGGCGCTCTCTGCTTCCGAGCAGAGAGCAATAACCCAGTCGTGGTTCCGCCGAAGGGTAGAACCACGACTCGGTAAAAATAGACAGACATATTTTTGGCCCGGCTATATGGCCGGGAATACCCACATTAAAATGACCATGTGTCACATCCGGCCTTGCGTGGGAAGGCTAGTAAATACAAACGTCTTCGGCACTCGCCTGACGACGCTATGACACTGTCAGCGCTCTGCCTTCGGGTAGAGGGCGCTCTCTGCTTCCGAGCAGAGAGCAATAACCCAGTCGTGGTTCCGCCGAAGGGTAGAACCACGACTCGGTAAAAATAGACAGAGATTTTTTAACCCGGCTATATGGCCGGGAATACCCACTATAAAATGACCATGTGTCACATCCGGCCTTGCGTGGGAAGGCTAGTAAATACAAACGTCTTCGGCACTCGCCTGACGACGCTATGACACTGTCAGCGCTCTGCCTTCGGGTAGAGGGCGCTCTCTGCTTCCGAGCAGAGAGCAATAACCCAGTCGTGGTTCCGCCGAAGGGTAGAACCACGACTCGGTAAAAATAGACAGAGATTTTTTGGCCCGGCTATATGGCCGGGAATACCCACTATAAAATGACCATGTGTCACATCCGGCCTTGCGTGGGAAGGCTAGTAAATACAAACGTCTTAGGCACTCGCCTGACGACGCTATGACACTGTCAGCGCTCTGCCTTCGGGTAGAGGGCGCTCTCTGCTTCCGAGCAGAGAGCAATAACCCAGTCGTGGTTCCGCCGAAGGGTAGAACCACGACTCGGTAAAAATAGACAGAGATTTTTTGGCCCGGCTATATGGCCGGGAATACCCACTATAAAATGACCATGTGTCACATCTGGCCTTGCGTGGGAAGGCTAGTAAATACAAACGTCTTAGGCACTCGCCTGACGACGCTATGACACTGTCAGCACTCTGCCTTCGGGTAGAGGGCGCTCGCTGCTTCCGCACAGAGAGCACAAACCCAGTCGTGGTTCCGCCGAAGGGTAGATCCACGACTGGGGAAAAATAGACAGATATTTTTTGGCCCGGCTATATGGCCGGGAATACCCACTATAAAATGACCATGTGTCACATCTGGCCTTGCGTGGGATGGCTAGTAAATACAAACGTCTTCGGCACTCGCCTGACGACGCTATGACACTGTCAGCGCTCTGCCTTCGGGTAGAGGGCGCTCTCTGCTTCCGAGCAGAGAGCAATAACCCAGTCGTGGTTCCGCCGAAGGGTAGAACCACGACTCGGTAAAAATAGACAGAGATTTTTTGGCCCGGCTATATGGCCGGGAATACCCACTATAAAATGACCATGTGTCACATCCGGCCTTGCGTGGGAAGGCTAGTAAATACAAACGTCTTCGGCACTCGCCTGACGACGCTATGACACTGTCAGCGCTCTGCCTTCGGGTAGAGGGCGCTCTCTGCTTCCGAGCAGAGAGCAATAACCCAGTCGTGGTTCCGCCGAAGGGTAGAACCACGACTCGGTAAAAATAGACAGAGATTTTTTGGCCCGGCTATATGGCCGGGAATACCCACTATAAAATGACCATGTGTCACATCCGGCCTTGCGTGGGAAGGCTAGTAAATACAAACGTCTTCGGCACTCGCCTGACGACGCTATGACACTGTCAGCACTCTGCCTTCGGGTAGAGGGCGCTCTCTGCTTCCGAGCAGAGAGCAATAACCCAGTCGTGGTTCCGCCGAAGGGTAGAACCACGACTCGGTAAAAATAGACAGAGATTTTTTGGCCCGGCTATATGGCCGGGAATACCCACTATAAAATGACCATGTGTCAAATCCGGCCTTGCGTGGGAAGGCTAGTAAATACAAACGTCTTCGGCACTCGCCTGACGACGCTATGACACTGTCAGCACTCTGCCTTCGGGTAGAGGGCGCTCTTTGCTTCCGAGCAGAGAGCAATAACCCAGTCGTGGTTCCGCCGAAGGGTAGAACCACGACTCGGTAAAAATAGACAGAGATTTTTTGGCCCGGCTATATGGCCGGGAATACCCACTATAAAATGACCATATGTCACATCCGGCCTTGCGTGGGAAGGCTAGTAAATACAAACGTCTTAGGCATTCGCCTGACGACGCTATGACACTGTCAGCACTCTGCCTTCTGGTAGAGGGCGCTCTCTGCTTCCGAGCAGAGAGCACAAACCCAGTCGTGGTTCCGCCGAAGGGTAGAACCACGACTGGGGAAAAATAGACAGACATTTTTTGGCCCGGCTATATGGCCGGGAATTCCCACTATAAAATGACCATGTGTCACATCCGGCCTTGCGTGGGAAGGCTAGTAAATACAAACGTCTTAGGCATTCGCCTGACGACGCTATGACACTATCAGCTCTCTGCCTTCGTGTGGAGCGCGCTCTCTGCTTCCGAGCAGAGAGCACAAACCCAGTCGTGGTTCCGCCGAAGGGCAGAACCACGACTCGGTAAAAATAGACAGAGATTTTTTGGCCCGGCTATATGGCCGGGAATACCCACTATAAAATGACCATGTGTCACATCCGGCCTTGCGTGGGAAGGCTAGTAAATACAAACGACTTAGGCACTCGCCTGACGACGCTATGACACTGTCAGCACTCTGCCTTCGGGTAGAGGGCGCTCGCTGCTTCCGCACAGAGAGCACAAACCCAGTCGTGGTTCCGCCGAAGGGTAGATCCACGACTGGGGAAAAATAGACAGATATTTTTTGGCCCGGCTATATGGCCGGGAATACCCACTATAAAATGACCATGTGTCACATCTGGCCTTGCGTGGGATGGCTAGTAAATACAAACGTCTTCGGCACTCGCCTGACGACGCTATGACACTGTCAGCGCTCTGCCTTCGGGTAGAGGGCGCTCTCTGCTTCCGAGCAGAGAGCAATAACCCAGTCGTGGTTCCGCCGAAGGGTAGAACCACGACTCGGTAAAAATAGACAGAGATTTTTTGGCCCGGCTATATGGCCGGGAATACCCACTATAAAATGACCATGTGTCACATCTGGCCTTGCGTGGGATGGCTAGTAAATACAAACGTCTTCGGCACTCGCCTGACGACGCTATGACACTGTCAGCGCTCTGCCTTCGGGTAGAGGGCGCTCTCTGCTTCCGAGCAGAGAGCAATAACCCAGTCGTGGTTCCGCCGAAGGGTAGAACCACGACTCGGTAAAAATAGACAGAGATTTTTTGGCCCGGCTATATGGCCGGGAATACCCACTATAAAATGACCATGTGTCACATCCGGCCTTGCGTGGGAAGGCTAGTAAATACAAACGTCTTCGGCACTCGCCTGACGACGCTATGACACTGTCAGCACTCTGCCTTCGGGTAGAGGGCGCTCTTTGCTTCCGAGCAGAGAGCAATAACCCAGTCGTGGTTCCGCCGAAGGGTAGAACCACGACTGGGGAAAAATAGACAGACATTTTTTGGCCCGGCTATATGGCCGGGAATTCCCACTATAAAATGACCATGTGTCACATCCGGCCTTGCGTGGGAAGGCTAGTAAATACAAACGTCTTAGGCATTCGCCTGACGACGCTATGACACTATCAGCTCTCTGCCTTCGTGTGGAGCGCGCTCTCTGCTTCCGAGCAGAGAGCACAAACCCAGTCGTTTCCGCCGAAGGGCAGAACCACGACTCGGTAAAAATAGACAGAGATTTTTTGGCCCGGCTATATGGCCGGGAATACCCACTATAAAATGACCATGTGTCACATCCGGCCTTGCGTGGGAAGGCTGGTAAATACAAACGTCTTGAAGCGTTGCTGACGCTATGTGCACTGTCGGCTCTCTGCCTTCGGGTGAGCACGCTCTCTGCTTCCGAGCGAGAGAGCACAAACCCAGTCGTGGTTCCGCCGAAGGGTAGAACCACGACTGAGGCAAAAATGAACAAGTTTTTTGAAAAGCGCTATGTAGCGGGAATACCACTATAAAATGACCATGTGCCACATCTGGCCTTGCGTGGGAAGGCTAGTAAATACAAACGTCTTAGGCATTCGCCTGACGACGCTATGACACTGTGCTTCTGCCTTCAGGTAGAGACGCTCTCTGCTTCCTAGCAGAGGGACAAACCCAGTCGTGGTTCTGCCGAAGGGTAAAATCACGACTGGGGAAAAATAGACAGACATTTTCTGGCCCGGCTATATGACCGGGAATACCCACTCTAAAATGACCATGGGTCACATCTGGCCTTGTGTGGGAAGGCTAGTAAATACAAACGTCTTAGGCATTCGCCTGACGACGCTATGACACTGTCAGCCCTCTGCCTTCGGGTAGAGGTCGCTCTCTGCTTCCTAGCAGAGAGGACAAACCCAGTCGTGGTTCTGCCGAAGGGTAGAATCACGACTGGGGGAAAATAGACAGACATTTTTTGGCCCGGCTATATGACCGAGAATACCCACTATAAAATGACCATGTGTCACATCTGGCCTTTGGTGGGATGGCTAGTAAATACAAACGTCTTAGGAACTCGCCTGACGACGCTATGACACTGTCAGCTCTCTGCCTTCGGATAGAGAGCGCTCTCTGCTTCCGAGCAGAGAGCACAATCCCAGTCGTGGTTCCGCCAAAGGGTAGAACCACGACTCGGTAAAATAGACTGAGATTTTTTGGCCCGGCTATATGGCCGGGAATACCCACTATAAAATGACCATGTTCCACCTCTGGCCTTGTGTGGGAAGGCTAGTAAATACAAACCTCTTAGGCTTTTGACTTCTTGTACATAAATTTACGTGGGAATCTTTGTTACTTTGATTTTTGTCAACTGTGAATACGTCATTTTTGTTACCAGTTTTTTTTTTATATTGTCTTCGTTGCTCCTCTGTTGTATTGTTGAATTTGTGCGGTGAGTTGAGGTAAGTCAAATTATGGTTTTGTATTCCGTTCGTCTAATTCTTCGGCTGTTGTGCCGACGGTGACCCCTTCACCGTCAGTGCGGAAAAATGCCCCCGTGAAAAGGGATTCGAACTATTATATCCAAATGAAGGATAAATACAAGGAATATTACATTGAAAACTAATTCATAGATATCTCGGAAGTTCGAAAAGAAATAGCGACAAGGACAATTTCCCTGCTGATGTCAGGCACGAAAGTTTGTGGGAGTCAGCAGAGGAAACATGGAAGAAACTCTAAAGAGTTTGGGCATTTGCCCACAAATATTAGCTAGAAGATCCTGTGCCATGTGGGATGTCCTCCTTGGCAATGAGGAAGAAGCCAAATCTAGCCGGAACATGTCTGCAGACAAAAGGGGGACGGTTGCAGACCGAATATATGGGTACAAGAAGAACACATATAATGATGCCCGGCATACCCCTTGAGACCAGCTGCAACCATGTGGGAGCTTTCCTGACAGTTTGGCAAGTTAGAAAAAGTAAACAGGATGATCAGCAAAGCTGGCGTCACCACCGAGGACGTCAGTGCCTATGTCGTCGTAGACAGGGCAAACTTTCTACGTGTGACTGACGTCCTCCTGTGTGGGTGAAGAAAGTTGTTTGTTGCCGTGAAGGGCCGTAGACTGTATTGTTGGTTCTTTGGAGCGGCGGGTCACCTGGCCAAAATGTGCCCCTCCAGAAAGCAGGAAACCAAAATGATGGAGAGGCTAAAACAGCAGCAACTCCGACGACACCAGTTACAAAAGAAGCACCGGCAGTGAAAACAGAAAGATCAGACTCCCCCACAAAGGCCGGATGGACAGAGTTGGTGAAAAAGCGAAGTGGGTGGCTTCCTCTCCTTAAAAAAAGACGACTTTTCGCTACAGGAAGGAAAAGAAGGAAAAAAACAACAAAAACAGCAGCAGAAACAACAGCAACAGCAGGAAATGGAATGCAAAGAGATGACTCCTCCGGGTTCCTCATCAATAAAAAATTAAGAGAGGAGTAGGAAGAAGCGTCAGAGAAAAGGAAGTAAGAATCGTGAAAGGGCGCAACGTCCCATTTTAACGTCCAAAATTTAGTCTGTTTCGGCAGCATCTATCAGAACTAATCCTTTTGAGGGGCAGAGTAAATCTGCCTCCCCAGTTAGACACACTTCATCACCTTTTCCCACACCCTCCTCCAGTCCTGATAACCCCATTTCCCAACCTGAAAAATCCTCCCACCAAAGCTCTGCAACCATCTCCTAATGCAGATACCCACCCACCCAGAAACCAGAAATGAAAAAGAGAAAGAACATTTACAGTCACACTGGTGTGTGTAAAATAGATAAAGACTTAATGGAAAGGGACCTTTCTTCCCAGAAGAAGGCCCATCTTAAGCCCCTTGTTAAATTAACAACAATCGATGGAAAGTCGTTTGATGACCTTGCAAATTTACCAAGCGCCCCCGCGGTACTAACACTGATTAGAAATACCGGGGGTAATGTAAAAGCATGGGGGCCGTCGAGGCGTTTTCAAAAATTAAAATGGCGCAAGTGGGCACAAAGTATCTCCCAAAACTATCAAATTCTTGTGCTGGTAGGGTCCCTGTAATTCTCCATCCCTCTCTTTACAGGGCCTTAAAACTAACGTTTCCCACGAACGTTGGCTGTATTCTCCAGGACGGACGAATTACGCCCAATATTGGTACTGGTAGACTAGGACAATCCGTAGGGGTCTCTACTGTCATTAATTTCCGTCCTGTAGGTGACCAGGAGAAAATTTCTGCTTTCTTTTTACAGGTTTAAAAGATGTCAATTAAGTTAGCCAGCTTGAATGCGAAGGGCCTTAGGGATTGGAGTAAGGCGACCCGCCTGCCTCGGGACCTTTCTCCGTTCGGTGTGGATGTTGCCGCGAACCAAGTGACTCACTTTGCATGGCCGATACCTATGTGCTGTCTAACAACTTTGTCGTCTATTCAGCATATGGGGAAACGGCTGATCAGGGAAGTTTCTTTGCTGGTTAAGCATACCCTGGGGCGAAGGTGGATCTTGTCAATGTCGGTGCCAAGGTCAGGCTGATCGTGGCCGATATTGCAGTGAAAAGAAATGCGTTTCGACTGGTTGCGGTTTATGCGCACAACCGGGGACTTGAATGTCATTCTGGACCCCAAGTTGGATAGATGGTGGGGAGCTATCGGGAAGGCACGTGATCGTAGCTTGGTTGATCTCATCGAGGAGTTCTGGCTCGTCGATAGATACCGGGTCGATCACAAGGGTCGGAAGATTTGGACGTGGGCTAATAGTTGGTCTTTTATCAAGATAGCTAGATACCTGGATAGAATGTTAGTTAGTGAAGTCGATAGAGATCTTTTAGATTGTCGCATATTCCACTGGTTAGGCTACTTGGACCACAAACTTGTTTGTGCCCGGGTAAATTTGGAAAATAGGCCTAGAATGTGGTTACCGGAAGTTCAACCTGTCCTTACTGGAGAGGTGGGACCACCGGTGCCAGCTAATTAACTTAGTGCAGCGGGCGTTAACTGGGGATCATTTGGTATAAGTAGTAGGTGAATCTTAAAAATACTATGAGGTAATTAACCACCAAGTTCAGCAAATGGCTTAAACTATGTAAAGCTGACAAGGTGAAGACAGATAGAGCCAATTATTCCCGGGCGGTGGCTGGTGGGAATCCCCTACATATAACCGTATCTAAGGAGGTAGTGGAGCGGTCAAATAGCGATCGTTACATGGGCCAGGTAATAAGACATAGATTGAGCAGGATGTCTTCCAAAACTGTGAACATGGGCGCAAGGAAGAGATTCGCCGAGGAGTCAATCGGTACATTCGAGAGGTTTGCAACCCGGAGGGACATACTCTTCGGTCGATTGAAGACATGTGCGAGGCATTTCGGCGGCATTTCAAGATCCTGTTTACCAAGGATCCTGGTCTCCATGATGAAGTGTTTCCCAGCTATTTGCCTGACTTCCCCCGGCTTTTGCCGGCTGATGCAGCTAGCTGCGAGGGAGAGATTACGGAGAACGAAGTCTATGTTCCTTTGAAGAAGGTCGGCAGAGACAAATCGCCGTGTCTTGATGGTTTTCCCAATGGATTTTACTTTAGGCTGACGCACATCTTTGTCCCAATTCTGACTGTCGTTTTCAACAACTGGTTCCGGCAGGTGTCTATCCCCAACCGGTTCACCAGGTGTGTGATCACGCTGTTGAGAAAAGGCAAGGATGTGATGTATAAATTAGAGGGTTACTGCTAAACATAGAGTTAAAGATTTTGGCCAAGATCTTGCAAAATCGTTTGCATTTATTTGCCGAGTCTCTGTTGGAACCTGAGTAGACTTGTTCTGTGAAGGACCGAACAATTCAGAGCAACTTGCATCTGATACGCACAATCATTGAGGGGATAAACGTCGACGAAGAAGCTGCGCTGATCAATTTGGATCAGTCTAAGATATTTGATATGGTTGACCATCGTTCTTAAGGCCGCTGGATTCGAAAACAACTTCCGCCGCTTGATTAGCCTCGTGTATCAATCCCAGACGGCTGTGATACAGGTGAGCGAAAGGTTGTCGGGCGTTTTGGCGCTGTCTAGGTCGGTCCGACTGGGTTGTCCACTGTCACCCCTACTTTATGCTTTGGCGTTGGAGACGCTCCTTCGCCGGCTAAGGAACAGGGCGTGTTGGTGCTCCAGCCAGCGTTTCCACTTACGCCGATGAAGTCACTACATTCGTGTCCTCCAGGAGAGATATCAAGGTGGTACAGTAGGCGCTTGAACCGCACGAACAGTTAACAGGGGCCAAGATTAACCGCAACAAGTCGTCCGTCTTGCGGTTAGGTGCCCTGAAGGTTGTTACCCTTCCGGGGCCCTTCGACTAGACGATAGCCCTGTCCGCATTCTGGGAGTGTGGTTTGGGCCAAACTCGAATACTGGCGTTGGTCGATATTTGGCGTAGAAGGAATTTGTCTTTAAAGGCTTTGGCTTAGGTGTGTGTTACATACGTTTTTCCCATTATCCTTTACCGGTTGTCACTGCTTCCACTTTAAAATAGCGTAGGGAAGCGATAGAGCGTTTACTATTCTCCATTCTGTGGAGAGGACGCAAACACTACCTCGACAAACGTGTCTGTTACCAACGTCCGTGTCATGGGATTCTGGGAATGCCATACTTACAACCTTGGCTTGGAAGAAAAGGCTTCGCACGCCTTCTACAATTATTTGCGGGTTCACCATCTATGGGACCGTGTCGGCGAGTTGACTGTTCGTATCGCGCCGCGAGAGCTTGTGCTCATTGATCGTTCATTTGCCTGTGACAATGTGTTGTCCCCGTTTTCTGGGTGGAAGCGTAAGGTGTTTCTGTCGCTGCTAGCATCGCTTGCTAGCCAAGGCACGAATGTTGATTTGGACTACGCGAACGGAGAAATCTTGCGAGGTCAGCATCTTTCACATCAGGATCTGATCCGATAATCTGATGCTCAAAATAAGGTTTAGAACTGATTGGAAACGTTTGACTCCAGTAAAAAGTGGGTAAATATTGGGAGCCTAATTCACATGCAGGGGGTTAGACTTGATTCTCTCTTTTAGATCTGCTAGTTACATCGCGGTGGATTCCTTTGTAGCCCTTCCCTGGTAAAGGTAGTTCACTTTTGTGTACCTAATTAAAGTGAATGAATGGTTTCCTAGCCTGCACCCGGATTTGTTTTTTTATGATACAAGTCAAGATTCCCAACCTCCCCAGTTTGTTTTGGCCTCATTTTATCTCTTTCAGCTATTGATTGTCTCTTTTCATTATTTTTACCCCCACTCCACTCCCTTAGCGACTGTGTTTCTTGATTTCGCCGTTTGGCGGAATATAGCGGCCACTCCTTTCTGGGATGTACGGGTCTTACTAACATTGTGTTATTATTTTTAGTTTAAAAATTTGTTGTATGTTTAGTTTGTTTTTGGGTTCATCCCCCTTCCATCATTTTACCTTTCAATAAATGATTTAAATTATGTATTATATTTACATATATACATTTTTATTATCATGGGTTTTTTCTCCCTTTTTTACGTGTCCCTTGTACGTTTGTGGTATTGTGGTGTGTGAAGTTTTGGGAGGTGATGGACTGATTCTTGTGGTGAATGTGTAAATTGTAATGTGTGACTGGGTCGTGATAGCGTTTAGCTAGGTATAGGATAGTTAAGTGAATTCCACCCTCTACCTCTCCCCTTTTCAGCCTTTGCCACAACTTTGTAATTTTTACAAAAGAAATATTATAAATGTCTTAAGCGAAGGCATTCTCTATTTGATAGCTTATTCTGCTCCTACTCGTTGATTGCTTATCTTTATCTTATTGTTAATTGTACAGTATTACAGTAAATCCGTTATATCGTATTCCTGTGTCAAGTACAATTCTTCCACTAATCTTTACACTGATAGTCCTTTCGGGGATATATCAGATTGGCGACGAGGATTCGAAGTTGATATGTAGTATTTCAAAGAAGGTGATAAGGTTTTCTTTAAAAACTATCGGTCTGGAAATCGTTTTTGAGAAGACGGTGTCGTAAGTAGAATAATCGGGAGCGTTATCTATATATTTAATGGACAGACGTTTGTCTGTTTTTACATAAATCAGCTGAGACCCCGATACATTGAAACCGTTAACAATGACAAAGAGATACCGATGGAGGTATTGTATGATACATTCCAAATCAAACCACCCACTAACGTTGGAGTAGCGATGGAAGTAACTTTTGATTCTCCTGGAAGTGAGGACTCAAGAAGAAAAAGTAATAGAAAAAGGAAAAAGACGAAACGGCTATGTCCAGATCCTAATGGGAAAAAATGAGAGCAAAATTCTAGGAAGAATTTAGCTCAGGGGAAGGTGTTATAGTGGAACATTCTGCCATACACAAGAAGGAAATGATCTACATTATAAAGGACGGTGACACGCGGCACGAGGAAGCGAACGTCTTAGGCACTCGCCTGACGACGCTATGACACTGTCAGCCCTCTGTCTTCGGGTAGAGGGCGCTCTCTGCTTCCGAGCAGAGAGCATTAACCAAGTCGTGGTTCCGCCGAAGGGTAGAAACACGACTCGGTAAAAATAGACAGACATATTTTTGGCACGGCTATATGGCCGGGAATACCCACAATAAAATGACCATGTGTCACATCCGGCCTTGCGTTGGAAGGCTAGTAAATACAGCAAACGTCTTAGGCACTCGCCTGACGACGCTATGACACTGTCAGCTCTCTGCCTTCGGGTAGAGGGCGCTTCTGCTTCCGCGCAGAAAACACAAACCCAGGTGAAAGCATTCTCTATTTGATAGTTTATTCCACACCTACTAGTTGATTACATATTTATATCTTATTGCTAATTGTACAGTCTAAAAATATATCCGTTATATCCTATTCCTGTATCGAGTACCATCCTTCCTCTAATCTTTGCACTAATTCATGTTGTTAAAATTGTGGCGACTTATATTGAATCCTATTAAGACCCATTTTGTTATCTTCATATCTCATATTGCTATGATTGTGGTTACTTATAAACAATCCTATTAAGACCCGGTTTGTCATATTCATATTTCATGTTGCTATGAGTGTGGTTATTAATATAAAATCCTATTAAGATCTTTTGTATTCTTTATATTTCATGTTGTTAAAATTGTGTCTACTTATATTGAATCCTATTAAGAACTTTTTTCCATCTTCATAATTCATCTTGTTAAAATTATGGCTACTAATATTGAATCCTATTAAGACATATTCTATCTTCTGCATATTTCATGTTGTTAAGCTTGTGGCTACTTATATTGAATCCTATTAAGAACTTCTTTTCACCTTCACAATTCATGTTGTTAAAATTATGGATACTAATATTAAATCCTATTAAGTTCAATTCTGTCATCTTCATATTTCATGTTGTTAAGATTGTGCCTACTTATATTAAATTCTATTAAGACCTATTTTTCATCTTCATAATTCATGTTGTTAAAACTATGGCTAGTAATATTGAATCCTATTAAGACTTAATTTGTCATATTCATATTTCATGTTGTTAAGATTTTGGCTACTAATATTGAATCGTATTAAAACTGATTTTGTTCAATTCATATTCATGTTTTTAAGATTGTGGCTACTAATATTTAATCTTATCATAACCTATTTTTTCTCTTCTTATCTCATGTTGTTAAAGTTGTGGCTATGTATATTAAATTCTATTAAGACCTACTTTGTCTTTTTCACTTTTCATTTTGTTAAGCTTGTGGCTACTAATATTGAATCCTATTAAGTCCTATTTTGTCATGATTATATTTCATGATGTTAAAATTGTGGCTACTTATATTGAAGCTTTTCAAGATCTACATTTTTAATTGCTTCGCTGTATATGCTAAATAATACCAAAGATGTGACACATATTTCTGAATATTCTGGTCTAAATATAAAAATATTAAATACATTTTTCCTCTATGAGGTATATAAAATTAACGTAAGTTCTATTAATAATATTGTGGAAAAAAACTCCATATATTGTCGTTTGCATTTCATGGCTTTCTCCCAGAATTAAAAATAAAACTGTAATACAACCTTGTGGAATTTTATTTTCTACTAAGGTAGCGTTTAAATCTACTGTGACCAAAATGGTAGAATTTAGGTTTACTCTAATACATATATTATAAAAATGAAATTTAGACAAAGTGAATTATTTACACACGATTCTTCAATATGTAGAGGGTTTCTTTCGTTTATTTGCGTGTCACCTGGATCTGTGCGCAGTCTAAAGCAATATTCATGACATCCATATGAACTGGTTTGGCCATCTACCCATTCACCACTGCTAATTATACCACTGTTACAATTACCGCTTTATCAACTGCCATATCTTTTCAGCCCATAGGTGATCATGACTCACTATAGTTTCCAATGATAATACTATTAAATAAGTATACTGATGTGATTTTCCGCGGCTTTCACTACAGTCTTTAAATATATTAGCTCAAAAGAAGGACACGTTAAACGAAAACATCTTATAATAAATATGTATCTATAAAAAGTAAAGATTATTACCATAGAATGTTAACATTGTAACACAACATGATTAACAAAAAGGTATCATTATCGGTGATACGAAATAAATTATAAGAGTAATTAACTTTATGACACCAAACGACTAGCAGGATTTAATATAAACAGATTCAAATACATTCAACTTAAAAATTTCTAATTCAGAATTCCCATTCTATGACGCCATTTGTAATCAAATGCTGCAGAATCCAGTCTATAAATCTATTTATCTTATGGTTGGAAGAATAAGAAAAATTGTTTGTATCACTTTCAGTATAATTTGAGCAAAGTGAACGCAGTAATCTCAACCGGAATTTGAAATGACTTCATCGATTCCAATATTTGCCCAGGTAACCATTACTCTAAACGCATAATTTATATATATATATTAAGGAAGTGACATGACAAATATCAAATATTATTTATGTAGTAGTGGTTATTATTTTTATTTTTATTCATATACATTTCTGATTGATGTAATAATGTATTGTAAAAGGCCAGTTGAGAAGGAGAGGCAGTAAGTGAATGAACGTGATGAAACGTGAATGACACCTAAATATATTCAAACATTTTCATAGATTTTGCCATAAATATATATAATGATGCTATATATCTCCAGGATCATGTGATAGAACGCGAATTAATTAACTTTCTTTTTTTATCATTTAGAGAACACAGCCAAATTAAAATAGAGATCAATTGGTGCATCTATTTGAAAAAAGAAGAAATATCAACGAATATCGAAGAATTAAAAAAAGAGGAAATAACGAAAATATTTCATTGAGACGTCTGTCGGAAAGAAAAAAAATCAAAATTTAATAATGAAACAAGTATTTCATTTATAATGGCACAATGTATTTCGGATCGATTGGAATGAATGATAATAAGGAAAGTAAAAAAAAGAAACAATACAAAACAACAATACGTTAAATACGAAAAAGCGAAAACAAAGTTTAATAGGGAAAAAATACAGGATAAAAAATATCATAAAAATATGTTTTATTTTCCGACATTAGCCAAAGAAAATAAAACATTCAATATAGAATTTAACACTCGCACTTGAAGCAGACATAGACCTAAATATTAAGCATCGATTCTTTTGTACTGAGATGCATGATTAAACGCCCTTAATCTTTAAACACTGCTCTGAATAATATAAACGTTTTCAAGTTAGTGTTTAAATCAAATAATATTTTGTTTGCAATTACTTTGCTATGAAATTATATAGCTGTTCAAATAGTTTTATCAATATTGAATAATAAACAGTTATCCTGAATATTGTTCTCATCATCATCAACAAACGGATTAGAGATATCGATAAAATCGCAAAAATTCGCCCTCAATATTAAAAGCGTAATACTTTTCACACCCATTATTACTTGCAAAAGCTGCAACTGACTAGCACCTCTCAGCCGCTTCGCATTTCTAATATCTGACATTTTTAAAAACAGAAAATGAATAGCTGAATCAATGCAGTAGTAATTAAGATACACGTTATTCAATTACATAACAACTGAAAATCTTATTTTTCTACAAATTCTATGGACTCAATGTTCTCTTTTCAATTTCAAGAATATTTTCAACAGTATGATTAAAAATCAGTTACGTCACATTATTTTTACTTTGATTTAATTTACAATGTTTTAATTTAATCAAGATATTATTTTTAATGATAATATTTCCATTTAATATTTTTTCTGCTGATAATACATAATAAATAAGATATCTGCGTCTTATGAGTCAAGTAGATTAGCTCAGTAAATTTTGCACCATAATAACATGCCTAGATGCAAACTTGTAATTGTGTATGTATTCGTCAATTTATAGTTACCGTGTAAGTAAAATACATTACATTAACATTACATTAAGTCAGTATTGTTTTGCTATAATAGGGTACAATTTGGCATATTTCATTGTTACGTTTGCTTCCTAAATCAACCTATCATTTCAGGAGACATGTTGGCTTGATGCTTCCAACTCTTCCATGCCGTTGTGAAGATATTTCATTGTTACGTTTGCTTCCTAAATCAACCTATCATTTCAGGAGACATGTTGGCTTGATGCTTCCAACTCTTCCATGCAGTTGTGAAGATATTTCATTGTTACGTTTGCTTCCTAAATCAACCTATCATTTCAGGAGACATGTTGGCTTGATGCTTCCAACTCTTCCATGCAGTTGTGAAGATATTTCATTGTTACGTTTGCTTCCTAAATCAACCTATCATTTCAGGAGACATGTTGGCTTGATGCTTCCAACTCTTCCATGCCGTTGTGAAGATATTCCATTGTTACGTTTGCTTCCTAAATCAACCTATCATTTCAGGAGACATGTTGGCTTGATGCTTCCAACTCTTCCATGCCGTTGTGAAGATATTCCATTGTTACGTTTGCTTCCTAAATCAACCTATCATTTCAGGAGACATGTTGGCTTGATGCTTCCAACTCTTCCATGCAGTTGTGAAGATAATCATGTAGGGTTATGTTATAAAATGATTTAGCAATTAAAATCAGGAGTATAAAACGAAAGGATACTAAGCTGAAATGATTTAGCAATTAAAAACAGGAGTATAAAACGAAAGGATACTAAGCTGAAATGATTTAGCAATTAAAAACAGGAGTATAAAACGAAAGGATACTAAGCTGAAATGATTTCAAAGATGAGAATCTAAAATTTATTTATTTTATATATTTATTCCAATGCATGTACATACATATTTCCTTGTTAATACAAATAGTTTTCTGGTATAAAAAAGACATACATTGTGGTCTGATTTTTATATTTGATTTTGTTAGGAAATTAATATTGAGCATCAGGAAGAGACAACTGAAGTTACTGAGACATGCAATGAGGAAAGAGGGTTTGGAGAACCTGATACTAACAGGCCAGATAGAGGTAAAAAGAGATGAAAACAGAGGATAAAATATTTGAAGGAATCTGAGCAGGTGAATGACAGAACGGCGGCTGCGAGATGTTACAGGAGAAAGCGTGCTAAGAGCCACCACGGATAGGGATACGTGGAAGGCCATAATTACCTAGGTCCTGAAAGGACAAGGCACATAGAAGAAGAAGAATCCATGCGGGAATAAATCAAGAGATAATAAGATTGCATACGACTAGCAAAAGTGATTGTGGGAGACAGAGAGAGAAAGAGATTGAAATAATGCCGTTTGCCAGGGGAGTTTAATCGAAATCGAGAAGGGCGGTTATTTTTTTAAAGCAATATTCCTCCATGTTAATCTTTTTATTATATAACCATTGGAACTACATGTTTTAACAGAAAAAACAGCATAACGTTTTTTCTCCTTTAGTGCAAATATAATTTTATTAAATTCAGTACCAGCATTTCCATCATTCTCATTATATATATCTATAATAATTTTTTTGGTAAAATTTCCTTCATAACACATTTGGTGCGTATGTAAGTTCAAGAGAGAGAAGAAAAAAACTGGGGCTAGTTGGACATGTTCCGAGAGATATTTCTAAATTCAGGAAACACTTTCTTGAGAGAAAGAAAACGAATCGTCTCAAATCAACATTTTGCGAGAAAATTTAAATGAAAAGTACGTCTTATATAAATAAAAAGAGAGAAATACTAACATTTTTAGATTACCCTGAGTTTGTATAAACTTCGGAGAGGAAATCTTATTTTGATTAGATTATGTTCTCTCATCAATCTATATCAAAAAATAAAAAAACCTCGAAATCGAAAGAAGTTAATGAGTGGGAAAGAATAAAAATCATGAGATTGTTTTGTTTCTTTTTTCATTGCACCTAACATTGAATGATAACTAATCAAATTTCATTATATATATAGCAAATTTCATATATATAAATCAGATATATTGTTAAACAAAACAGACAATGAATGTATATTGTTTAATCATGCGCCATTCTAAACATCGTACTTTCGCTTTAGTTTCAGCTGAAAATAAAGACAAACATTTTCCAAATGTTTGGATATATTTTTATTACGCTGGTTCTAAATTTCGGCTCACATGAGCCATCTTCAAAGAGGTTATAGATTGCTTTTAGACAAATGGTTCTGTTAACACTTTGGTCTCTCCAGCGGTGTGACGTCAAAGACCCGCATTAAAAATTTACGAAATGCGTTTGCAATTCGGTGAGAGTTATCGTTGTTTAGCAAGGTTTTATGTTAGCACAAGATAAAATCATCTTTGATGGTGGATGTCTTATTGTTAACGTCCCTGTAACCTGTTATTTGACCTATAACTGGAGGGAAGAAATTGATTATTACCTTTCCAGAGAGTATTTGCGCATAAGTGAATGCAACGAATTTCACTGGAATTCGAAATTGGCCCTCCGATTTCTCGTTTCGAGGCGATATCCAGTGCACCACAACGCACAGCCTGCATCACAACGCGTATAAACTCAAATCAAATTTGCTAGAAATGGCCGATAAATAATTCAGAGCAAAGACTTGTGATTTAAAATAACAATTCATCTACACAGATTAAGCTGATTAAGAGATTATGTGAATATATATAAGAATTAATTACAATGCACAAGAATACAAAACAGAAGTAAATCTATAACGAAAGAAACAACAAATATGAATTCGAATTAATATCTAAGAAATAGCATTATTCAACATTCTACAGATTTGCTGGACACGTTAGAAAAAAAACGACGTTAGTTTTACTGAGAAGACATTTTAAAAAGTAGTTCTTTAATCATAAATGTAATTCGATATAACATAGGTATAAAAAATAGCACTGCTTTTACGAGATATACATGGGATGGTAAAACTTACAGGGACATATGAAACGAAACGTCATTTAAAACGTATTAGAACTCATAGGTGAATAAAATGTTGGTTAACACGTTAGTTCTCACAAAACATACCAGAGGATTGCAATATGTCTGCAAGGTCTACGCGACTCCACGGTGTGTGGTATACTTGTTTCTTTTCTATCATTATTCTTGAGACTCAGGTGTTATGATTGATTGCTTATGAGGCTAGGCTACTCCAGAATCACATTTTAAAAATAAAATTATTAAATATTTTATTTTATTATGTTGTCATTTGACGTACTGAAGTTTTGTTTTTGATACGTTGGCTTATTCAGTCATGTGACTTTCATCTATACAACTGAATCATAGACACTGGTATTTTTCTACTTTGTAAACTACTTAGAATGCATAACATATATATAGTTATTGCGCAATAAAAACTTCTGAAAACTTTGCATCTAAATGAAGCGATATAAGAGATGGTACGCCATTATATATTTGATATGAATCAGAAGAGACGTGATGTTTGATTCCGAAATATTGGAAAACACTTCAAAACAAAATGATTCCCAGAAAATAATTTACCATTCTTTAATAATTATTTGTTTGAACGTTATATATATGACATATATACGTATGTGTGTGCGTGTATTTGTATTTACGCATTTTTATATATATATATATATATATATATATATATATATATATATATAGGCGTGTGTGTGTGTGTGCAACAGAGATAGAGTGAGTGTATATATATATATATATATATATATATATATATATATATATATATAATCACTTACCGCTGATTATATGACACAAAGATGAATATAGCTTTTTATATTAATAGTATTAATATTTTATTTTTGATATCGGGCAATATGTGCTTGGCCATATAACCACTGAAAGTCAACAAATTTTATATTAACACATGTTCGAAACACACACACACACACACACCTACACCCCCCATATATATATATATATATATATATATAGCGAATGGCTATTTGTGACACAAGTATGAAAAAAAGAGAACTTTGTAAGCATCATTACGTCAATTTTAATTGATGTAGAGAAATGAATGCCGGCAATCACACTCACACACACATAAATGCACACGTACACACACACACGCATACATATATATATATATATATATATATATATATATATATATATATGATACATTTAGTTAGTTACGAAGTTAATATTAATCTTGTATGTAATTATTCAAAACTTTTTCCATTTTCCACGGTGGGAAACGAGGTAAGAACTGATATTCCTTAACCATGTTCCTGAATTCAGTCCACCTATTTGTCACAGAATCTACACTAGCATATCAGATTCATTTCAAGTATATCTATTTAAAGATGCTGCTTTAACATGCAGAAATAAAAGAGTCTATATTTCATACTTGTCATAATAAAACAAATATCAATAAGAAAGTGATCGCTTCTTCATGTGTGTATCTTACGGTAAAACATTTGAATAATAATGTGAATATAATTTATATACTGAATTATGTGTTCCATTTAAAATTATTTAAACGCAGTTTATATCAGATTAAAGTGAAATATATTCTCTTTTGTTTTTTTTTATTCTTATGACATTTTCTCAGTTTGTTAGCTTAAAAAATAACGTTTATAATAAATGGACCTTAGAATCATAAATCCCACGCTACCCTCTGAATTATTCTCGTCTTTCCTGTGAGCAAAAACAACGTATATAAAGGCTATCGTAGAATGAAATATGCTCGTGTTTATTCACCTGAAAGTTTGTTGTCATGCATATACGGGCCTTATAAAAGAGTTACACTTGAAAATATATATTTATTTCCCGGTTAGTGATTAACATATATAATATTGTATAATGTCTATAGTTTCAGATATATGGCGTATGGGGAATTTCTTTTTGAAATTAAATATCTGTGTTCACATAGGCTCAAACACGTGTAAAAACAAACATATATGTATAGGATTTTAGAGTCGAACACACACAGACATATGGTGCGGAACATGAACTCATAATTCTTTTACTATTTTCGTAAATTGCTTATCATGCACGAATATATATCTTAATAAAAATGGCTATCAATAAACCTCATGTATAATATAAAAATGAATAGTGTGTTTAATGTAGCTTCGGTCATTTTCAATTACAGCTTCATACCGATATATGTGTATATTTTGCATTTGGTTGTAGAGCATCAACATACATACAGAGTTAATTTGTATATGTATATGTATATATATAAAATGGTAACGTGCCCGATTTTTAGACCCTACAGAACTTGGCCATTCAACATCCGTTTGATTTGTGTTGTGGTTGATCTTTTTAAAAAAAAGACAATCAAAGCTTGTAGAAACTGCAGAAATAATACACATGTTGATTCAAGACTTGATTACAGTTATTTGGAAGAAACTATTTGGAAACGGTCAAAGTTTGCAATAACAGAAATTTATATATCAAGCATTTGAGAATGCTTGCTTTCTTCAAAGTTTGGTCAGAATCTACACCTGCATATCGTATTCATTTCAAGCATATCTATTTAAATATGCTGCTGCCTGCTTTAACATCAAGAAATTATAAAGTCTGTATTTTATACTTGTCATGATAAAACAAATATATATCAGAAAATGATCGCTTCTTCATGTGTGTGACTTACGGTAAAACATTCGAATAATATTGTGGATATAATGTATATATTGAATTATGTGTTCCATCTAAAATACTTAAACATAGTTTATATCAAATTTACAGAGTTTATATCAGATTAAAGTGAAATAAATTATCTTTTGCTATTTTTCATTTCTTACGATATTTTCTCTGATTTTATTTATTACGATATTTGCTTTGCAGAAAAAATACGCAGGTTGATTCAAGACTTTTGATTACAGTTATTTGGAAGAAACTATTTGGAAACCGTCGAAGGTCGCATTAACAGGAATTTACATATTTAACATTTGAGAATGCTTCCTTCAACGTTTGGACACACATGTTTCATGCTATCTCCAAGAAGCAATAACTACATCTGAACTGATTGATCAATTTTGCATGTAAGGAAAATGCTCCTTTTGAAGATTATGAAGATGATTATGAATGATGAAGATGTGATACAGAAAGAATCTGCAACAAAGAATAACTACTCATCCTTTTACGCAGGTATTCTCTGAAACACTTTCTCTGCAGACAGACAGACAGACAGACAGACACACACACACACACACACACACACACACACACACACACATATATATATATATATATATATATATATATATATATATATATAAATTATTGTTACACTTGCTAAGTAAAATAAACAATATATACGTTTTAAGGAAGTGGCAGAAAATCAAAGGTCTATATCTAGAATTATGAATGCCAACTTATATTCGATAAATATATGCGTTATGGAGTAATTGATAACGGTTCGGAGTGAGGAACCAGGGTGTCGAATTGTAGTAGAATTCGTTGCATTCCCTTTTACGCAAATACCATTGAAAAAGTGATTGATTCATATTTCTTTCCTCTAGCTATGGGTTAAATAGCAAGACGGATTGTGTACCATAGCCTTAGTTTGCAACAAATTTACCTCAGAAAAAATCTTTTCTGAGGTAAATTTGTTGCAAACTAAGGCTATGGTACACTGCAGCAAAATATTCTTCCTAGTCTAAGGCTATGGTACACTGCGGCAAAATATTCTTCCTAGTTACTCATAGATGGAAAGAGATTTGATTACCCATGTGTGTATCACATGATGGCACATAAATGACTAATGATACCATGCTTAAAAATATGACTCAGTAATAAACATATTTGGTTGGACAGATTAAGACGGAAAGTGATGCATTCAATAAAATTTTAAATTCTGTACTCGTTATTGTGGTCTTGATAAATCTAAAGATATATATTCTTCGAGAATGTTTTGGCGTGTATAGTACAGAAGCAGTCAGCCAATTTGGAATTTCCTGTCTTACGACTTATATTTTTTTAGTAGAAGTCCGGTAACAATTAGCAATCAGTTTTTAAGTTTATGTTTACTCATATTTTGTCAGATTTAATTTTCCTGAAGACATTAAACACATAATCTTAAAATTTTCCACACTGATTTTTTCAATAGTTACTTTATATACAGGTTTATCATGAAAAAGATAATTTAAATAGCACAATATATATATGTATGTGTGTGTGTGTGTGTGTGTGTGTGTGTGTGTGTGTGTGTGTGTGTGTGAGTAAAACAAACATACTTAAATGTGATATGTTTCTAGCTACGACAACTACTTGTAAAAATGCTTACTAATGATACAACTATTCATTTAAGTGCCATACGTGATACACGCTTGGACGATCATGTCTTTTCGAGACCTGATTGACTGGGCAGAAAATTATTCCACACTATGTTGCCATTAGTTTCTGCGGTAGACTGGTTGCCAGCCAATGTTATAAAACCCAATCTGTCCTGTTATTTAACCCATAACAGGAGGGAAGGGACGGATTAATACCTTTCCTTAGGGTATCTGCGCGGAAGTGAATGCAAGAAATTCAAATGGAATACCTAATCGGCTCACCGATTTCTCGTTCCGAGCCGATATATACTGCTCCACAACGCACTACAACTATTTCTACTACTACCGCTACTACTACTACTACTACTACTACTACTACTACTACTACTACTACTACAAATAATAATAATAATAATAGGAATAAAACTTCACAATATTTGACAAAATTTTGCAGTGTGTCAAAGCAAAAATTTCGGTTATATGCAGACACATTTTTGCCTACGATTATTACAATTTTTATGTGCACATTTTGCATAGATTTACACTAGTACACAGTTATTAGAAATTTTATAAATAAGTAAAAAAATATTGTTTTATTCAGTGTTTTAAATCGATTAAATGAAACTGTTTTTGCATGACTGTGTGTTTGTGTGCAATTTTGCGTTTACTATTTTATCGTCTTTTCAGCTGAATTAAGACTCAGCGTTCCATATTTACTCTGTATTGTAAGAAGACAAATGCATAGAAAGCCTTCACGAAAGGTGATAGACTACATAATAATTGACTTCATTAAGTACATTAGTTTCTTTCCAAATAATATACATATATTTATTAAGATCCTATTTCATTACTTCATTAATCTAAATATGATTTAAAAACTTTTCCCTAGCGCATGAATTACAACAACGCATCTTATACTTTATACAAAGAAAGTTTTATCATATAAAAATGTAAAGGTTATGATGCATTGAATAATCACAAATACGTTATACAAATGGCGGCAAGAGGCTGCATAGGCTGCAAATCATATTACTTGAATCTTAAATTTGAAGTATTCATTTCAGAAATATTTTTGGACAGATGAATTTGTCAATTGTACGTGTACGTAACCGTGATATTATATGAAATTTTACATATTTTCTTTTTAATTTATATAATATTGTATGTAAATATTGAGTCAACCCTAAGGTTAGACACAAAATTAAACCCGTTTTCTGAATGTGTTTGAGTTGTTTTCTTTAAACAACAAAAATATGCTCATCATTGCAAAGTTTTAAGGCAATAAAATTGGACAATAAAGTAATATTTTATGGAACAAACTATTACTCTTTTTGGTATTCACCACGCACATACACACATATTTTTTTGCGATTTGCAAATTGTTGGAAGTATATATTTTTAATTTCGCGCATGCGTATTATGTACTTGTGTATTTTGATGGCAGTGCGTAGTAGTGTCAGTTGGGCACAATCTATGAGAAAAGACCAAAATAAGACAGTTCACCCAGCTGAGAGTGAGTAAATAGTATGCTGCACTGCTTGTCAATCAATACAAACATTTCTGTATTTGTGTGTCAATCTGAAAACGGTTCCGATTATTCGGAAATTTTGGATGATAAATCCAGTCATTATCATAGTGCTTGGTGTGATCAATCGTGATGTCTACGTTATGTCACCATTCATTATTCTAAAGGACCTCAGTATCAATACAGGGGCGTACATCAAGTGCCTTAAAAATTTAGTGATACTGTGTATAAAGATGTTGGCTGTTGGAAGATTTTATATCTGACCACAGAACAGAGGAGAAAACAGTCATGACTGTTAGACAATTTCTGTTGCATCAATTTCAGTGTTAATCATCATCTTTACTGTATAATCTCATTAACTGCACCTCATACTTTCCATTACAACCATGCAACACAAAACATTAACACTAACTTGACTGACTCTTGGGCATTTTATTTCTACAACATATAATATGAATTGTAAATTTTGTTGCGCCTTGTGTATTATGACTAGAATTTCACATACGTTTATAGATAAAATGTAAAGGTTGAATTTGTACAAAATAGGATATATCGATTTTCTGTTGGTGGTTCTGAAAAATTGTGACGATCGATGTCATATCCTGCATCAAAGTGAAAGAGATCATATGACTTCAGATGCAATTTTCATGAGAGATGTAATATGTAGTCAATCAGATATCAGATCAATTACGTTATGAAATTCAAAATTAAACATCTTCCAAATATTTATCAGCAGAAAGTATGTATCCAATTAACTACACCAAGATATTACTATATCAGTTATATTTGATAAAAGACAATATATATAAGAATCAACAAATTTTTAACTGAAATATCATTATAGGATCAGGCGTTATTGAGCGTATTAAGTTTCATTCGATCAGTTTTGTATATATCCAAAGATGTCTCTTACGTCCTTCTATATACGTTCGATTTCACCTGAAGGACTTAGATTTTCATCTTTCCATTATATTTATTATTAAACATTTATAAATGATTTCCCTTGTCTGCAAGTATTTATTTAAAAGTTTGCATTATTGTACTCTCAAGGATTCACATATTGACAATTGTAAACTACTGGAAAAATACATCGAAAATAAAATATTTCACGTAGTCATTTACAATTTTTGAATACACGTTTACGAAATAAATTAACCACAGTTATTTAGATAAAATATATTTCTTGCTCACATTGTAATAGCACTTTCGTCAAAACACTATGATGTAACTCAGAAAATTTCAAATCTCTAGTGAATACAGAGATTCCTTTTTGTTCATTTGCTCGAAAGATTGTGCTTAGGAATAGAAAAGAACCTGAAAAACAGTTTTATGAGTAAGATTATAAATCTGACATTTAGCGCTTACATTAGGATCTTTACATAGTTTAATAATGTGTCTGGTAAATTGGGATGTGCGTTGTGGTGCAGTGGATATCGACTCGAAACGACAAATCGAGGATCCGAGTTCGAAATACTGTTGAATTCCTTACATGCACTTCTGCACAAATACCGTCTCTTCCCTCCAGTTATGGGTTAAATTATAGGACAGATTGGATTCTATAGCCTTGGTTCGCTACCAGTCTAACGCAGAAAGCAATGTCAACCTACTGTAGGATAATCGTCTGCCTAGTCAGTCATGTCTTTTTCGTGACATGGTCAGCTAAGCGCGTAACACGTATGGCACTTAACTGACTGACTGAATATAATAGTCAGAAACATAATTAAAACTTCTACTGGACATAAAATGGGTGTTGGTTTTCTGTTGTTATGAAGCAATAAACTGATCCCCCACTTATTACAGTTAATATAATAATGTTATATAATCTATCTCTTCTCCCGCCAGCTATAAGTTAAATGGCAGGACAGATTGGGTTCTATAGCCTTGGTCGGCAACCAGTCTACCGCAGAAAGCAATGACAACCTACTGCGGGATAATCTTCTGCCCAGTCATTTATGTCTCTTTCGAGACATGATCGTCCAAAGCGTGTATCACGTATGGCACTTAACTGACTGACTGGCAAAATGGTTCTCAATCGACGCGCTTTCCTCTGAATTTTGCGCGCAATTATGATTAGATTGGTAATCCCTTCATAAATGTTCTTTTTAATATTCAGCTTAATTGCGTGAAGAAGAAGAATTGTAAGCATTTCTAGTAATCGAGCGCAAATAATAAAATATTCGACAGGAATCATTTTTTAAGATTTGGATTTCATTCCAAACGAATATTTCATATTAGCTAAAATATCTTTAACATTTTGAATGCCTTTTTCTGTTTCTTATTTACGTGAATTAGACTATTGAACTCAAAATGGCTTCAAAATAAGAATCGATGAAGAATTCGGTCACTTGAAGAAGAAAAGAGAGTCAGTTAATCCCACATGCGAAAAAAACATTGAAGAAATCACGAAAAAACAGCTTTTTTCACACTAAATAAGCAGATCTAAAATTTGAATTGAATCATTTAAATGATGTAAATTTATATTTTTGTGGGTACATTTTTAATCTACGCTTTTATTTTATAACATTTAAATCTATGCACCTCAAAATTCTGCGAAGTGTGCCGTACCGTGATATTTTCATTTGCTGCAAGTTATAGCAGTGCATAAAATGATAGAGAAACAATGTTCTTGTAGAATATTTTCCCATTAATCAGTACATATTTTTTATGCACTACTTTTTATTGAATAATTGAATATTCAAATGTGATCTGTTTAGGTCCCGTCTTTTCTAATTATTATATGGCACATTTACAAAATACAATATTAATAACTCCAATAAACCCCCTATATATGTAATATACAGAGATGATATTTTCGTTTTAGCTAAAAATATTCATAAAATATTACACAACCTAAAAATAGATTTTGATGTCTCTCCGTACTCAAATTTATATTAGAATTTAATGTTAATGAAATAAATTCCATTCCTTGATGTATTTATTGATCCCAGCACACATAGACTTACTACTGCTCTATATAGGAAATCAATTAGCATATACTTGAGCATTCTTAATTATAATAGTGAATGATCCCAACGATGCAAGTTAGGTATTGTAAAAAACTTAATTCAACTCAGACAAAAGATATCTTTTTCAAAGTCATATTTTTAAGGATTACGCAACATTAAACAAATACTTGCTAAAAATAAATTTTCTAAAATTCGTCGTTGATCAACATAAAACAAGCTCTAACAGTATTGATAATACTTATACTTATAATAATAGTGTACGACAAATTAAACATAACACTATTAAATTTAACTCTGGCAATTAAGCGCATAATAATTACAAAAATGATGAAACAAAACTCAAAAACAAAATAGATAGAAATTTTACCTCATTATTAAATTTACCTCATTTAATAATAATAAACAAATTAAACTCATCATATATTATTAAAAAAGTAAAACAACTGACCTTATTGTCACTAATATTCTTACAAACACACAACTAAATCCACTTTTTAAGTTATTTTTTATGATGCAGAACTAGCTGCAGTGAGAAAAACAAGGTTTAGAGGATGTCGTAAAAATGATTAGAGAAAGTTGGGAATCATGCAGATAATTGACGTTGAATTTATACTTTTGATGATTGTTGCTATCAGGAAGAAAATATGTAGAAGGGAGTTCCACAAGCAAGAAGTGTGAGAAAGAAGTCATTACATTTTAAATTTGATGTTAATCTAACAGCACGTGTTTCGGGCAACAGAGTAAGCAGCTCGTCAGCAAAGGAGTTGTGAAAGTGTTTTTAGAAAAGACAAATGTAAGCTAAATACCATCTGTGAGAAAGTGACTGAAGTCAAGCTACAAAACCGAAATTAATTACGTTGAAATTATTCTTTGAATTTTGTATAGGACCCTGAGATCAATATCAGCTTGATATTATAACGTTGTATTTTAAATCAGCTCGATATAATAACATTATATTTTAAATATTCTTAAATTGTTTTATTATTATTTATTTTCTTTTATATCAGTTTTTGTTTCGATTTAACTTTGTTTTAATATATTTCTTTTGAATATTTTGTTAAATTGATCTTATTTAAATGGATTTCTCAAATATTCAGACCGGAAGATGAATATAAATGTGTTATTTATTAAATAAACGGAATATCTTCTCGAATATCCAATAAAATTAACATTTAAAGTGATACAAATATGTCGGATTAATAAAAAATATTGTTAACTCTGTAAAAATTGTTTTTTTTTTAATTATAGAATATAAAAAGTTCTACACAGTTATGAAGTTTCGAAAATTCAAAACAAGAAAGAATTGCATCTAATTCCGAATTAAACAATTCAACTTCGCTTAATCTGTAACGGATTTTGAGCCGAATCTGCTAAATGCACGTCACATGTAACGACGGTTTCTTCTGAAAAGCTTGGCAAAAGTTTGAATCTTAGTGGAGTGCACGTATCTTTTTTTATCATTTTTCGAATATTTATCCCAGTATACGATTGGATATATAATTTGAAAAAGTAAGCTGAGCGTTTCAAATCTGGTATCCACTGAAAATAACGTTTAATGTGACAAAAATATTTCGAATTAATAAATAAGATCCAATGTTTCTTCAATATATATTTATGAAGATGACAAAATTAAATGCAATTCTGTTTGGCTCATAAAAAAAACTATCATCAAATTCTTCACTTAATTCGAAATGAGTTAAAAAGGATGACGCTTCATTAGCGTTAGTGGATTTTGATTTCTTTTCTTATAAAACTCTAGTCTACTATTACAAACAAAGATATGCAATTAAATTAAATTCATATTTACATAAGTTCAAAACAGGGAAAATACATCTACATTTTATAACCGACTTTCACTAATAACTATTGAATGAAAAATGTCTATGTCTAACAAATCTTGATCTGTTCAGTTTCTTACATTTTTTCATATTCTTTGACGTCACCAGTGTGGTTAGCCTCTGCGTCGGTATCTGATATTTTTTTCTTGATTCTATTTCCATAATCAGCCAACGGTCGTTCACCTGTCAAATGCAAAATTATTTTGTTTTTCAGACGAACTAGAAACATCTTAAATAGCCAGAGATTACCACGAAAATTACTACAATTTTTCCCCACTTGTTAAAAAAACAAAGAAAAATTCAAAACACATATTTTCGCAAATTTTATGTTAGTGGGTTTTAATGTCACCAGATTTGGGATTCTATTTTTACACATTTTTTGAAAAAGAAATATTTATATATGTATCATTTTATAACCAATAAAAATTTGTTTCAATTTTTATTCATGCAAGATCCGATCTATCCCAATATCTGTAAAACCAATACTGACACCCAAACATTCTAGCTAATTTGTACTAAATATCTGTCATTTATTTCTTAATTATTATGTGAACACACATCTGAATAAAAAGGGTAACAAACCAATGTATTCTTTTATATTATTAATATTTAACATTTGCTAATTTTTATAAAATTTCGAATTGCTTTTATTATATAAATTTTGATAGGTAATGTAATTTTTGTAGTTTATCTTTGTGCAATGATTGTTCGTATTGAGACCTCCGAATGATTCTGAAATTCATTAGAAATATAGATTTTTTGAAAGATTTCTCGGGTCCTAATTTCAAGATTAAGTTAGATATTTTATTTTTATTTAATAGTTTTGTTGTTTTGTATTTTTAATAGGCTATGAAAAATCTAAGATATTTAGAACACCCATTAAATGATAAGTATTTGTGAATTATATTTTCAATGTTTTTACCTCATGTTTATATCTAGGGTGCACCTGGTTACTATAATATAAATCAATAATATATTAGTTTTAAATATTGTTCGTATCAGGATGTTTTTTTTACATTTCTCTCAAATTCGTTATATATAATTTTATTTTCTCGCCAAAGATAGAAGCAAGCGAATGATAATTGAAAATCATTTTTCTGTATTGCTAATTTACTTTCTCTTCGCACATATTATTTGCAAAGAACTGAAAAAGGAATATATACGCTAGATTTTAAGTCATTATATTATGGCATTTGTCATATAACAAATGATTTCTTACAAATGAAACGATACACAGCAACGGATTTTAAATGTTGCATCTCCTAGATCAACTGCACCCCTGACGCAAGGAGCCTCTCTAGCCAAAACTTGTCTTTGCCTACACACAAAAATACTAAAATATCTCGTTAGAGTGAGTCTATGATATATATATATATATATATATATATATATATATATATATATATATATATATATATGATATAAAAAAAATTATATATATACATATATATATGTATATAATGTTTTGTTTATACATCATTTTTAATCAGCACTCATATTTAAGTAGATATTCTGTTTTTAAATAAACAGTGTATATATGTATACATACATACATACATACACTATTCAATTAAAAACGGCATATCTACTCAAATTGGAGTATCGATTAAAACTGATGTTTAAAAAATTAAATTAATTATGTCTACGGTCGTTAAGTCCATTTAGTTAAACTCCAGAACATTATATATAAAACGTAGCACACTTGGTATACTATCCAGGTAAATTCCGAAAGAGACAAACTCAGAAGAACTCAATGTTAAATTCATTTATTTAATTTAACAGAATAATATATTTTAGAAAAGATTTCTGATTTACTACGATTTCAAATGGTAATACATATTTCACTGCATAATGATGTCGTTAGACCAAATGGTACGACGAGCCGCAATTATAACATCATTATGCGGTGAAATATGTATTACCTATTGAAATCTTATTAAATCAGATATCTTTTCTAATATATATATATATATATATATATATAGTGATTCATCTGCATTAACAGAACACATTGTAATTCTTAAATAACTGAATAGCTTATGGTATATTGCTAATTTTCTGACGAAGAAAACTATTGCGTAAAACATTTGCCATAATTTAAATTACTCGAACTCGAAAGTTCTTTCAACTGTGATTAGTGTCTCGTGGTTATACACCAATGTATTTGAACGCATTCTATACAGGATTATACACTAGACATAAAATTGTCTTCACCATAAATTTCGACCCTTCGAATTGTTGTCCTGTGCTGACAGCCTCTGCTCTCCCTACTGCTACGCAACCGTTTGCAGTGTCTATCTTGCTATATTACATTAGTTGGAAAGAGATTAGAAGTAGAGACATATTCCTCCTTTTATTTTCATCATTAAGATTAATTAAAGGAGACGTTTCAACCAAATAAATAAATTCCGCACATGAATTTGATTTTAAATTATAGAAACTGTAAAACTACCCAAGACATTTGCAATAAAAAAAAATTTCTTTAAGAGAAATTAAAAAATAATAATTTCAAATTCATGTTATTAACACAATGTTTGCATTTTTCCAAAATGGTTTTAACTTATTGCATGCTTTCGTATTAAAGTTCCAATATTCTAAGTATTTAATCGTTCGTAAGAAAAACTTCAAACCATAAATTCTATTCCTGCTAATGTTTACTAATTATGGGGATTTCTTTTTATAATCTTTATTTGAACACTCGTCTCCAAAGAATGTGTAACAAATGAATCTATTATTTATTATCATATTCTTAATATTTATCCCTTTATTAGTTCAATACAATTTTAAATTAGTGTGTATTATATAAATACTGAGAGATATTGTATTTAATGTAGTTTAATTTTTGTATAATGTTAATAGTGTTGATTTTATCGCAGAGATTAACGTTGAGATTTAAACGAGAATTATTTGTTAAAAATTTTATACAGTTGTTTATTTGTATTTTAAGGCATTTTGCATGTAAGTAATTTGATCTAGATACTTAATCAATAACAATTGAGTTACGAGACCTTTATATCATGCAACGCAATAAACATGCAACGCAATAAACTGTAAAAGTGTACTAAACATTAGGAAACCCCCAATATCCCTTCTAATCAACGAATTTGAGGTCCTAATCTCTACAACCGACAAGGCTGACTGCTTCGCTCACAGATTCTCTACCAACTCGACACTGGACTCGTCCGCAGTATCTGCACCAGATTTAACATCCCGAATTGAGGCCTAACTGAATTACATCTACATTACCCACTCGGTTGTCTCCAAGATAATTTGAAAGCTTGACCCCCACTGAACTCTCCTCTGTTCTTTCCAAACTATAACTACGGCCTTTTACCGCGGGAAGTCCTCCTCCGTGGTTCCAATATATAAAAACACTGGGGAACAATCCGATACATCTAATTTTCATCCTACCAGACTCCTACCGATTTTTGGCAAAGTGTTCGAAGCATCATCAACGCGTAGGTAGTTCAACATCTCACAGCCCACACACTCTTCTCTGAAAAAAACAATATGGTTTCCGCTTTACGAGGTCTACTGCTGATATGCTCACGACCATCACTGACTATATACACCATGCTCTCTTGAAGACCATCGAAGCCCGAACTGTTGCCCTAGATCTCGCCAAAGTTTGACAGAGTTTGGCATGTTGGCTTTCTAAGCAAGCTGCGAGACTATGGTATAAATAACAATTGTTTGACTTTATCCAGCTACTCCTTTCAAGTCAAAGAATGAAGGTCGTATTGAACTGACATGCCTCCTAATAATATCATACAAACGTCTATGCTTCTCCTTATCAAAATTAACGATCTCCCAGATATTTTAACATCACAAGTAGGCATATACGCTGACGAAACTACGGTTTACTCTTGGATCAATCAAAAACCTGCAGCGGCTGCAAAGCAAACCTTGCTGCCGAGCATGAAAAGGACATCCAATCTGTGGCGGATTGGGGTAAGAAATGGTTCGTGAATTTTAATACTTCAAAAAAGAAGCTTCTATCTATTAACCATCACAGGCAATAGCTCCTACCACCTATTAGCATGAATCAGGCCAGTCTTCCTTAAAGCTAAACACTGCGCCTTCTCAGGTTAACTCTCACAAGTGGAATGTTTATATAGAATACATAGCTAAATCCTCTAAGAAAGTCGTTTCTCTGTGTAGGGTCAGGAATTTTTTCCCGTCTGAAACAATCCTGTACATATACATATCTACCATCGCCCGTGCATTGAATTCCCCTGCCATATCTGATCGGGTGCTCCTGCTATCTACCTAGGTGTCCTTGATAAATTCCAACAAAAAATCTGTAATGTGATCGATCCCGACTTGGCAGCTCAGATACAGTCGCTTTCTCACCGGCGCAATGTCACTTCCATGTATCTCTTCTACAAATACTTTCACGGCTTCTGATCCGATGAACTTAGCTCTCTAGTGACACCTATATATGAATTTAATCAAGCCACAAAATTAGGAACAAGTTCAAACCCTTTTACTGTGAAACCAATAAAATATAAACGAAAATTCAACTACATCAGCTTCTTTTCTCGCACTTCCCGCCTGTGGAATTCCCTTCCATATACTTACATTCTCCGACAGCTACGAATCTCCAAGAATTTAAATGTAAAGTCAATAGTCATCGCTTATCTCACTAAACTGCATGCTCCCTCTATCTTTCATGCTCCTTTTTCCGTTTTCTCCACTCTCATCAGTATTCTCATCCTTCTCTTAGCCACTTCTTGACACACTCTATAACCTGTCATTCTTTCTCATATCTTTACTCCTATCTAACCCACTTCAAATCTGTGAGAGTAAAATGCCTTGCTTGTGGTGATATGATTATAAAATGTATCAAGACAATAGGGAATCTTTTTTCTATTTGAAATAAATATTTAATGAGTAAAATTTGAATATGTAGAGTTTCTTTCAATTTAATTATAGACACATAGTAACTTAAAATACCTTAAGAAATGAAGGTTATATTTGTCTTTTGTTTTATTTGAACAATATGTCATATTTAAAAGCTATTATAATAACAATATGTCTTATTTATAACAATAACAATGTCTTACTTAAAAGCTATTATAATATACAACGGTAGTTCAAACTTCAGAATTCAGAAAATTTCATAATTTATGCATCTTATTTGAGATGTAGTTTTGTGTTGCTTCTAAAATTTCTTTAATTTTGAGGTTTCTGATCATCAATGGGTTTCTATTTTGTTTTTGTTTTTTTCTTTCTAACAGGCACTAGACGTATTGTTCTTGTGCGTTGTTTTTTTCTTTCCCCCCCCCCCACATTATTTAACAAACGAGGTAGTTCTCGCCGGGTTACAAGACTGTTTAAATTACTGTTAAATTAGCACTATTTTCGGATGTTTAGTCTGTTATTATTAGTGTTGCCTTACTGTGATTAGGTTCAGTACTATATATATAGGATGTGCGTTTTGGTACACTGGATATCGGCTCGGAACGAGAAGCCGGGGAACCGAGTTCGAATTCCAGTTGAATCCATTGTAGTCACTTACGCGCAAATACCCTTGTGAAAGGTATTAATCTGTCTCTTCCTTCCAGTTATGAGTTAAATAGCAGGACAGATTCGGTTCTATAGCCTTGGTCGGCAACCAGTCTACCGCAGAAAGCAATGGCAACCTACTGCGGGATAATCTTCTGCCCAGCCAGTCATGTCTCTTTCGACACATGTTCGCCCAAGCGTGTATCACGTATGGCACTTAACTGACTGACTGACTATATATATATATATATCACCATGCAGTGTGGGTATAGAAGAATCCAAAGAGTATCCTGTAAATACAGTGGCAGGATAACTCTCTAAGAGAGCACTATTTTTTTAAATTTTATATTGTATTATATTAGTTTTGTTGATTGTATAATTTGTTGATTAGTATAATTTGTTTATTTAGTAGTGTAAATCTTTTGTGATCACAGCTAACTATTATCTCTTAAATATATTTCTACATTTTAGACTCCAATTTCTTTCACCGTTAACTCATATTGTTTATCGATTTTTATTTTATTTTCTCATTTTTTCCTATCACAATTTCTTTCCATTTTAATTTTATTCAAACAACTTTTAGTATTTATTCCTATTTTAAATTTACATTTTTATTATTTATTTTTTTAATATTTATTCCTATTTTAAATTTATTCTATCAACTTTCCTTTTTAATTTAATTTATTCCTCTGTTTCTTTTTTCTTTTTCTTCTTCCCTTTTCGTTTAGGCTTCAATATATTTACCCTTTCTTTTTAACGCTTTCCTCCCCCTCTCTCTCTTTTTCTCTCTTTCACCTAACACACTTTCTTTCAAATCCACGGGTCTGCAAACTGTTAGACGAATGTATCTTCGAACTTTTGTTGACATTGGTCGCTACGCGTATCAGCTGATTATATGTTGCGTGTATATATGATTATGTATGAATATGTGTATTTGTTCGCCAAACGGATGTATTTTGTCTTAAATTTTCTCTTTTAAGGGAGCGACCGTTATTTCCATTCGTTTTTTTTTAGGTCTTTGTGATCTCATTTACGTAAAATCCTTTGTTAAATAAAGAGGGCAGCTGATGATGGTTCGCCTTCCGAATCACCACCATGACATAATGTGTCTGCCTGAATTTTTCTTATATATATATATATATATATATATATATATATATATATATATATATATATATAGTGTATCGAGGCAGCAAATATCCAAATGGAGAATTTTTGTCTTTATTTTCAACTAAAATTAAAGCCAAAACACGAGGTTTAGAACGGTTCATGATAAAACATAATAGACATTAATTGTGTCTCATATTTAACAATATGTCAATATATATAAAAGTTCCTCGGTGTTTATTTACTTTTAATGATTGTTGCACGTGAGATTAAATTATTTCTTGTATTTCCTTATATCTATGAATTAAGGATCCTGTAAATTTTGATGTTTATGCTACACTATGTTAGTTCTTTCGTGTGTTTTCACCTTGCGTATGTCTACGTGTATAACTTTATGCGCGCATGTATTCTGACGAATTTCCTACCAAAACCAATTCAAAACAATTATAGGAAACATTTTTTGATATTCACCATTATTGAGTTTGATTTTGTTTTATGATTTATATTTTTGGTGTGGGCAAATCTTGTTTTCATCCACCTGTTGTGATTATATGCCCTGAAGTAAACAAAATATAAATGAAAAAACATAATAAACTACACAACTGAAAATAAAAATGAATTATTAATGGAACAGAATCGATTACTTTTAATATTTTAAAAAAATATTATTTAAAAAAATATGAAAAATAAAAATATATATATATATATATATATATATATATATATATATATATATATATATATGTTTCAAAAGGAAATACATTCATCTCATTATTTCTTTTAGATTTACAATTGGGCAGGAAATAAACAGCCGTTCATTATTTTCGTTTCATCAATTAGAATCTCCACATTTGATTTGACTGTGAACAGCCCTTTGTTTTTTTTGGGGAAAAAAAAACTAGTGAAATGAAAAATCATTATCCTCTTAATACTAAATTCATGCACATTACATGTATATATGATCGATTACAACAATAATGAGTTTCAACGTTATTTTCTCCATGAAAATAGTAAGGTAGTTCAGACTAGCATGCAATTCGTTCCCCTGCGCTTGAACAAGGATTCATTGTTATTTTCAGTTCATGCTTTCATAATTTCTCATGATTTCATCGTTTTCAGCTTTTGCGGATTACGGTATATATATATATATATATATATATATATATATATATATATATATATATATTTGGAATACTTCGACGTAACGAAATTTATGACCTGTTTTGTTCCATGGTTTATGAGTTGTTTATTTGCAAATCGTACAGGCATTGAACTTTTCCGTTACGCATTATGATGTCAAAAATCAGCTGTGTGCCTTGATCTGTCTCTGGTAAAATACAGATTAGCTTGTGCTTCTCTCCTGATATAAGGAGTGTAAATCTATCACTGTGTTTTTTGACATTTTAAGGAAGAGACATAATGGTCGAATGTATAGGTAAAGCTTTTATTCACGTATATCTGGCTTTGCATTTTTAAAAATATTTCTTATCGGTTTCTTAACACTTAAACAGTTTTAATATAAAAAGGATCTTGTTACAAGCATTGCTATGTATAATGATGATCCGTTTACTCCACCTTAAACATAAAAAAACACAAAGATTCAGGTATCGGGGAGGGATATCACTTTTGATTTAAGAGCAGCCATTCTTGTTTGATATTCCGTTCCTATTGATGTCGATTCTTACCCAGATTCTTACCTGTTTCGCAGATAGTTGGTTGCATGCATCAATGGACATACCCCGATAAAACGTTTCTGAAAACATGTAAATTTAGTGAACGTGCTCAAACTCTCGATATTTCCGGGTAACACTGATTCCGGCGGTGTGAGTTGTTCGTATTGCAGATCTGAAAATATTAACGATTCGCTTTCAACTCCTTGAAATCTCTGATTTTAAACATTTCTTCGTGCTACCGAAAACGAATCCTCAGATCTAGAGTATGGGATTAGCTCTCTGCAACATTCTTTTCAACTGCAATTACTTTTCGGACAGGTCTGATTTGATAACTCATTCAACTCTTGTTTTAACACTGAAGAATTATTGCTTGAGTACTCACCAACACGGAGGTGGGTATTACAGTCACTGATTTTGCTAATCAGTATAAACACACTCCTCTAGTCCAATAGTGTCAAATTATTTACGAGGATAAGAACATATCATTAGGTATATAGGTAGGTATACAACAGCACTACAGATTAATTACATGATAAATGACTATAATGATGTATTTGTCGTTGTCCATTTGCTTTCTAAGTAACAGGATACACATTCAATGTATCACAATGAATTCTTTCATCAAAATATTTGATGAGATTTTCAAGATATGAGGAATAATATATACAGGTTCTGTCGGATTTAATGCCGTTTCATACTTTCTTTTTACTGTTACATCTTATTTCCGATGTATATCATTGTTTAAATCAAATATTTTACGTAGGGTAACACAAGAAATAATATGAATAAACATCAAAAAAGCATCATGGCTGAGTCAAAAAATCAATGAAATACTTTATTTACATAATTCACTCTTTTCCTTATTTTTTTTTTCAATTGCAGTAGATAGACTAAACTATCGCCCGTTTCACACTCCACCCACATCTATTGAACAGGTGAAGAGGCTCATCCCTTGTTTCCTGTTTAGGATGAGGTTTCCGGTTTTCTTTTTTCCAATCTTTTCACTCTTTTCCTTATTTATTTCAATTGGAGTAGATAGACTAAACTATCGCCCGGTTCACACTCCACCCACATCTATTGAACAGGTGAAGAGGCTCATCCCTTGTTTCCTGTTTAGGATGCGGTTTCCGGTTTTCTCTTTTCCAATCTTTTCACTCTTTTCCTTATTTTTTTTTCAATTGGAGTAGATAGACTAAACATTCGCCCGGTTCACACTCCACCCACATCTATTGAACAGGTGAAGAGGCTCATCCCTTGTTTCCTGTTTAGGATGCGTTTTCCGGTTTTCTCTTTTCCAATCTTTTCACTCTTTTCCTTATTTTTTTTTTCAATTGGAGTAGATAGACTAAACTATCGCCCGGTTCACACTCCACCCACATCTATTGAACAGGTGAAGAGGCTCATCCCTTGTTTCCTGTTTAGGATGCGGTTTCCGGTTTTCTCTTTTCCAATCTTTTCACTCTTTTCCTTATTTTTTTTTTCAATTGGAGTAGATAGACTAAACTATCGCCCGGTTCACACTCCACCCACATCTATTGAACAGGTGAAAGGCTCATCCCTTGTTTCCTGTTTAGGATGTGGTTTCCGGCTTTCTCTTTTCCATTCTTTTTACCCTTACGTAGCCCCCTGCGCATCAGTGGCGTTACCGCCTTGCTCGGGGTGATATGATTAAAAAAAAAAAATAATGCATAACTTTTGAGCATTATATAATTTGAATCGAAGACAACCAGAGTTACTGGCTATGGAGAAATATGTTAGCATCTCACGTCGTCATTTATGTTATGGTAAAAAACACCTATTCTTTACTAAATAGACTCTCCCACCTGATTTAAGTAGGAGTAGTAAGAAGAACGAGGGTCAGTTGATGTTGCACGAGAGTAATCGACAGTTAGTCGAATACGAAAGTAGTCAGCGACCTGGCAAGATTACACTGCGTAATACATATTATATCAAGTTCCTAATGTTTTGTACGTCGAACCTGTTAGGACCGATTTTAGAATAAATACTAGCCTCCACTTCGAAAATAACTCCACAACAATTTATCAACTTCATTTAGTTTTCATTGCATCACTTCAGTCACGCTAGTTACCTGCATACAAGTCCATATAGTGTACAACAGTCTGGTGGTACTTTGCAAGAGGAATATTTGATAATGATTTTCACTGTTGTCTTTCGGTTCTTAGCCGGTCAAAACAGCTGATGAGAAACATTTTGGTAACACTCTGGTGCAAATATCTTCATTTATTTCTATCCAGTTTAACTCGCTCAAACTTAATATGGACAGCTGAAAGTTTACTCTTAAACTTGACCTTATACCTTTGTCCATTGTCAAGCTGTCTAAACATTAGGATCGTATGAATACATCACGAGCCCAGCGACGTTCAAGATTTTTTTAAAACCATGTCTCCCCAAGCAAGGCATTCCACTGCCACTATAGCACATGGGGTTACATAGAGCGATTGGGTATAGGAAATGTCAAAAGGAGGGTGATAGACGAGTGAAGATGAACATAGGGAGAAAGTTGGAGAGAATGGGTGCGAGTTAGTGTGTTAGAAGGTGTCTATTGACTCTACATTTAAACTCCTTGAGGTTGTAGCCGTCGGGGAAGCAAGCATGCGGAAGGGGATTGCACAGGCGGGAAGTGCGAGAAAAGAAGCTGTTGGAGTAGAAATTTCGGTTATATTTCATTGGTTTCACTGTAAAAGGGTGGGACCTAGTTGCCAATCTAGTATCTCGTGCAAATTCACACCTAGGGGGCACCAGTGATTTAAGTTCATCAGAGCAGAAGCCATGGAAGGATTTTTAGAAGAGGCTCAGGGAAGAGAGAGTGACTGCAGACTGTCAGCTAATTCGGTATCGATCACATTACAGATTCTTCGCTGTATTTTGTCAAGAACCCCGAGGAGAATAGCAGGGGCACCCGACCAGATGTGGCAGCAGTATTCAATACAGGGGCGGATGGTCAGTTTTATATAAGTGCAGGATAGATTCAGACGGAAAGAATTTCCGGGCCCTGCACAGAGAGCCGACTTTTATAGCAGCGGATTTAGCAATGGACTCGACGTAGTCATTCCACTTGAGCTCCGCTGAGAGTGTCAGGCCAAGCAGGCGTAGTGTTTTACTCTCTGGGAGGCAAGCCTGTTCCATGCTAATGGGAGGGAGGTGCGGTTGTCTGTGGTGGTTAATTGACAGGAGCTTCGTTTTGGAAGAATTGAATTTAACGAGCCATTTCTTATCCCAATCCATCACGGATTAGAGATGCATCATAGATAGATATTGTTTGTGTTTTAAAAAGATTTTTTAATTCATACAAAATATTCCTTTTTAAAGATGAAAGATAGTTTGTTTTAAAGCTTTTATTAAACTTTCTTGAATATTTCCAAACATATTCCTATCTCTGATCAATATTTCAACATAAATAATCAAATGTCTGAGGAATGTCGGCTTTCTTAATAAATGTTAATTTACTGTACTATGCCTGTTTGATTATTTTCAAATAATACATCTTCGTGTTTTCATTTGTCCGTTCGAGTTATCACGTTGATATTTTGTGTTTATTTATTCATGAAATATATTAAATACTTCCCGCCTGTTGACTTCTCTTCCGCATAATAGCTTTCCTGACAGTTACAATCTCCAAGAATTTAAATGAAAAGTCAATAGTCATCGCCTGTATCACTAACTTACATCCTATCTCTTCTACTTTTCTACCTCCGCCGCATTCCCATCAGTACTCTCTTCCCTCTTCTACTTTGTTCCTGACATTCCCTGCAACCTCTCACTCCTCATTTCTCCTATATAACCCCCTGCACAAGAGTGGCGTTAAATACGTTGCTTGGGGCGACACGATTATATATATGTTTGTCCCAATAGTAGATATTATTGACATTTGATTTCTTGTATTTTGTGTTTACTACATATATAGTAGTTGTAGTTTTTCTCAGTTAATTTAACATTATACTTTTATCTCTTTATTATATTTTGGTCGCATTTACTGACATTTCTTTGTCGGTTGGTTATGTGGGGTTTATTTGATTTTCCTTAGAAAATTCAGATGCTAATTGATGTGATAGGCAGTTATTGTGCAAACAATATATTTATTTTTGTTATTTTTAATATTTTAAATGTATTCTCCAAATAAACAAACAAATTTATAGACTACATTATTTTGAATTTCTGTATATTTAGAGAGATGATTTTAGATTTTTTTTATTAGAGGTCATATGATTCAATTGACTTTCTTTTCTGTTTATTAGCTGATTCCTATTTACCCACTAATTTGTTTAATTTGTTTTTTTTAGTTTTTTGTTTGCAGTGTAGTTTCTAATGTAAAATATGTCAATAATTTTTCTCATTACTAATTGTATTAATATTTTTCTTTTTTGTTTTAACGTTGTTACTTTGTTCGAGAAATTATGGTCATGATTTGTTTTAAACACTTCAAATGATGTTTTTTTGTGAGAGTCCATGTTTCAATTGTCTTTCTTTTCTGTTTATTAGCTGATTATTATTTACCCACTTATGTTTTTATGGTTTTATGTTTAGTTCTTTGTTTCCCGTGTAGTTGTCTAATATAAACAATATCAATAATTTTTCACATTACTACTTGTATTAATATTTCTCGTTTTTGTGTTATTTTTGTTTCTTTGAGAGAAATTATGGTCAATATTTGTTTTAAATATTTTAAGTCCTTCAAATTAGTGCAATTTTCGAAGAAAGGAAGCTAAAAATGCTTTGCTAAATGTGAATAAAAACAACAAATTTACAAAATTCCGTATAGAAAGCATTTTTAATCCTTACTAATTTCAAATATTGAGTTCACCCATACATTCTGCCCCAGAAAAGCAACGCTTAGGTATTCAGTGTTCTACCTAATTTTGAGAAATGAACAGATTATGTATCAACCAATGTTGTACCGACTCAGGTGACATAACAACTGTTGTTACAGAAAAAATATCAAGCCATACAGACAATTTCTAGTCATATAAATATACTTACCAGCAGTTGTTGATATATCGATTGCTAATGTGGAAATCTAAGAAGACATTGTTAGCATTGTCATAAACTTTCCTCGACCTAGAAATTTGAATATGAAAGGAAAATTTACATATTAACCGTACTCATAATGCAGATATCTTATAGAGAAATTCAGATTCTTTTTACTTACCCGCGTACGAAAAAATATTTTTGTCAGAAAAAATAGCTTGATCAATTCGTTGTTATACGCCCTAAGCGTTTTAGAATCAACAAAATAATCCGAAATTATGTCGAGAGACAAGAGTATGTATATATCACTCAATTGAGCCTCTGTTATAGGTGTGTTATTGTGTGTGGCTACTTCAGAAGGGTGAACTGTGGAGTTGAAAGAGAATGTCCGATCGAATGACTCACCCTTGTAGACTGTGTATGTGTGGGCATTCAATAAGGTTTTTGCTGTTGTTTAATGCACTCTTTAATAGCCTTTAGTAATCTTTGTATCTGTACTTGCGATATGCTATTCTCTGCTTACTTCTATCAGCAAACAGCATTATTTAAGACACGTTTTCATTCATTACGAGAAAACACAAAGAGGTCTCTATTGTGTGAAGATGTGTCCTTTAGCTCGAAGGCGGTCGAGCAAGCAGTAGAATCCCAAGAGGATCAACGAGGTTTAATTCAGAATATCTTAGCTATGATGGAATCTGAATGCCGTCTATACCTTCAGAGGAGAACAGGGATACTACAAATTTGTTCCAAGAAACACCGCGAAGGAAGTTATTGAATTAGTCCCATTCCGCTCATTTATAATCGTAACAAACGCTACATGTAGAAGATTCATGGATGGATGTAAAATAGAAAGATATATTAAAAGACACCCCAGTATAATCAATGTTACCAATAAGGCAGAGCTGCATGACATAATTGCTGTATGACAGCTTTAAAAATCAGGAAGGGATCAAGAAGAGAAGCGCGAACTTAAGGGTTTATTTTAAAATGCGTGAAGAGATCCATCACTTGCGTGAGAGATTGAGTGACCGAGAAGTCCAACTTTTGCACACCAAAATGATCGGTAACAGAGTTTGTATACCACTTAAAAGGATGGAAATGAATTAGTGAAAAAGTGACGAGAAATGACCAACTCTCACACACACACACACACTCTCTCTCTCTCTCTCTCTCTCTCTCTCTTTATATATATATATAGTTATGTTTTAGAACATGTACATAATTTCTTCTATATATGTCCTCTTCTCTACAATGATATGGCTGTTTCAGTGTTTGGGACCCAAACACCTCATCGGGAGAAATAAAGATTTGGTATCATTCTCTGTTTATATTTCGTTCGTTGCTGTCGTGGAGGTTGGTTGGGGTTATTGGTAATTAAGTTAATGTGTCTCTCGCTTTGACACTATATATATATATAGTGTGTGTTTGTCTGTGTCTGTGTCTGTGTAAGGATTCAGATAGTTTCTGTTTTTAAAATGACAATATAAATAAATAGTAACGGAATATTTCTCTTTGCCGATGATTTTCATCCTTTCAGTGATATTATCAATGTAAATGAGAAGATTATAGTTAGATAAATTATGATTTCTTGTTATATTACTAGAGATGTATGTGTGTTGTTTTTTTATTATTAGATAAACCTCTTTTTCCGAAATTTATAATTTTGTGGTGACATGTTTTTGATTGGAGTAATTTTTTAAATGTCACAGAGACAAGTTATAACAGACCCGAGTAGAGACCCAAACGGTAAACCAAATTTTAATCTATAGAAATAGTATCGAAGATGAAAAATATTTCTTGGTTATTAATGAAATAGTTTTACAATATTTTGTGGAGAAATAGGTTATGTTATGTTTGCTTTGTCTCAGTTAAGTCTGTTATAAATAAATTAAATCATTTCGACTTGTCTATTTATAACATTTCTGGAAATTATTCTTTCAAAAGTTTTACTGCAAAATTCATATTTCAAATAAATATATGATTCTCTAATTATATATTTATATGACATAATTTTACACAATCTTATCAACAGACTAAAAACCGTCGAACATACTATAGTGTCTGCTTTTGAACCTGAGTCTAATCATTCTCTAACCTTTCACGATAGCATGTTCTTAAGAAATAATATCATAATCCAATTTAAGAAAGATTGACAAATATGACCTGGTCATGTTTTTTTCAGACCAACGTAAAATATCAAATCGGAAATAATTATAGGATTCTATTTAAAACCGTAGGAATATTCAGCATCAAATACTTACCAAAATAAGAGATATTCATAGAAAACACATTTAAAACCCTCCAATATACTCTTAATTTAAATACCAAAATATATGACCAATATCCTTCTTAATTAATTACCAAATATATAACCAAAAATATTATTGACAACAATATCATAGCGAAAAACAGATAAGTTGGTCTCACTATTCAAAGTTGATCCCCACAGAGCATGTGAATTCTGAAATTTTCATTGAAGAATGTGTCCTTGAAGAGATATCTCTTTTCTTCAACATCCATGAGAAATTCATTGTGGCCACTTACATTATAGATTGTTGTTAACCTTACTCGGCATTTTCTAGCAAACTATTTGAGACATTGTAGTTCTGATTTATTTGTTTTCTACACTTTTGCTAAAGTATTAGACTCTAATTTATGACAATTTTTTTAAGCAACTCATATCGCTTCGTCTTCTTTTATAAGATTGGTTCTCTAAGTCAACCACACAAGTCACTTCAAACACTGATTCTCTTACGATCACTGAAGTGAAGCTACACTGAGCTTACTCAGTACGTACATGAGGGACTCTTGGAGAATACCAAGAGCTGTAAGCTTGAATATATTGGTAGTGTAATGAATAAATGATATAAATTTGAAATAGGAAAGCAGAGTTCTAGTTCCAGTCGAGATTGTTATATTTCGTTACGCGCAACTAATAATCGTGTAGGAAGTATCAACCTCATTTTACTCAAGCTATGAGCTAATTAGTTGGAATTACCTCATTAAAAACCATTAATATGTCAATGAATTCTTACAATCTAAAATATTTGTTGACCTTAACGAATCTGCAATTGTTAATAAATTGTAAAAATTCCAATTAATCAATCAGTGTATTGAACATTATTGCCTAAAGATTCGATCAAGCTTTAAATAGGAACTTCGAAATTCTCGAGTTATATATCTCTTGAGATTCTCTTTGGGATTCCCCTGACGGTCTTCTTCATATATTGAAAGGTTAAAGTATGATTATGAATTTGATTTGATTCAATCTTTCTTATTAAATAATGTAATGTAAATTGTATTGAACTTCCACTCATCTATATATATATATTTGTACTAGTGCGGACGTCCAGCAAAGATCGAATCTTGAACCAACTTTCTTCTTACATTTCATCAATAACAATTCCGATGTCATTAATTCCCGACAAAGTATCTTTACTGACACAACTGTTTGCTCTTGCCTTACTTATAAGTCTAATTTCGATAACATCGAATTGGCCTCTTATTTCGATAATAGCCTTTCATTTGCTGTTTACTGAAGGATGTAGGGGCTTATTAATTTTGACACATCTAAACCGAAAATACTGCTTATTATTCATCATAAATAATCTTTCTTCTCAATCAGTATGAGTGGTGCTAACATCTATGATTTAACTCACTTATTTGTCTCATGTGTTTGTTTCTCTGACATAAAGTGGGACCAATATGGTGAATAAAAAGTATGTTTCTTTGCTGCTCTCTTAGTATGTCATACCAGACCTTCTTCTCCCGTGAGAATTTATATTGCACATTCTTTAATCAACCATTCTTCTGTGATTCGAATAAAGCTGCCTCATCTGCTCTGGGTTTTTTGCCACATAGCAGGTGATTTTTTACAACATTTAAAGATTAATATGCAGTTTCTTCAATATTTCAGTCACTTTCACACCGCCTTAACGTAGCCTCCCTGTCATTTTCATAAAATGGTTCAGGCTAATTGTTCGTATAAGGAATCGGTAACTGGATTTCATGAATTAAATGCAGTAATATATTGGCAGTTAGGTTCGAATTAATAAAAATATACTACAAAATTCTCAAATGAAGAAAACAAAATAAACTTTTCCCTATATAATTCCAGTACTTTCTGGCTGAAATTGTAATATTGTTAAAAGATATCGCTAGAAAATTAGATTGCATTGGAAGAATTTATCAAGAATTAGTAGCGTATCCAGAAATTATAGTTGGTCTAATGACTAATGTGATAACACAAAATGAATATTTTCTGCTTGTGTATTTCTTCATGAGTATATTGGTAAATACATGGTATATAAATTAGTAAACGTTACCATGTTTTTACTGTTAGTCAATGTTGCTCTATTTGTACTGCTAATCATTTGTGAATAATTGTTCCTAAAATGAGCATTCGATGACTTTATACATTGCACCTACTAAAGAAACCGAGATACCAAAATTAGCAAACTCAAATATTTTAGGCTTTTCCTTTGTTTAATCTACACGTATCCAAGTGCTTGTCAATCTGCTTTATCAATTTTAGGCTTAGGCTTCTTCGTTTGTGTTTGATTTTTATTTCTACTAATTTCGTTTTTTATAATCATTTGTATAAGTTCCAACACACGAAAGTTGCAGGGACGATCAACTCATTTGTTTTTGTGGCTTTTTCCCTACACGCACGTTTAAATATATATGAAAAAATATGACTTGAAAATTGTTAACAAATATTTGTAGCGAGATAAAGGAGCGTACCTCCTAAAAACAAGAAATTTTATAAGAAATGTACAGCGTCAAATTACACCCGCATTAACGCATCATATTGAACCGTCACATACAGAGATGAACAACACAAAAATATATGTAATATCTCGTTTTAAAGTGGATAGTACGTGTTCCTCTTTTACAAAGGTACATTGATACCCATCGAGATTTGACCGAAGAATTACAAAAAGAACAAAGTTTAAACGTGACCGTCTACATTTAGATAAGCGAACTAATGCAACAAGATAAAAGAAAAAAAGAAAAACACACACACACACACACACACACACCCACACACACACATAGATAGATAGATAGATAGATAGATAGATAGATAGATAGATAGATAGATATAATATTATTAACTATAGTAATTACAATACTAATAGTAACAGATCTAATAGTAACAGAACTAACTCTGCCAACTAGCTTTTAGTTGGTACTAACAGAGTTTACTGCTACAACTTCTCTGGCCATTGCAAATGTATGATATTTCTCTGTCTACTATTCAGCAAACACAACACTATATCAAAACGTACATGCGAAAGTAGCTTAAAATCCCCCGATTCTACACAGTGGGAGGCTATATCAATGCCGGAAACATGCAATTTCCAATCTCCTTACTGGTAGAGGTGTTCAGGGTCAGGAAGTTACATCTTTACATGATGATGATGGATTCGGCTAATGAGTTCCTCCGCAGGTTACAGCCAGATAACAAAAGCCAAATGTTTGGCAGTGGAATCTACCCATGAAGCAGAATCCAGCCTACGAACCAAAGTGGTTATGGGGGTGATCAGTACAAATTGTACTGGTCCGATCAGCAGAAGCAGCCTGTTTTATTTTTTTCGAAGCAGTATCTAAAGAGAAGACCAGACATGGTTGTTTCTTAAAGAAATCAGGAATTTCGAGAAAGAAGAACGAGCATTTTTTCAGTCTAAGTAATGCGCTTGGAGAACATGGAATTATATTGATCCGATGATGCTATCATGGAATACCGTGATTGCAATGGAGCAATTGTCAATATCATTCCTCCTGTGATCTGTCTATGATTTTCTGCCAAATGCGACCATACTCAGTGTGGATACACTGAAATCGATTCATGCGCATTTTACCAAAGTGATCGGGCAATTCACGTCATATGACATCTGCATGCACACAATCACTGCAGATGTACACGTGGCTTCTCAACAAATGTTGTAGTTAGTCACAGACCTAGACCACTGTATGAAGGAGCCAACAAAATGTCTGACAATGCCAGATAATTTAAGATTCATTTTCACATGAAAGGTGAACCTCCTGTATGGATGAATCAAATAAAGTACAACATAACACTATAGACGGGAGCACATGATTGAAATGTGCAAATTGACTGTAGATTAACAGTGCAATTTCCAGTACGCACCATTAAGACAGACGCACGTTATCACATTGTAGTGCGGCCCGATTCAAAGATAGGTGTCTCTAGTAGAATTAACAGTTCCATGGGAGAAGAGTAATGAGAAGGTGTAAAACCGAAATAAAACGAAGGGGTGGACATGTCCTTACCTACCTAATGAGCTGTCAATTGATAACTTCTTTGCGAGAGTAAGCATCACTAATTAGAACCTAAAACATATTTCACATTGTGTACAGGCACCGGCTCACATGCATCAGATTGGATCTGGTCAAGATACAAACGAACACAGTCGATTTAAATCATGAGCGTCAGGCAATGTTAATTCCGAAGTGAAAGATATTCTATTCTATTATATATATATATATATATATATATATATATATATATATATATATTATATATATATATATATATATATATATTATATTATCTTCTATTCTACGTCTTAGAAACGGTCTCTATGAGCGATTTTGTATAGGTTAACGATCAAAATTAAACGTTTTTAACAAAAAGGTAAAAAATATAATGTGCTGTTATAAAAAGGCGAAAGAGACGGTCACGACTACCCAAAAAAACAATACCCTGTCCAGTGAACAAAAGCTGCTGTTGGGCGGTACTGCTTTAGCTACAGCAACTGTATTACCTCTCCCGACTGATTGCGGACGAGGGTAGAGCATCTCGTTCTTTCAAATATTTATAAATAAATTGTTTAACATAAACAAAAATTATTCAAATATGCTAGAATATATTTGGATTGAACACTTTTTAATACAATTGATTACTGCTCTAATATAAGAAGAATTAAGGCAAACACGTTATTTCATGGTAAATCGGGGGTATAGGCCTACTTTAGGCGAACCATCATCAGCTTACGCTTTTAATATACAAATGATTTTACACGAAAGAGATTCACAAAAACCTCAAAAAAAAAAAAAAAAGAAATGAATAAAAATGACGGTCGCTTCTTTAAAAGAGAAAATTTAAGAAAAAATACATCAGTTCGGCAAACGACGCATATATTCATACATAAGCATATATATTCGCAACATATGATCAGAGGACACGCGAAGCAGCGGATGTCAACAAAAGTTCGAAGATACATTCAGTCTGACAGTTGGATTGAAGACCCGTAGATTTGAAACGTAAAGAAAGTGGGTTAGGTGAGAGAGAGAGAGAGAGAGAGAGAGAGAGAGAGAAAGAGAGAGAGAGAGAGAAAGAGAGAGAGAGAGAGAAAAGAGAGAGAGAAAGAGAGAGAGTGCATTAAAAAGAAAGGGTAAGTATCTTAAAGGAAGAAGAAGAAAGAAAGGAGGAATAAATTTAAAATAGAAAGAAAAGATGATAGGAAAAAATAAGAAAATAAAAATAAATATATATTATAAATTAACGGTGAAAAAAATTGGAGTCTAAAAAAATAAAAAATATATTTAAGAGATAATAGTCAATCTGTTGTGATCACAAAATATTCACACCACTATATAAACAAAATTATAGTAATTATGCTATCAACAAAACAAATATAATACAATATAAAATTTCAAAATTTCAAAAAATTTAAATAATTAAATTTAAAAGTAAGTGTAATTATTCTATTTAAATTTAGTTGTTTAAAATTAATTATTAAGTTTAGAAATAAATTTTCATATTACTATGAAAGGATAAGAAATTGGAATTTTAAAAAAAAACTAAGTAAAATACTACGCCTTACACTTTCGGCGGACCTCAAATGGAATGACTATATCGAATCCAATTGCCAAATCTGCCGCTATGAAAGTCGGTTATCTGTGCAGTTTTTCCCACCTGAAACTATTCTGCACATATACAAATCTACCATCCGCCCGTGTATTGAATATTGCTGCCAAATATCTGGTCGGGTGCCCCTGCTGATCTCCTTGGGCTTCTTGACAAAATACAAAGGAGGATCTGTAACGTGGTTGATATTGACTTGGCAGACCGGCTGCAACCACTCTCTCACCGGCGTGATGTGGCTTCAGTGTGTCTCTTCTACAAGTACTTTGATGGCTTCTGCTCCGCACTGGCGCCGCCTAAGCACGAATTTACGTGAGATACTAGATTAGCAACTAGGTCCCACCCTTTTACAGTTAAACAGATAAGATGTAACCGTAAATGCTACTCCAAACAGCTTCTTTTCTCGCGTTTCCCGCCTGTGGAACTCCCTTCCACAAGTCTGCTTTCCCGACAGCTACAATCTCCAAGTGTTTAAATGTAGGGTCAATAGACACCTCCTATCACTCAATTATTCTCAGAACACTCTCATCTACCCAACCCTCATTCTCGGTATCCTTACCCGCCTATCACCCACCCTCTGACATTTCCTATATTTAACCATTCTCGGTATCCCTACCCACCTATCACTCACCCTCTGACATTTCCTATATCTAACCATTCTTGGTATCCCTACCCTCCTATCACCCACCCTCTGACATTTCCTATAGTTAATCATCCTTTCTCCACTTTACGTAGCCCCCTGCGCAGTAGTGGCAGTGACATGCCTTGCTCGGGGTGAAACGCTTATAAAAAAAAAGAAAATTAATCAATTAATATATAATAGTTAATAAATTCGCTTTAACATGCTTAAATTTCCTTTCTCTGATTTCTAGAGCCTAGGACTTGATGGTTAGCGTCTACAACTGACGACTGGCACTAAACTCGATCGAGTTTTGATCCCTGCCAGAAGGTTGATGTCTAATCACACTGATGAGCTGTGATACAGCGAAACAGGCTTGTATATATATGACGGATATATATATATATATATATATATATATATATATATATATATATATATGTATGTGTGTGTGCGTGCGTGTGTGTGCGTGTGTGTGTGTGCGTGTGTGTGTGTGCGTCTGCTACTTTACATTTCTGTGTGTTGAGTTAATAACCAGTAAAATTTATATTCGAGAGATTTTTCTATATTTTTTACTGTATCAGGATATCATTTTTTATATATCGTTTTCTTTTTTGCTTCCCTTTTATAAATCTTTTAAAAGAGAGGCTGATATTGGTTTTAAATGATTTGCTAACTCTAGTCTTATGCTTCTAGATTTTTACTCATTGATAAAATACAGAATATAACACAACTTGAAAAAATTGAGAGATGAAATAAATGATCTCTTAATATACATGGGATAAATCATCAACTTTCGTTTATAGAATATTTGTTTGTGCACCGTAAATTTCTAATGAATGGCCTCATATTTCTTTTCCTCCGTTTTCGGAAGAAGATATTATTACCTTCATTGATCTATTCTGGGATTTTTGTTTTTTGGGGTTATTAATTAGCATTCATAAACTTTTCGGAATAGATCTCTTGATTGATATCAGATGAGAGGACCAACAGGTGGGTAACTTTTCGTTTCCTTGGAAATTCCATTTGGGGTATTTTGTTTGAGCTTGTCGAACATCATACTTAGTTATATATTCTATTCTTGCATGATTTTTTATTGTTGTCCTTTATGTATTGTGCTTATATTCAATTACATTTTGTTGTCGATAGAAACATCAAAATCTTTTCATATCGTCTTGTTCTCGCTACCATTTCTAGTCTCTCTTTAAGTATTTTCCTTTATTTGGGGAATTTCATTTACTGGTTTAATTTTATATTTCTGCTTTATCTTCCTGCTTTCTCGTGTTGAAACATAAATTTCTTGAAATCTCATCTAGTATCAATAAGTAACATCTTATTTTCTTAATTTCTCTTGCCGTCAAACATAGCTTTTTTCTCTGTTGTTTAATATTCTACCCCACCATTTGATATAAAGTAATTTTGTAGCTAGCAAAACTGTTTTCTGTGTGACATTACTTCTGTGATGTTTTTGTAAGCGGAGTAAATTGTTATCAAAGGTACCACTAATTTACGAATTAGTACATCTTTAAATAATAATTATATTATCGTTATTATCATTATTATCATGATAATTATTATTAGTATTTTATTATATTTAATTTTATTACTGCTATCTTTAACATTATTTTTTATTATCATTATAATCATAATTAATATTATCATTCTTCTTTATATAATCTTCATATATTTATGAATATTATTAACATTATTATAATAAGTATTTTACAATTATTCATAATTATTATTGTGTATATTTTCTTCTTATTAGCATTCCAGTTATTATGACAATCGAAAGTATGATTATCGTGATAATAATGATGATGATACTGATTACCATCACCATTATTATAAAAATAATCATAATTATTTTCATCGTTATTAATCTAATTATTAAAATCGTATTTGTTATTATTATTATTATTTTTATTATTACAATTACTGTCATTGTTATCATTATTACAAACATTAATAGTATTTTTCTTTTGTTTTTATTGTTGTTATAAAATTTAAGTTGCAAAAGATATTTTGCCTTTGCATGCCAGTGATAGATTCTGCACTTTTCGCTCTGTAGATTTTGACATGAAATAAAATATTCGTCTAGTATGCATATTACACTTTTTGTATTATCTTATCAGATTGATATGGTGCCTTTATAACATATACAAAAGTTATTGTTTCTATTAGATTCTTTTTTATTAACATAACATTTCTATTTCATTTTCGTATATTCAACTTATCATTAAAAGTTTTATCTATAAAGCAACATAATTGTAGTAAAACTGTTCATGTGACTGCATAACTGAACTGAAGACAAATCCAATATTCACTGTCAATATAATGACAAACAGCATAATCTTTAGACTTATGAGATGAATATTGAAGTGCATATCGGTAAGATAGAAAAAAAATAACTTTCTTTACAATATAAATACAATCAAGCTTTTGTCCTTGTTAAAATAAAGAGTTACAATATATATATGTAATATATTTAATATATTGCAAGTTCGAATTCGGAGAAATTAATCTTACAACATACCTATAAAATAAAAATTTATTACTTCATATCTTATAGATAGTTCTTTGAATTTAATCTAATAATATTTAATAAATATACGAAAATATTAAAATATGAGTTTTATAAGAAGTAAAATTTGTATTGAAAAGTTCTATTTGGTTTTTATATATGAATAACAGTCTACGAAGTTAACACCTCAAACCCACACCATTTCTTTCTCTAATATTCACAGCTTTCCTACCAAATTTGCAGTGTTGGATCATTCCTCTACAAAACGTCCCTAGACATCATATTTTTCTTCAAAACTAAACTTATCCCTATAATCCTCTGGCCGATGACATGATTTCTGGTTACCTTTCTCTCTGTAGAAGAGAGTCAAATGTCTACATGCATGGCCTGGGAGTTTATGTCCGCGAGTATCTAACTCTGGTTAGTGAGATCTCTTTTGGATCTCCAGTCACCTCTTACATGAATATCCGTCTCACTGTATTAAACTCAAAAAGCTGTCACTTCATTCTCTACAGCCTCATTTGGGTAAATATTCCTCATACAATATTTTTTAGAATCATGACATTTTTGACAATGAAAACGTTTGCTTAGTCACATATATTTTCAGATTTGAGTGAAATGTATTTTGTAAAAAATCATAGACTGATGCTTAAAAATTGAAAACATTTCGGATTTTGGTGTTTTATTTTGTCTAGCGAGATCAGAGGTTCATATTACATATTTTAATTCATGCAGGAAGAGAGCTGTCAGTGACGATCCAATATATATATATATATATATATCAAGAAAGAAGACTTGAAGTTGATTTAGAGTATTAATATGAACTATCGTAGGAAAGGAAATTAGGCGTTATCAAATGCTTTTCAAAATGAGATATTAGAGAAGAAAATGCTCTTGAAATATAGATTAGATTAGATTCCTTGTGAGACATAATGCAGTAGTTACAGTTAATATAGAAAACCTTAAGTTAAAAAGTATTTAGAGTGTGACGGAACAATGGTTTACCTAAGTTAGTTACAAGGTTAGGACTGTAAGTGATGCAACTAATCTATTAAGAAAATTGCATGACCATCATCAACAGTTACAATTAGATATTCAGAGAATTTTTCATCGTTTATCTCTCGGTTAAGCTTTCAATGACAAGCACTGCAGACTGACAGATTTTTGTGTTTAATGATGGCATAGTTGAAATTATGTAAGTTACATGTTTAACTTTGAAATCGAGCAGAAGCACAATTTTTCTATGGTAAGGTCATTTAACCAATGTCAATTTGTAAATTAGAGATGTGCTTACTGCCTACGACCGTACGGTTGTACATGAAGATATCTGCGCTTTTGATATAACAGCAAAATGCTAAATATTATAGACCTTTCGAGATGAAAATAAATGAGAAAATAAACAAAAATTTGAAAAATATACACATTTCTTGATATGTGTATTCTTTAAAAAGATAAAACGAACATTAAAGAACTTTCTTTGGTGTCGTGTTCTTAAAAAAAGCAGAAAATAATAAAAAGAACAATAACAGTAAAGTGAATGTACTCTCTCACGTTTCTCTTCCAATGCATTAGTCGTTCTTTTCGTTTTGCTTGTCTGCATTTCAAGTTTTTCTTCAGGTTATCACCAAAAAAAATCGTCGTACCGATAAAGCCGATAACAAACTCATTACAAAAACGGAGGATATCTGAAACGAATCAATTTTTTAGTTGACCTATATGAGCATTAATGTAGTGCGCGACTGAACATATAAATAAACAGAGAAAACGAAGAAAAAGTAAAAGAACAAAAGCGGACAATATAAACAAGAGTTAATATTCAACTGAAAAGGCTGGATATCACTGTGCAAAAAAGATGCTACAATTAAGTTATGGATATAATGTTATCTGAAATGTACAGAAAAAATTGTAATTGACAAAAGTACGCGCAAGAAGTTCTTATGGTTTTAGGCTATATAATCACGCGCCTCGAAATGATAATTTTCTACGTGTGGATAAGTAGTGGATTAAAGCCGAAATTGTGGAAAACCTAGTGAGGATCAGACACGGTGCTCAGTCGTAATTGTTCTAGCGTTAACCAATACATCATGCAGCGAAGTCCAACGCGTCTCAGAATGTGTGGACAGACGAATTATTTAGTAGAACTTAAAAAAGAGAGAGGAAGAAAAAAAGAAGAAAAAGAAAACATTTTCTCTGCTAATCGCGTTCTGGCATGATATATTATTATGCCTGACTTAAGACGGTAACTTGGAGTTTACATTTGGGAAGTGTCTCGTTGCATGTGAAGAATAAGGAAGTGCTGTATTGTGTTCTGGCCTGATTAATTACTATGCCTAACTTGAGGGTATCTTAGAGTTTACATTGGGGAAAGTATCCCTGCCTAGAATTAACAAGAATGATATATGCACAAAATGTGAAGAGATGATAATGTCATCTTTCATTTTGATAAATTGGTATTACATTTGCTTATGTTTTTCTCTATTATTATCTATGGTTTTGTGTCATTGTCGTGGTTATGGTAGAGATGTTCTTTTGGGGATATACTTAAAATGTTTATAGGTGAAAATTTAGAAAAATCGAAATGCAGCAATATTATATATTCTGTGACTTACACAATATATATTTTTTTAAATCAACGATACAGTCTGATAAACAAAAGTATAAATATTTAAATAAATAATATTTAATGTAAAGAGCAAGAATGCAGGGCGGTGAAATTAAACTTTCTAGCACAAACCTGAGTGTATTTTGGGAATCGAACAGAAGTATGAATTTAGCGTCAGGAACAATGACAAGGAAAAGATAAACCATAGAACGATAAAAATTTCGATTATGTAAAAAGCAGCTGCCAAACACAATATTTATGCGAAAAAAATAAGTTAATGGCGTGGGAAAAAGAGGACATATCTGTGACTCACAGAACTTTAATTCAGTCAAACAGAAAATATTAAACAATGTCAGGGGTAGGTGATGATGCTATCGTTGATAAGTGAGTTAATTTTCTCTGTGTACGTATTATTGTTGATGATCTAAACCCCCTTCTATTGTCAGAAATAACGATGTAGATTTCCTTATTTTTCGCTAATATTCACTGCTAATGTATATTCGTTGTAACTTTATTTATTGAAAGTGCTTATGTCTTGAATAAATCATCTGGTAAAGTCAGAGTAGTTTTGCTCATTTTTACTATAATGTATACCGTGACTTATTGTGGATTCCAGTGACAAAATTTAAACAAAGTTTAGGGCTTCTCTTCTGTATTAGAATCTTGATGTCCTTCAGATTCTCTATGAGATTACACATTTCAAGTTTTATCTACTTGATATGTACTTTATTGTGTTTTTGTATCAGTTTGTTTGATAGTTTGGTGTAATGGAGTCATTTCTGGTATTAAACCTATTTTGTGTGGATCTGTCGCCCGGTTCACACTCCACCCACTTCTATTGAACAGGTTAAGAGGCTCATCCCTTTTTCCCTGTTTAGGATGTGGTTTCCGGCTTTATCTTTTCCAATCTTTTCCACTGTTACGTAGCCCCCTGCACATCAGTGCCGTTACCGCCTTGTTCGGGGGGTTTCGATTGAAAAAAAAAATATTCCAGAATTTTAGACAATTCTCGTATTTAGTTTTTAAAACACTTCTAATTCTTCGGCAGATGCTTTTAGAAAATCTCCCGCGGATGTTAAAAAAAATAAGACGTGATGCTCTATGTATTTTGAGTGTTCATTGTGTAGTGCGATGATATTTTCTTCATTGCATTTCATGAAGACATGCTTTTGATTTCTAAATGAATTGGCTGATCTTAAGTATTCTTTATATTCTTTAATAATTTTGGGTTAAATACTCCTGCCATGTTTCTTTCAATGGCACATGTATTTTTGTTTGTTCAGCGTCTCTCCTTAATGGATATAAAATGTTCATCCAGTGAGGAGCATGTCATTTTTCTAGTTTGACATTTAACATCAAAGTATTAAATTATAAGTCCACAGAAAAATCCGACAGACATAATTGTTGAAATATCAGCTTTAATTATATGTAGAGTTGAGAATATATTTATTAGAAAACGTTACGAAATTTTGTTAAAATGAAACTTAAAACTGATAACAATCTTTACTTGAAGAGAAAGCCAAACTTAAACAAAAAAATTTGAAACGTTTTATCACAAAATAAATATTGCAGCTAACACTATATTCATAATTTACGTCGGTAGTGTAAAAATTATGTAAACATGTATGCCAATATTTGGCATGATATTAAAATATGTTTAATTTTAAAGCAGGATGATATATTTTGTTTGAATCATTAATATTTATTCGTGTTTCTAGAAGAAAGTAAAATAGTTGTCTTTTTAAATCGGTATTAAATAATGAAGAGAAATGATCCTAATTTTCTGTAAGAGCAATCCATGTAATGGATTAAGAATGAAAAACTGACACGCTTTTGGACTAAGAGATTTGACTAAAATGTTCACGGTACTTTCTTTATTATTTACTTCATGCGTTCTTTAAATGACGAGATCAAAGTAAGACATTCTAGAATCAATGAAAATGAAATAAACTTCTGTTCCACTGCTAATACATTAGTGTATGCAGCTGACAATGCCAATAAGTCTTAAGCAGAAAATTTGATTGAGTCATAGGGTAATTGTGATTTTTATGAGCATTTAGAAATTAGCAATTATTTTCAAAACTAATCGATATTTCAATTATTTAAATTTAGACATTAATTAGGAGAAGCCTCATTAATTTCAAAAGAATATTAGCAGTATAGCCCGGCGTTGCTCGGGTGTAATGAAAGCTTTATAACTAATTCATGGTCCTGGAGCTCATTGTCTTTGGACGTTGGCACGAAAGACTAAAAAGCAATAGCTGTTTCCAGTTAAAGTGAAACCGTAGACTGCAAAAAAAGGAATGGATGTAAGTAAAAATTTGGTTTTCTGGTATCGATATCAAGTAAGTTTATTTCGTCGTATACTGAATTTTCCAAGGCTAAATAAATCCTCTGAGTAAATGGTATCATGGCTGAGACTAAGTACTACAATTATACCTACTTAGAGACAAGCCCGAAGCAAAAACTAAAATAAAAGGGCTGAAAAGAATACAGACATACTGGCAGATAAACAGACACACACACAAACATCTTGCCTTATATATATATATATATATATATATATATATATATATATATATATATATATATATCATCGATTTTTTGCATTATTTTTAACAACTGCAACCTTGAATCTTCTGAGTATCGTTTATTTATGTCTTTGTATATGTGTATCTCAAATTTGATTAAAGTCGGACCACTCGTTCTATAACCTGTTTTATTCGATTATCGATTTTCGATATTTATCAGAGGTACCTTGACACAAAACATAGATAGGAACACTCTCAGATGCTCATAGTACAACTGTGTAAATTTTCAAGAAAATCGGTTCAGCCATTTCGGAGTTTATAGGTAACGGACACACACAAAGAGACACACACACAAAGTTCCATTTATAAGTAAGTTTAGATTACATAAATTACATAAATTGCCAAGACCTAACATGAAGTTAGTATCTGTATATCAGTTTACAAAACCTTACAAATATACACAGTGAATTGCCAAAAATATTTCGCTTCACCAGGTCTACTGCTGATATGCTAACGACCATTACCGAGTACATATACCGGGCACTCGACAAGAATGGTGAAGCCCGAAACCTTGCCTTGGATATCTCCAAAGCATTCGACAGGGTCTGGCATGCTGGCCTCTTGTGCAAACTGCGAAACTATGGGATAACTGGACATCTGTTTGACCTCATCCAGTCCTTCCTCTCTAACCGCTCATTGAAGGTGGTATTAAATGGGCATGCCTCCCAAAACTACCATACGAACGCGGGCGTCCCTCAAGGTTCTATCCTAGGTCCCACACACTTTCTGATCTACATTAATGATCTCCCCGACACCATTAAATCCCAAGTTGGCATGTATGCCGATGACACAACAATCTACTCTCGCATCGATCAGAAACCAGGTGTGGATGACAAAGTGAACCTCGCTGCCGTACTTGAAAGGGACCTCCAATAGGTAGTGGCCTGGGGTAGCAAATGGCTGGTAAATTTCAATGCCTCTAAAACGAAGCTGTTATCAACTAACCACCATAGACAATCGCATCTACCTCCCATTAGCATGGGACAGGCTAGCCTCCCAGGGAGTAAAATACTACGCCTCCTTGGCCTTACACTTTCGGCGGACCTCAAATGGAATGACTACATTGAATCCATTGCCAAATCTGCTGCTATGAAAGTCGGCTCCCTGTGCAGGGCCCGGAAGTTTTTCCCACCTGAATCTATTCTGCACATATAAAAATCTACCATCAGCCCGTGTATTGAATATTGCTGCCATATCTGGTCGGGTGCCCCAGCTGCTCTCCTTGGGCTTCTTGACAAAATACAAAGGAGGATCTGTAACGTGGTTGATACTGACTTGGCAGACCGGCGTGATGTGGCTTCCCTGTGCCTCTTCTACAAGTACTTTCATGGCTTCTGCTCCGGTGAGCTTAGATCACTGGTGCCGCCTAAGCACGAATTTACACGAGATACTAGATTAGCAACTAGGTCCCACCCTTTTACAGTTAAAACAAATAAGATGTGACCGTAAATTCTACTCCAACAGCTTCTTTCTCGTGCTTCCCGCCTGTGGAACTCCCATTCAGCAACTCTGCTTTCCCGACAATTACAATCTCCAGGTGTTTAAATGTAGGGTCAATAGACACCTCCTTATCACACTAACTACCCAATTATTCTCAGAACACTCTCATCTACCCAACCCTCATTTTCAGTATCCTTACCCGCCTATCACCCACCCTCTGACATTTCCTATATTTAATCATCCTTTCTCGACTCTACGTAGCCCCCTGCGCAGTAGTGGCAGTGACATGCCTTGCTCGGGGTGAAACGCTTATAAAAAAAAATATTATGATAAATGCCGACTACTTGATATAACCAAAATGTCCAGATCATGAATTCTTTTCTTTTTCAGGCGAGTTAGTGTGAATTCTGTTTAGGTTGATGGGAAGTGCGCGTGTTTGATTGTAGTATAGCCGCGAGTATCACATAAATGGGATATTATATTTATAAAAATGTAATAACTTTTGACCGACAGCAATACAGACTGAAAAAAAAATTGTCAATACAGTGGACAATCTAACAAAAAATTAAATGTCCTTAATGAACTTGGACTTACGAGTCAGATGACTGGCACAAATCATAACTACTTGCAATGCAATTGATAAGGGGACTTATGTATAATTCACCGTTTTTTAAGATAGTTATGCGGAAGTTGCATAGAGACAATAGATACACCGAGTCACCTAGGATCGGTACATGGACAGGAAAGTTAAACAACTCGCAAAGAATAATGCAGTAGACTACCCACAATACATTACTGACCTTCATATAATAAAAGTCGAGACATTCTCTAGTTAAATGGACTGACGATTGCGTTTAGTACGAAAGATATTTTTTATGACAACTTTAACATTTTTGAAAAGACGTTAAGATAATCAAGAATCGACATAGGGTGCAAACCGCTTGTGAAGAGAACTCAGCATGTATTAAAAAAATAAATTGGCGTAAGACAAGATGTGTTTTCTTACCGGTTTTGTTTAACCTGTACAGCGAATCAATCATGAGAGAAATGAAAGGCTTGCCTGAATTCGTCATCGGTGGCCACGATCTCAACAATATAAGATACGAGGATGACACAGTGCTGATAACAGGCACGGAAAAGTCAAATGCAGTACTTTCACACAGAACTTTTGAAAAAAGCGAGAAGGTACCGAAAATAAACCTAAAGAAAGCTTAATATATAGTGATCCCCAAAATGAAGAGCCGTATAAGTCAACTACAAGTCAGATAATCTAAAATAAAATAAGTGAAGAAATTTAAATACAAGGGAAGTATTACTACAGAGGATGTACAGTGCGACATGAGAACCAAAGATGTAATGTCATGAATAAGAATGCATTTCATTGGCTATCCAGAGTACTGAGAGGTATGAAAAACTTATTGGGAATTAAAGAAAAAGAAAATAATCCTGGATTGCTATGTGATACCTGTTTGCTGTATGGAAATGAATGATGGAAGATCTCATCAAGAATAAAGAAGAGACTTGAGGATGCAGAAATGTGGTTTTAATGAAAGATGCTGAGGATACCATAGTCGAAACACGTGAGCAACAATGAAGTGACAGATGCAAACAAGAAAGAGATTCACTCATGACATCAGCAAAAAATAGTTGAGGTTCCTCGTTTATGTAATGGGAAGGAGGGCCTGGAGAATATAATTCTCACTGAACGGAAAGAAGAAAATCAGAGCGATAATAGGTGTGAGCAGATGGAAGGTAGAGCAAGATTTGGAAGAGATATCAAGAGAAAAAATATTAAGATTAACAAGAGACAATGCCTAATTAAACACCTTGATAGCCTACGACCAGAACTGACACGTCATATAGAGAAGAAAATTTATAAATATATATATATATATATATATATATATATATATATATATATATATATAATAAACTAAATCTAAAAGTGAGCTAAACGTCGACCGCGGTATTACTCTACCCATCGTCAGGACTTGGCTAACAAATTAGTCAGAACTAATTTGTTAGCCAAGTCCTGACGATCATTAGAGTGAAATCGCGGTCGACGTTTGGCACACTTTTAGATTTAGTTTATTGTATTTTTGCTCTACTTTCTTTCTTTCGTACTTTCGTATAGAGCTCTCTACTGTTAAGGTTTTCGTCTTGGGTTTATTTCGTTCGAACAAGCTCTTGACTCATTGTTACTGGTCTTTATGTTTCTTTTTTTTAATTCCCCATTTAATCTACTTGGTAGTCCTCGTTGGGTTGTTGACGACTTACGTTACTGATTTGTTAGCGTTAGTATTTTCTGACTTTGGTCTTTATTAGTGCTACTGTATTGTTGGTACGTATAGTAATATATATATATATATATATATATATATATATATATATATATATATATATATATATTTCAGTATCACAGATCATCAGAACGGTTAGATATTTCATTTATCTAACCATGATCGATTCCCGACCCTTTTGACATCATTCGGCGATTCTACTATTCAGATATGCGTGCTTGGTATAGGAAGGCGGATTCTAGCGCGTTATACACAATGTAAATGAAAAAGATTAGATTTCTTTTAAGCACAATTAAAGAAAAATATTTCCTTTTAAGCAGAGTAAAAAGAAATTAATTAATTAATAAAAAAATCTCTGTGGTTTTAGAAATTACTGTTACAGTTATCGAAGTAAGAATTATAATTTCCGAGAGTCTAATCCAAAGTAACAATCTTTATTAATGTTATAAGTACAATAATTATGCAATAGATAGTCTGCTTAAAAGGTAAACGTGGTAACTGATTTTTAAAAAATGTTAATGAAAAATAAATATTATAATTAGTTAAGAAGAAAGACTTACTGTAAGTTGTAAGTTACTTTCCTTTGAAAAGTGGAAAAACAGTTGATAAAACTTTTCGTAAATTACTCAAAACGGAAACTTAATTACATTGTCTTTTACTTCTCAAAAAATTTAATTTTGAGCTATAATATATTAAAGATTTTACACATAGAAAAAACTTTACTGATATTTTCTCTAAGATAGTCTCAAGAGGCAACAAAATGGTTATATTCACCCTATTATATTAAATATAAGTGACTTTATATTATAGGCGAAAAGTCTAAAGAGCCATTTAGATTCATGTTATGAAAACAATAATTTTAACTTGAAAGAAATTACATATTAACACAGTTAATATATATGAATATTGATAAAGAGGGCATTTGTAATACGTCTATAGCGATTTACAATACAATTCCACAACTACTACAAAGTAATAAAACATATTAAGTTGCGAAAATATATAATTTCGCATCTTAGAAAATAACGATTTCTTTTGAAATTTCCGAAAGAGAAATCGGAGAAGATCTGTAAAAACGTCCGAAGCTTGTGAGGTTCAGAATCATTCTCAAAATATTTTGACAAACTGACAATTACGAAAAATTTGGCAGACGCCAAGTTTTTCTTTTTCCGCATTTCGACAACTTTGAATTAGTACATATGTCCACGGAAGCGATCAATTCCAACGACATTTTTAAATTTGTACTTGAGACCAAAACAACGCCCATATTCCAAATTAGAATAAATCCTAAAACCGTCAGGGATTAAACGTTCATATAATTTAAATAAAAAAAAAATTCGCTTTAATAATAGCGACAAAATCTTATAATTGCAAAAAATTCAACCGTGAAAATATTTTTAAATAAAATATTACAAAATCAATACCATTCCGTTTAAATACAGAAAAAATAATTTTTACTGAACACATGCTAGTAGCTAAGCATATTCGAACACATTACTAAATGAATGATGCTTAAATGCGTAGGAAGCTAACTTATTAAAAGTATACCATTTCACCATAGTTTTAAATCGTGCAAGAACGTATATATATATATATATATATATATATATATATATATATATATATATATATATATATATATATATGAAAAAATTCTTCACACGGCAAAATATTATAATAGCATGGAATAATTTGGATTTTCGATGACATACAAAAAATAAGAGAAAAAAACACCCCGTTTCCCCTAGAGATTATCAAGTTTTTATTTTCTTAATATAAATTTTTTTAATTATTTAAAATCGTGATTAAAAGATGAAATATGATTTGAGAGGAAATATATATATATACATATTCAAGGAAAACTAGAACCCAATCACATTCAGGCCCAAAAGGCATTCTCTCTGTTTACAGAGAAAAGGCCTTAGGGATGTGATGTATATGGACTCTAGCACCTTTAAATGAAAGCATGAGTAGGGCATTGATTAATTTGTAAAGTTCTCTCCACTCAATCCAACCACACAATTTCCTGCTATTAATAAAATGCTGTGCTATTGAAGACCCGGAAGTATTCACAAGTTGGCTACTACTTGCGGCTGAGTCCAACATTCTGGGTGGTAAATGATGTTTAACTTTTGATCCAGACGTTGGGATGTTCTACATCTGTTGTCGCATCCGCAGCTACACTGAAGTTTGTAAATTACAGAACTAATATGAAGTGGAGGTAAAACATCCTTACGAATGGAGGAAAGAATTTAACGAGTAAAACATATTACACGAACATTGGCAGAAAAATAACATTTGCCATCAGACTGAGAAATTCGCCTGGCTAAAACCTCACCATCTGTTCCAATGTAAGGTAGTCTTAAATAAATTGGACATTTTTATGTGAATTAACCTTATAAACCTTTTTTTGTGACTTAACCTTATAAAAATTATGGATGATATGACACATAACGGAATCCAAAATGTCCAAAGGATAACCTTTTTCGTAAAGTGTCATCTTAAAAAGTCCATTTCACCGTGAAGAAAGTAATTGGAACAAATTTTTAAAGCCCTATTTTTTTTTTTTTTTTTTTTTTTTTTTTTTTTTTTTTTTTTTTTTTTTTTATAAGCGTTTCACCCCGAGCAAGGCATGTCACTGCCACTACTGTGCAGGGGGCTACGTAGAGTGGAGAAAGGCTGGTTAAATATAGGAAATAACAGAGGGTGGGTGATAGGCGGGTGAGGATACCGAGAATGAGGGTTGGGTAGATGAGAGTGTTGTGAGAATAGTTGGGAGTTAGTGTGATAGGAGGTGTCTATTAGTTAAAGTTTTAATTAAATCAACTTTACTTTGCCGTGGGAAAAATGTATCACAATATATATTACCAACGGTAAATTAACACACACACACACACACACACACACACACACACACACACACACACACATATATATATATATATATATATATATATTACAAAAATTGAAAGAACACGTAGATTAAAAAAAACCACTGTTCAGGCATTTAATTTTATAAAGAGTGCTTAATAAAAGTACAGCTTAATATTGTTATTTTGTTATTACATTTGTTTATAAAAGCATAATATCACTACACAGTCTTATTATATATATATATATATATATATATATATATATATATATATATATATATATATATATGACTGAATAAAAAGATACAATAAGCCAACACTATAATTTTACTCTTGTATTTTAGAAGTACAAGTTAATTTTTAATAGCGCTGTGTAACGCTTATAAAATAATGACATACAGACTTCTGTTGAATTAAGGAAATGTAATTTTGTGATATTCTATACACAGGAGAATTGTGCAAGTTTAAATCCTTAACGGTGGGAAATGACCAAACATGGGGAATATTTAACATTTTTATCTAAAATCTCAATAAAACCGAACAATGGGAATAATAGTTAAGAAAATTAGGCACATGCTTTTTATCTAAATAGATTAAATACACATATAGTTGACAAAAACCCTATTAATTTTTCACCAGACTCTTTCACATTCAATTGATCTTATCAATTAATTTGAATTATCAATTAATTTATCAATTAATCTTATCAATTAATTTGAATTAGCAATTAATTTATCAATTAATCTTATCAATTAATTTGAATTACCAATTAATTTATCAATTAATCTTATCAATTAATTTGAGACAAAATCGTTGCATAAGAAGTAACTAACAGCGACAAGAAAATCAAAAACATTAAAAAAGATTATAAAAATCTGGAAATTTAAAACAGAGGTGCTTGTATTCATCGGCAAAGCAAATTTTTACACTGTTAATTAGTTAACATAATCAACTAAGACACTCCATATTACTGAGCATACTGCTCGTTTTCTACAGGCCAATATATGTCCCTTCAACTTAAAAATGTTACATAATATATATTTGCATATAATCCGAAAATATTTGCAAATAAATATACAGCGGTTTAATTTTACAACATTAAACATCATATTTATACACGCCTGGTTCAACGTAATCTCCTTCTTAATCAGAATATATTATTATAATTAAAATGATATTGATAAAATGCTACGATCAACTTGGTAGCATTTAACTGTCTTTAATAAAATAATAAATGCTTCTAAAATAAACAATTTTAGGCATATGTCTTTTTCAGTTGAATACTTGTTTAAATAAAAAAATAGCAGGATTGATTAGTATTAGGAGTGTATTTGATCAAATGTTAATGCAATTCGTATCATAACATGGCCTTTGTTTTTATGGGAAGATTGGTTAAACAATAATTATCACAGGACGGATGATTGAGACAGAGGAAATCAGTGCGAGACGTACTTGATAGATCTAAGCAAATGTATATGGAGCGGGGTTTGAAAGTGATACCAAAAGAAAAAATATTGGGAACGACAAGAGACAGAGCCAAGTGGAAGTCCATATTCGCCTACCTCCTGAAGAGACATATTACATGAAAATGAAGTTATATATATTGCAGAGCTAAATGTAACTCCCTATGTGTAATGGGGGATACGATACCTGAGAAGCTTACGACTAACGGAAAAGAGTTTGTAAACTTTTTTTAAAAAGTAAAGATGTATGTAAGCGTTCGTGTGTAAAATTCAAACTAAAATAATAAAAAAAATGATATTTTGTAATTTGTTTACTCTAATATTCGAAATAATTGTTTTTACATAATGGCCAATTCTTTTGTTTTGAAGACGATGTCGAAGATATCTGTCAAGGAATCTATTTATACCGCGTATAATTTCTTCACATTTTGACACAGAAAATACTTGGGAAGGTGATTAATACAGCGTAAAGATAATTGTGGGTAATATCTTGTGAGATAATAAAAGAAACCACTCAACTGACATTAAAAAAAATCGAATGATAACAACATTTTTCGTGAAAAAAAGAAAGAAGTTTAGAAAACATGGTTATTAATTCATACGTTGTCACGAAATACCATTTTCAAAACTTCTTTGTGTATGAGTGTTTGGGTTTGTGTATTCTTAGCTGAAGTGTATATATAGATGAAACAAATTAGATAAAAGAGGATAGAGTTAGTAAAACAGTCGAATTAATCGACAGAAGCTCTTTGTCTAATAAGGACGATAACATATATTCGGCAGCAAAACCTGTGATAGGGACATTAGGAGGTTTCCAGAAGCGTAGGACCTCATCTTAATTCAGTAATCGTAAGTCAACGCTGATTTCGGAATCTTCTACAGCGTTTCTCGACAGTCTCATTGTTTAAAATCTTGAATGCTGCCATAATCCCTACATTTAATAAGGTTTTAAGGAGTTTTGTGGATCTCTTGCTCAACTGTATATTGCACATAATATTTATCGGTGTTACATTTTGGGAAATTTATGGTTCTTATCTAAGAGTGATGATGCTGCAGAAATTTTCTGAGAGCCATGACTATTTTGCAGCATGCCACTGCATTTGTGGCATGCTGCAAAATCCTGCTGAAAAACATGTGGTTTCCAGTTGCCTTCATCTTTACCCAGGACAGCACTACCGTCTCAGGGCACTTCATCTACGTCTCCGTGTTCATTCTGATACTTTAACTAGGAAATTAGGAAGAAAACCGAATAGTGTGTTTTCCCAGCTTCTTTATGTTCTTTCCGAATTCTCAGCAATGGACTCTAACTAACGCACAACAATTCTGAAATGTTCGCATTGGATCTTCCGATGCGAATGCCAAATAGGTCAGCATACACTTTCAAAGTTTCTGAAAGAGTGAATTGCGTCATGGTGTATTTTTTTTTTTTTACAGCCGATGTCTAACTGACCATACTATACTCTGAAGACGATAAAATAGAAAATAACAAAAAAGTTGAATCCGACTAGCAGAAATTTAATGACTTCAATTTACCCATCGCAAACCAACCCTCTCCTTATATATATATATATATATATATATATATATATATATATATGTACATATTTTTTAAAAAATGGTAAGAACAATTGAAAATTTGTTCAAAGATTTTAATTCTACTCTTTATCAAAAGCAAATCTCGAAAAGTATAAAAATTACGAAAAGACAAACACCTGTCTACTCAGTAAATGGCACAAAGCCTAAATTACCTGGATAGAGTAAATCCTATGAAAGATGGCCCTGCACATAATTCATGATTCACGTCAGTCTGAAAATCGGATTAAAAGAGGGGTCACCCATTCACATGAAATAACGCACATAAACATACATAAATATGATGTGGCGACAATTTATCCATCGCACACTGTTATATATATATATATATATATATATATATATATATATATCGATATATATCTATTTTAAGGAATATTATTAAAAACGACTGATATGTTGCTAGCAGTATTTTTATTTATTTTGCTTAAAATAAAAACGCAATAACATTATCTTTTCTCTCATTTTTAATAAAACAAATAAACGCACGCGCACACACACACATACTATATATATATATATATATATATATATATATATATATATATATATGCTGGTTCACATAAAAGCAAGTATTTTTAACTAGATTTAGCTAGTATAAAAGGTATTTCATTTCCTGTTCTGCCTAAACTTTCTTTTTCAAATTTGCATTTTATTTTCGCGTTTTCATATATAAATATGTCTTTTATTTGAATAAATATTTGAAAAACACCTTTCAACATGACAAGTAGCCAATCCTCTTTGATAAGGGTTAATGCTAGCTAAATGTTCTCAGACACAGGAAAATGTTTCGTCTCATATGAATCGGAAATCAAGAAAGTAATCTAGTAATCTGCTAGCCATGTGTTGAAAGATGGAAGTTAGGTTGAATTGCTCTACGTCACTGGACAATATTATCTCATAAATGATACTGGTAACCTCTCTTCTATGACTTTTATAATTTCTGCAAAATTGCCTTGTGTCCTTTTTGTATTTACGGTTTGAAATCGGAGTAGATATTAAGTTCAAATGATCTTTTCAAATACCTATTTACATAATGATACGGAAACATTAGAAGTGCCATTTCATAAAAAAGGCGAGAAAGTGATGTTAACATACCATAGAATTGATAATTGTTTTTATCATATTGAAAATATTCACTGAATACGATATGCATTTTAAACATTTTCTGCGTCTTAGTTAATCTTTTCTCGGTTTTGTATAACGGCAAATAACCTGTATGTGTTAATGCCGAACTCTATATATTAAACGCAATTGTATGCTTTCAAAGTTTGATACAATATATTGTTGGTCTTTATGCTATTTATACAAGCTGGAATTGGTAAAATGACGCGATTTTTTTTTCGCACACTCGACGGGTAAAGGGTTACGTAGCATATCATTCGACATTTAGAACCTCTTTTAATCCCCGAAATATAATTTAAATTGTTGCAAATTTACAGCTATTTTATTAAGCACCATTTTACCATTCCAGTCATTTCGCCTACATTATTTCTCAAATTAATTGAAAAGCGTTCCTTGTTAAAAACGATAAACTTTAATCTGCAAGAAAATTAATAGCCAATCGCTATTAAATTTTTTTAGTGATGTGTCAAATTTATTAGAATTCATTGAGAACCGTAATATATTCATTTGTGACAAGACAAAAATAATTATTGACGTAAATATACAGAATTATATAAACTACAAATAAATTTCAATTCTAGTGTCTGTGCATATACAAAAAACAATGTTGTCAGTTACAATCGATCTAATAATTAGTGTGACATTGTAGTATACGGTATTTGGTCAGTATCAGATATGTGAATTATATTTCAATCTGAACGCTTATAGAAGATAATCGGTACATTTCTCTCCAGTTTGGAGTCTTTTATTTCCAGTTGTATATTAAGTATTCAGAATCTACAGTTTTTCTATGTAGCAGTGTTTGATAAAATAATGTAGAATTTACCTCCATATGTTTTAAAGATTTACTGCTTGATTAGCATCGCATAGGTATGTCGCCTATGATCATGATCATTCGCAAAAAAAAGCTAATTATCCCTTTTAAATTTTCCACAGATATTTTGAGAGATATTGACTGAAGAAGTTTAGTTACTTCTGATTTAAAAATATTAGTCACATTAAAAGTATTTTCAGCATCGGTTCAAAATATTTATTCAAAACATTTATTAATATTGCTATATATTCTTTCTTTAGACAGTTGTGAAGAAATCATTTCCCCAGTTTTTGTTTGTTTGCTTGTATTTTTTAAAGAGTAGATATTTATCACATGTTCCATCTTAGGATTATGTTTATACATCATCATAAAGTATTTTAATTCTCTTTAACTCCCAGTGGAATGATGCATCTTAGTAGCATTATTATCATGATTTGTTTTAATTGATTAAAAAAGTGACCAAATATGAAAGCAACTCAAAGCGTGACCTCTACGTGTTTAGTAAACATCGAGTTATTTCTTTTATTTTTATAAACGGAATTATATATTTCCTTGACTTGTCAAACAACACATTTCAATTTCTAATTAAGATGTTTTCTCTTTAATTCCTTGGGTTATATCCTGACACCGTATCGTGGTTAGTAATATTAACAATCAATTCACTCATGACATAACTATTATTTATAATTGCGGTTCTAATAAACTAACTGTGTTTACAAACAGAATAAGATTTATCTATACCACGAATAAAACATTGTTTTAACTTTGCTGTCAGACTATACCTTTGAGTGATTAATATTCTTTCTTTTTTAATTACTTTCTAAATAATCTGAAAACTCATTTGCAGTGCAAATATTTTTATATACAATACACTTATGCAATCAGAAATTTTGCATATAAACTGTATGGGATTTATAGAACTTAATTTTAATTTATCCCTTATATTTCTGCATGTGTACATATACAATATATAAAGAATTTGCACATTCATCCTCTATTAAAAAGCCTAACTCTCTGTAATTAACAATGCTCTATCTACATCCCAAAAACATGTATTTTATGATAAATTACCTGCTAGCCAAAACATATTTTAGCGTGAACACCATTGAAAATAACAAACTTAAAACGAAATATTATCATAACCATATATATATATATATATATATATATATATATATATATATATATATTACATTTTTTATAATATTTTTACCTAAAACAAGGCAGAACTGCCACTGGCGCTAACGGTGTTACATAAGATATGTGTGAGGAGAAGGAAAGATGTATGGGAATGAGTAAGAGAAGAATGATAATACAGGTGTGAATAGGGCTGCCTTAGAGTAGAGTGGAAAGAAGAAGAACATAATGCAAGGGTTGTTAGTGAAACGACTTGAGTCAAGGTGATGAGAGATGGCAATTGACTTTGTGTTTAAGTTATTACAGACTGTAGTTGTCATGGAAGCAAGTGTACGGAAATTAATTCCACAGGCGGGAAGTGCGATCAAAGAAGCAGGTAAAGTAGAAGTTGCAGTTACATTTGATCTTTTTTTCAGTGAAAGCGTATGACCTAGACGCTAGCCTAGTAGCTCGACTTAACTCATGCAGTGGGGTCAACAGAGAGTTAAAATCATCAGAGTTGAAGCCGTGAAAATATTATTAGATAAGACAGAAAGAAGCCACATTACGTCGGTGAGAAAGTGACTTAAGTTTAGGTAACAGGTCCTGATCAATTACATTGCAGATTCTTCGTTGGATTTTGCCAAGAAGCCCAAGATTAATAGCAAGAAGAACAGCCCAGATGCGAAAGCAGTATTCAATACACGGGGGATGGTAGATGTTTCTATGTGCAAGATGGATTTTGACGAGAAAAATATTCTGGCTTTACACAGGGAACCGACCATCTAAACAGCGGATTTAGCTATGCATTCAGTGTAGTCATTCCGCTTGAGGTCGGCTATTAGTGTTAGGCCGAGGAGGCGCAGTGTTTTGCTTTTAGAGAGACTAGCCTGATGCTTCTGAATGGGCGTAAGAGCTGTTGTCTATGGTGGTTAAAGGATAACAGCTTGGTTTTGGAATCATTTGTATTCATGATTTTCTTACAACAGTCTACCACAGATGATGAAGTTCTTTTTCGAGATCAGCAGCGGTATTTAGTCGTGCAACAATTAATGTCCCACTATTTTTACAGTTAAATCAAACCAAATACAGCCATCAATTCTACTCTAGTAGTTTATTTTCTTGCACTTTCCGCCTGTGGAACTTCCTTCCGTATACTTGCTTTCCTGACGGGTACAACCTCAAGGATGCTATATCAATTCCTGTCTCTTATCCAGCTGACTATTTCTTTCTACATTACCTCATTTATCTTTTTATTTTCCTTTCTTTCTACCCTCCTGCCTTCACACCAGCTGTTCACATCTTTAACTTTATATCTTTCCCTGACAGCACTTCTCTTATGTAGCCTCCTGCGCCTCAGTGGCCGTACCGCCTTGCTTGGGGTGAAACGATTTAAAAAAAGTTCGTAATGTCAGCCTAGGCAGATTTCTTATCGTGACAGGAGTAAATGTTTGGGTCCTACTAATTAAATAGTTGTCAAATTGATAACTGAATTATAATTTTTATTAATAATTAAAATACATTTTTCCTCAAAGGTGATAGAGTCTTGCGCTTCCAGCAAAATGGAATCACCATTTGCTTATTAAGTGTTTCTTCAGTCAACAACATTAGGTTTTAGTCAATCATTTTGCATGAATGTCAGAGATATTCAAACAATGAAGAACTCATACATATTTCATATGTATATAAGACAAAATATTTTTATGGTATGCTAAATTTATGAGATAATGAAATACTATCAAGGAAAGCCTATGTAAATCTCTTGGAAATTGCATTTATCTTGAAAAAAAACTGTTGCCTCTTGTTTTTGAATTCAATGTCTATCTATGTTCCATATCTATCTATCTATCTATCTATCTATCTATCTATCTATCTATCTATCTATCTATCTCAGTCTGTTCAGATCTATCTATCTATCTATCTATCTATCGATCTATCTATCTATCTATCTATCTCAGTCTGTTCATATCTATCTATCTATCTATCTATCTATCTATCTATCTATCTATTTCAGTCTGTTCATATCTATCTATCTATCTATCTATCTATCTATCTATCTCTAGTCTGTTCATATCTATCTATCTATCTATCTATCTCAGTCTGTTCATATCTATCTATCTATCTATCTATCTATCTATCTATCTATTTCAGTCTGTCTATATCTATCTATCTATCTATCTATCTATCTATCTATCTATCTCAGTCTGTTCATATCTATCTATCTATCTATCTATCTATCTATCTATCTATCTATCTATTTCGTTCATATCTATCTATCTATCTATCTATCTATCTATCTATCTATCTCAGTCTGTCTATATCTATCTATCTATCTATCTATCTATCTATCTATCTCAGTCTGTTCATATCTATCTATCTATCTATCTATCTATCTATCTATCTATCTCAGTCTATCTATCTATCTATCTATCTATCTATCTATCTATCTATCTATCTATCTATCTCAGTCTGTTCATATCTATCTATCTATCTATCTATCTATCTATCTATCTATCTATCTATCTATCTATCTCAGTCTGTTCATATCTATCTATCTATCTATCTATCTATCTATCTATCTATTTCAGTCTGTTCATATCTAACTATCTATCTATCTATCTATCTATCTATCTATCTCAGTCTGTCTATCTATCTATCTATCTATCTATCTATTTCAGTCTGTCTATCTATCTATCTATCTATCTATCTATCTATCTATCTATCTCAGTCTGTTCATATCTATCTATCTATCTATCTATCTATCTATTTCAGTCTGTCTATATCTATCTATCTATCTATCTATCTATCTATCTATCTATCTATCTATCTATCTCAGTCTGTTCATATCTATCTATCTATCTATCTATCTATCTATTTCAGTCTGTTCATATCTATCTATCTATCTATCTATCTATCTATCTATCTATTTCAGTCTGTTCATATCTATCTATCTATCTATCTATCTATCTATCTCAGTCTGTCTGTCTATCTATCTATCTATCTATCTATCTATCTATCTATTTCTGTCTGTTCATATCTATCTATCTATCTATCTATCTATCTATCTCAGTCTGTCTATCTATCTATCTATCTATCTATCTATCTATCTATCTATTTCAGTCTGTTCATATCTATCTATCTATCTATCTATCTATCTATCTATCTATCTATCTATCTATCTCAGTCTGTCTATATCTATCTATCTATCTATCTATCTATCTATCTATCTCAGTCTGTCTACCTATCTATCTATCTATCTATCTATCTATCTATCTATATATCTATTTCTGTCTGTCTATCTATCTATCTATCTATCTATCTATCTATCTCAGTCTGTCTATCTATCTATCTATCTATCTATCTATCTATCTATCTATCTATTTCAGTCTGTTCATATCTATCTATCTATCTATCTATCTATCTATCTCAGTCTGTTCATATCTATCTATCTATCTATCTATCTATCTATCTATCTATCTATCTATCTATCTATATATATATATATATCTATCTATCTATCTATCTATCTATCTATCTATCTCAGTCTGTCTATCTATCTATCTATCTATCTATCTATCTATCTATCTATCTATCTATCTCAGTCTGTTCATCTATCTATCTATCTATCTATCTATCTATCTATCTATCTCAGTCTGTTCATTATCTATCTATCTATCTATCTATCTATCTATCTATCTAATCTATCTATCTATCTATCTATCTCAGTCTGTTCATCTATCTATCTATCTATCTATCTATCATCTATCTCAGTCTGTCTATCTATCTATCTATCTATCTATCTATCTATCTATCTATATATATATCTATCTATCTATCTATCTATCTATCTATCTATCTATCTATCTATCTATCTATCTATCTATCTATTTCAGTCTGTTCATATCTATCTATCTATCTATCTATCTATCTATCTATCTCAGTCTGTCTATCTATCTATCTATCTATCTATCTATCTATCTATCTATCTATCTATCTATCTATCTATCTCAGTCTGTTCATATCTATCTATCTATCTATCTATCTATCTATCTATCTATCTATCTATCTATCTATCTCAGTCTGTTCATATCTATCTATCTATCTATCTATCTATCTATCTATCTATCTATCTATCTATCTATCTATCTATCTCAGTCTGTTCATATCTATCTATCTATCTATCTATCTATCTATCTATCTATCTCAGTCTGTTCATTATCTATCTATCTATCTATCTATCTATCTATCTATCTATCTATCTATCTATCTCAGTCTGTTCATATCTATCTATCTATCTATCTATCTATCTATCTATCTATCTATCTGTCTGTTCATATCTATCTATCTATCTATCTATCTATCTATCTATCTATCTATCTATCTATTTCAGTCTGTTCATATCTATCTATCTATCTATCTATCTATCTATCTATCTATCTCAGTCTGTTCATATCTATCTATCTATCTATCTATCTATCTATCTATCTATTTCAGTCTGTCTATATCTATCTATCTATCTATCTATCTATCTATCTATCTATCTATCTATCTCAGCCTGTTCATATCTATCTATCTATCTATCTATCTATCTATCTATCTATCTATCTATCTATCTATCTATCTATCTATCTATCTATCTATCTATCTATCTATCTGTCTGTTCATATCTATCTATCTATCTATCTATCTATCTATCTATCTCAGTCTGTTCATTATCTATCTATCTATCTATCTATCTATCTATCTATCTCAGTCTGTCTATCTATCTATCTATCTATCTATCTATCTATCTATCTATTTCAGTCTGTTCATATCTATCTATCTATCTATCTATCTATCTATCTCAGTCTGTTCATATCTATCTATCTATCTATCTATCTATCTATTTCAGTCTGTTCATATCTATCTATCTATCTATCTATCTATCTATCTATCTATCTATCTATCTATCTATCTCAGCCTGTTCATATCTATCTATCTATCTATCTATCTATCTATCTATCTATCTATCTATCTATCTATCTATCTATCTATGTGCAATTCAAGTGTGCATGAATTAGCGGAAATATTACTTTAAAAGTTTCGTTTTTACAAATGTAATTTTAATTCAAACGCTATTGATCGACTTATACACGTTTAGGTCATTAAAAATAATATATTCTTTCAGTCGATTTAGGTTTAAGTTAAAATAGTTAATCACTACAAAGAATGTCTTTATTGCTTTAACTACAATATATACCAGATAACGATGGATTCATCATATTTACACAAGGCATGTCAATACTGGGACATCAGTACAAGCATCTAGAAATGAAAACTGTTAATTAAGGATGAATGTAATAGATAAATTTACACGTATATAGTAGATAACCAGGCGTATTATATGAAAAATTTGCATTTCATTCGTTTCTCATTTTCTATTGGCTTGCACGGAGAAGAATGTGTCGAAGTATTAAAATACATGTGCAAATTTCTTTCATGCAACTCCAGTGAAAAAACAATCATCAGTTGTGGTGTCTTATTGTACTATTGGAATATTACAAACAAGAACTTTGTACGCTAAGATATTATGTCCGTTCATGTGCTACTTTTCTAAGCATAGCTTAAATATGACACTCGGGTGAATATATGGGATCCATGGTAAGGTTCGAACTCACTATTCAGTCGTAATTCTAGCAAAACAAGGTTGCTAACCGACACACCACGTAGCGCTGGTCATATTATAAGCGCAAATAAGATGTGGCAAAAGACAGAAAATAAGTAGCACCCAGTGAGAATCGAACTCCATACGCAATTGTAATGATTCCAACGATATATGCGTGCTTAACCATTACATCCCGACGAGGTTTCCGAAAATGAATTTTTAAGTGTAGCTTAGATATACGACACCCATTCAAGATACAATCTCAGTACTCATTCGTAATTGATCTAACAAAACATGCATTCTAACCATTACAACGGGTTGTATGATCGTCCATATGCTTTCCATCAATTAATAGAATAAAAGAACGCTTGTTTATAGCTATGAAATCAATTTCGGAATATTTAGTCAAACAAAATGTGTAGCCGTATCTGTTGATAGATATCATTTCATATTTACATACAATGATCAATATTTCAACAGTAAGTATCAATTTAAACTCTGGCTTCAATTCATTTTCATTTATCTTTTGAGATGAATGGTCTTTGTGACAGTCAAAACACAGCCGCATATATTTCCAAGCTACTAAAATCTTATTTTCTGTAATCGGAGAATTTTATACGGGATATTTTATAAAATATTTAAATTATTTTTGTGATATGATTTATCCAATATGAATTTAATTCACCCATTTTAGAACGATTGCCTATTTTACGACTGGACGGAAATTACATTTTGACTTCCACAGCATCAATTCGAAATAATTATTCAAACATTTGAGTTCATACAAATTAACAACTTGGTCTAGTTTTGTGGGTGATGTTATAACAGTGTAAATTTATGATTTGAATAGTTGATTATCAAAACGAGCAGTTAATATAAAATATCAAGAGAGTTTAGCGCAACACAAACTTCTTAATCGCAGTTCCTATATTTCAAATAAATAAGTGAATATATTCTAAAATTTATTTTATGCCAATACACTGGGAAAAATAGTATTTACTAAAGACATCATAAAATTTTAAAGCTATTACTACATTAAGTACCATTTAATGAATTCTGTTGAGCAGTTGTTACAAAGCTGTAATGTATTATATTCGAATTCCCGTTGAATTCCTTGCATTCACTTACGCGCAAATAACCCTGGGAAAGGTATCTATCCATCTCTTCCCTCCAGTTATGGGTAAAATAATAGGACAGATTGGGTTCTGTAGCCTTGGTTGGCAACCAGTCTAGCGCATAAAGCAATGGCAACCTACTGCGGGATAATCCTCTGCCCAGTCAGTCATGTCTCCTTCGAGACATGATCGCCCAAAGCGTGTCTCACGTATGACACTTAACTGACTGACAAAATAAAATAGTTAAAACATGTTTAAGGCTTCTACTGGGCATAATGTGGGAGATAAGCTTTATATTGTTGTGAAGTAATAAACACATCCCCCACTAATTATTACTTAATAATCTTTCACATAAATTATTACTTAATAATCTTTCACATTAATTATTACTTAATAATCTTTAACATAAATTATTACTTAATAATCTTTCACAGTGATAAACACATCCCCCACTAATTATTACTTAATAATCTTTCACATAAATTATTACTTAATAATCTTTCACATTAATTATTACTTAATAATCTTTCACATAAATTATTACTTAATAATCTTTCACATAAATTATTACTTAATAATCTTTCACATAAATTATTACTTAATAATCTTTCACATTAATTATTACTTAATAATCTTTCAGAGTGATAAACACATTCCCCACTAATTATTACTTAATAATCTTTAACATAAATTATTACTTAATAATCTTTCACAGTGATAAACACATTCCCCACTAATTATTACTTAACAATCTTTCACATAAATTATTACTTAATAATCTTTCACATTAATTATTACTTAATAATCTTTCACAGGAATAAACACATCCCCCACTGATTATTACTTAATAATCTTCCCTCCCTCTAGCTATGAGTCAAATAACAGGACAGATTGGGTTCTATAGCCTTGACTGGCAACCAGTCTACCGCAGAAAGCAATGGCAACCTACTGCGGGATAATTTTCTGCCCAGTCAGTCATGTCTCTTTCGAGACATGATCGCCCAAGCGTGTTTCACGTATGGCACCTAACTGACTGAATAAAGTTTATTTTTCACTATTGCATAGGAAATGTAATGCGCATCCAAAAGAGACCACTGTAAACACCACACACTTTAAAGACAGTCAATTAATCAGGAGAATATTTTAAAAATTCACAGCCAAGAAACACGCGTATCAATTTTAGATGTAATATAACATAGTTAAAATACAAAATTTTAATTTAATTATTGAACATACTCGTATAAAAAATAAAATTTCTTTATTTGTTCCCAATAAACGATAAACATTTAAATATTTTTCTACGTAAATAATAATTCCCATGAAAATTATATCTTGATCGCGAGAAAAATCCAAATTAATATGAATATAAAACAAAATATGTCTGTCTAGTGTTCAGAGGACAAAATAGGAAAATATTTTGTGTTCGCCACTAATCACATATAAATAATTAACACTTAAAATCGGAATATTTTAAATTACCAACGAAAATATATCATTGAAGCTTGAAATGTCTGATAGTGTCGTGGAGCATTAAACTGATTTTATATGTTTGTTGACTCTTTGAAAAAAGATAGGTCTAGGTTTGAGGTCGGCACTAAATAATGAACTATAATTAATGTCTATTTCTGGGAGCCACAGTAATGACATTATTTTCCCGATGACTTCATATCACAAGGTAGAAAAATTGTTGCTATACATAATGAATATGTTCAAAAAATAGTTCTACCTCCAATTTTGTTGATATTTCTCTCTCCTGAAATATAGAAATAATTTACTTGACGAAGAATATTAATTGATTAATATATATATATATATATAATATGATATATCTACGCTTATATACATATGCATAGATACTTAATTACTTCAATATATATATATATATATATATAAGAGAGAGAGAGAATTTTAAATCGTATACATTGACTTTGTTGAATTTGATTATTATATTACTTTCTAGGCGCAACGTTGCTTCCCTGTGTCTTTTCTATAAATACTTTCAGGGCTTCTGCTCCGATGAACATAGCTCACTGGTGACTCCTATATATTAATTTATCCGAGGTACAAGATTAGGAACTAGGTTCCACCATTTTACTGTGAAACCAATAATAGGTATACGCAAATTCTACTCCAACATCTTCTTTTCTTGCATTTCCCACCTGTGGAATTCCTTTCTATTTACTTGCTTTTCCGACAGCAATAATATCCAAGAATTTAAATGTAAAGCCAATAGTCATCTCCTATCTCACTAACCTGCATCCTCTCTCTCATGCTCCTCTCTCCTTCCACTCCACTCTCATCAGTATTCTCATCCTTCTCTTATCCACTTTCTGACAACCCCTATAACTTGTCACAACTTTCCTTCTATGTGTCCCCATGCAAACAGTGGCAATAAAATGCCTTGCTTGGGGCGATATGATTATAAGACAAAAAAATAATTGTTTATCTTATGATGCCGTTACAGCGTTTAAATATGCTAAAATGAAATTGTACTAAATCTGTTTTATATAATTCAAATTCCGTCTGGTTAACCCTCCTCAAAATCTTTACAGAATTGCTTTATCTCTCTCTATCTCTCTTTATTTATTTCTTTCTTTCTTTCTTTCTTTTTATTTGTTTCTTTCTTCTCTATCCCCACTTCTCTCTCTCTGTTACATAGCCAGATATATATATATTTCGATATATTCTCATATTTTGTGCTGATTATATTCTATATATTGCTGACCAACATTCACATTACTTACTGTAAGTGATACGAAGCATATATTTGTCCCAAGTCAACTGGAAATCGATCAAAGATTTCACTAGCGTTTTAGAAAATTTCAAATCTCTATCGATTTTTGAAAAGACAACGTTACGTAATTGTTTTAAACCTGAACAAAATAAATTTTAGAAAACTATGTTCGTATATTTTGAATTTAAATGACATTCATAATTTTCAGATTGATGGAAGTAAAACATTTTTAAAATATTACTTTATATTTTTTATTTGAAACAGATTTACATATTTAGTTATTAATTGTTTGATAGAGAATTAACTAGCCTTGTAATTGTTTAAACTGACAATTCTATAATACTGCAGGGGATTCAGTCTTCATTGATCAATGTCTCTACGCAAAGCTGCTATGTTTCTGTTTATTTTGCATTTCCCATTTATTTTGCGTCGTCATCTTTCCAAGCTTATCTCAAAGATGACAATTGCTGTAGTTCGATTGTCTGTGCTTAGTGTATGGCTTCCTCTCTAAATGAAAAGAGTTACGTCAAAATCGTTAACTGAATGTGTGATTGCATATCCTTATGCTATCCAAGTTACCAGACACAATCGTGTGGTTAGAAATCTAATCACGTAGACGCTTTTGAATTTATAGCATGTTCAATAACAGTAAACACTTTTGTGCATTTATAAGTGCACAATAAATATCATGCTCGTATAACTGTTTGATTTTCTTTCTGTAACTACATAATTTCATAACATATAAAACCTAGAGCAAGACAAATACACTCTATTTCGGAATATGACGTTCAGAAAAAATATTTATTGTTTCATGAAAATCGTTTAATGATAGAGAAAAAATGACAGACTTGCAAGTAGGGAGATATTATTTTTGCAAAGAAGACTGATGTAATTTTAAAAATAAACTAATGTAACTTACTTTCATCACCAGCACTGAATATTTTATCCATTCGCGGGGAAGAATTGCACGTTATATGCAATTGTATGCCAATTAAATTGAAAGCTGTAAGCAGTAACTTTATCCCTTTATAACATTAGCGATGGTAATGATGTAGTTGGATATCCTCTTATGTGAATTCGATATATACTATGAACGTCAGAAATTTAAAAGTAAATCACTAGCTGAACCTCTTGAAAAAATCCAATTAAAATTTATCATATTTTGCATTCCATTTTTCATTTCTATTAACGAGATGATTTTCACACACAAGCCTCTATTAGATCTGCCATTAAGCCAACAGAATGTAGTGTTCTTTGATTCCTTTTCAATTATTATTAATTTTCGACTAGTACTTCATCTTAATTACAATTGCCTTGACATTGAAAAACGCACAATAGCGTCTCATGTGCGTATGCAAATAACAGATGTGTTAAATAACAAAAACTTTCGACATGATAAGAATTTTTATCTATTTTGCTTCAGAGGACGTGTTAATTTTTTCTTTTGCTTAGAGCTGCAGGTGTTTTAAAGACTTTTCAGCAATAGTGAAACGTGAGCTTGATTCCTTCATTCAATAGATTTGCCGAAAGAAAGAAGGAAAAAACAACTTTAATTAAAATGATCAAAATAACAGAAGAATGTGACAAAGAAATCGAGCTGATAGTTTGTTAAAAATCTCATCAAAAAATTACTGATAGTTTCATAAGTTGCAAGATAATACAGATCATTTCAATTTCGTTGTCTTTTTAACTAATTTGAAGAAAACTTCAAACATGGAAGCAAATAAATTATATTTTTCAACTAACAGAACAATTTGAAAAATGCATTTGACGGACAAGGAATGAAAATGTATAACAATGTCTATTATCATAGATAATATATATATATATATACATAACAAACATATAACAAATGTACACACAAATGAATTCATATGCCTTATTTCTACAAGACAAAGCAGATATTCAATGAATATGTATCTAGTGCATATAGAATTGCAATACATCAAAGAAGCGTTAATTATTAACATAAATTAATAAAATCTATTCAGCTCGAATAATACTAGTAAATTAAATCGTCATCCAGGCTTTTTAGCTCATTTTTTTCATATAAAAATTTATTTCTTTTATCGATACTAAAAATAGCGACTAACAATTACAAAAAGCGTATTTAATAAACCAAACTGAAACATTTTTGTATAGTCATTTTTATGTCAAATATGTTGTTTGGTGTCATGTAAACGAACCATCTCAAGTTATGTGATATTTTCTATGTATTAAGCATCATCGCTGCTCGTTTTCAAGAAGATCGTGCAGGATTTCGAGAGACAGGCCTAAAGACTTTAACTCTGTAAATGTTGAGACGTTTAAAAACCAATTTCGTTCAAATGTTTTCACAATTTAAATACATGTTACCAACATAGATTAAAACGTATTTGTTTTTTTAATAGCAGAATGCCGTTATTTCTTGTGATGTGTATTCCAAATTATTTTTTTTGTTGCTTTCATTAAATTAAATGAGCAGTGGAATAATTATGAGTAAAATCTTTTGGAAACAATGAAGTTATCTAAATTTGTGGAACGTTATCGTTTTATTTGTATTTTAATTCTTCCTTTCAAAATTCTAGAGATTCTAATAATTTCTGAATGTGGTTAAGCATTCCACTTCACACGTTCTGTTTTTGGATAATCAACGTGACATTCTTCGCCCTCTAGGTCAACTGCTTAAGTGTGAAATGTTATCACTGAATTTTTTATCAGGTTTTAGATAAAAGCTGCAAGGGTATGACTGAAACTTTAGATAATCCGACGGAACGTTGACAAGATTGGCATGTCAGCATTCTCCGCAACACTCTACATCTGGCTTGATATATGACTTAATCAGAACTTTCTTAACAGATTGTGTAATGATAGTCGTGTTAGGACGAGACGCTTTTAGATCATTTTATATCAACAAGAAAGTTTACCAGAATTCTATATTTGGAACTACACTGTTTCTTAACTTAAAAAAAACATCCCTACGATTTCAGTTTCTAAATAAGTATTAATACCGATGAAAAAATTATTTAATAATTTTTTTAATATTAAATAATATTAATCCTGATTTAATACTGGATTTAATATTAAAACCAGTAAGTCTGACTAATTAAGCAAACTGGTAGCAACAGTCGAAAAAGTTATCCAATCAGTTTATAACTGGGACAAGAAATGGCTTTTAATTTGGAATGCTACAAAATGAAATTGATATATTTAATCATTATAATGAATCAATTTACCATTCATTAGTATGGCAGGTTCTAACATCGAGAACAGCCAATCAAGTCATTGCGGCTTCTTGGTTTCATGTTTTCTATTGATGAAATGGAATGAATATATTCACAAAATCCTCGGTTTGATGTTAAGAGATTTAACTCGCTGTAACATGCCAGACAACTTTTCTCAACGGAATCCATTTATAAATCAACCATTCATCTGCGCATTGTATATTTCTATTCACCTAGGTTCTCCGGCTATATATCTCAAGATTATCTATAAAATCCAAATAAATGTCTGTAATGTTATCGAAAATGGTCTGGCATTTTGACTTATGTCATTTTGCCAACACCGTAAAGAGTTCCTATCTGACATCTCTATAAATATTCTTAATGACTATTGTTCTAATGACTTTTCTTTCTTAGTGCATCAAACACAAATTTAAATGTAGTACTAGATTGACTATTAGCTCTCATCATTTAATTTTTGTAATAGATAGATGTAACTCTATATTATATTTTAATAATATATTTTCTCTTAGACAGAGTCTCTGGAATTCTCTTCCTGGATCCATTCTTATACAGTCTTTTTTCTTCACTAATGTAATCTAATTATTTTTCAGTCACAATATTCGCTTGAGAAATAATGGCATTATCGCTTTGGTTGGAATGAAATAAGTAAAAACGAAAAAAACAACACCTTATTATGAGAGACGACTAGTAAATCCATTTGCGTAAAGAATACTCTTTGACAAATATTTATTGATGTTTTTCTATTTCTTAAGATATATTCTTCTAAAGAACAACTATATTAACAGAAATAATTGTTTTTGTGAAATATTTTCATGAGTGCGTATTTTCTGCTGTATATGTTAAATCATATATAACTTTTTTTCAAAGAGATAGCGACAAACACAATGACAATTATTATATATATTTATATATATATTTGTTTGAACATTATTTCGATCGATACTCTGTATATTTTCGGTAATTTTCGTAACATATATATATAAATATATATATATAAATGTGCGCGTGAGATTTATGAAGAATTATTTTGGGGGATGAATGCAGTTGCGGACCCACAAGACGCCTAAATGAATGTAGTAAATACCCCGAGAATTTTGTATAGTGGATTGCACCTGTACGTACCAGTTGATGGGTAGCATTTGTATCAATTTCACTGCAAGTAGACATTGTCTTAAAGTGATATGTACATATTACTTTATCTGGCAAGAAATGTCAGTTGATGAAGTTGTTATTCTCTGCAGATGAAGACAGCTGTCAGAAAAAATGAAACACAACAGGAAAGTAGTCGAAAAAGAAATGACTATCACTACTTTACTTCGTAAAATGTACAAGTGCTCGTGACCTAAATGTACTGTTTTTAGTAGGTGTGCCGCGTGTAAACCTGAACATTTCAAGTTAAGAATTTTTTATTTGCTGCTGCAGCGTATAAACGAACATTAAGATAGCATATTTAGTGCATATATATATATATATATATATATATATATATATATATATATATGTATGTGTATATATATATATATATATATAGAGAGAGAGAGAGAGAGAGATTATCTATATGTAAAGCTTATATATGCATTTATCAGCGAATAAAATATATATTTTTAATTTATGTCTGATAGACGAGTAAAAGTCTTCAATATCAGAGATACAGCGTATGTAAATTTAAATCTAAAATATATAAGTGAGCTACATATCCAAAGACGACAGCTAGTTTGAAGTAAGACGATGAGGTTTAAACTTGAAACGGACTGTTGTCGCTGGGTGTCACACATACGCGCACGAAATCACACCCACAGAGATACACACACACACACACACACACACACACACACACACACACACACACACACACACACACACACACACAGTTGAACTGCATGAATGATAGTTAGCTATGTGCTTATCGTTCTGTTATCCATTTAGTTCTCCGTTTCTGTGATAATTGCGAGTAATTAAGATAAGGGCATACCATTCCACTTCTTTCAAACTGTCTTTGTACAGTTTGTTTAATAAAAAAAGAAAAACACACAAACATAAATTCATTTATAAAGTTTGAATCTACAATCCAGAGCAGAAGACACCAGCTATTAAAGTGACATACGTGATACAGCTTTGGGCGATCATGTTTCGAAAGACACATAACTGAGTCGTCAGAAGATTTTCTCGCCATAGATTGCCATTAGTTTCTGCGGTAGAAACCAACCAAGGCTATAGAACCAAATATGTCCTGTTATTTTACTCATAGCAGGAGAAGAAAGCGAGGGATTAATATTTTCCCAGGGTTGTTTGTGCGAAAGTGAGTGGAACGAACTCAACTTTAATTAGAATTTGGCTATTCAATTTCTTGTTCCGATCCGATACCACTACACCACAACGCACATTCAAAATACATACATCATGTAAAATGAAAACAAACCTCTTTCTAGCTCGTTCATCTTTTTGAAATTGGAGTGAGATAGAATTGAATAAAATTTTGTTGAGCATGAAAAACTCAAGAGACTAATTTGTAAATCTCCCTGTTTGAATTTACATTAGAATTTTGGTGCAAATTTATATATATTGAGATATGAATGAAGTTGCTTCTGTCTGGGTAATACAGACGAAAAACATAAGATATATGTAGCTGCAGATAGTCATCAAACGATTCCAAACATGCTTAAAAGAATATAGTTTCATACCAATAACCACAATATTTATGCTGTTCATATTCAAAAATAATTCTAGTTCCACTCAGACAGCTCCTTCTAACGAACCAAGGTCCTATGGAACAGACTTCCAAGATGGTTTTCCCACGATCAACACATAGGTGGCCTCTTACAGTCTATAGCTAACCGTTACCTTCCCCTGTTATCAATATAAGTAAAATACCTTCTCCCTTGTATTGTTGTAAATCAATTCCAAGAAGAGAATAAGAATGAGCGACTTCCTCAAGTAAGGAAGATCATATAATTTCGGAGTTTGGTATCAGGCCAAAAGATTCAGACGGAAGTTTGACCAATAGACATCGAACAGGGCATGGAACATACAGGACATCCTGGTGACCTGATCCTGAAAATAGTCACAGAAAGACTCGTATATGCCCCCATTTATAGTCAATGTCCTCTTAACAGACAATGTGAAGAACGAAATATCCCATATCGGATGTGTTTCTATCTTCCTCTGCATGCTGATCAGCGCCAATATTTATTGCCTCTGGAGACATTCTTAACGTAGCGTTAACTACAAGAGATTGATCCTTCTTGACAAGCAGGGAGACCAGGTTTAAAATAGTTAAGGCTACTTCTCCCGTAACATGGGATATAATTTCATGATCACCTTTGTCTCCGTTAGCAGTTCGTACTTCAAATCTAGCTAGACTGGAACGGTGATTATAATCGCCAAAAACGGCCTTACTTTGGATTTTCATATATCCAACCACTTCTTCCCAACCACAACCCTCGGCATTAATAGTAATCTCGCACAGAAAATATTGGTGGGTTCAATTTCCTGTAGCCAAACATTATAACTTTATGCTTATCAAAGTTTACACGACTCCATACATCGAACACACTAATTGCAAGAGTGCTTATTACGATACATAACGAAAAGTCGAACTTGGCGATGAAATTTCAAAATGGTTTCACATCAGGTTTGCTAGTATTTGTACCTATACTATCTATATCGGTATTAAAAACTGACATTTAAATTGACCACTAAAACTGAAAATTTGTCGTCAAAAATTTTTCGACCAGTGGTAAAAAATCAAGGTGGTCCACCTGGTTCTTTAAAGCAAAGAATCAAATATATTTAACATATATTGAAAAGTCTAGCAGGAAGAAAACTGAACGACGAACATGCGAAGATAATATCCCACTCTGAATTTAAAGATTTGCTCACAAATAGGAAGCACCTCTTAAACACAAGAACATGCTAAATTCATAGACGCAAAGTGAAAAGTGGGTTTCTTGCATCCTCAACATACACCCTATGTGACACCAACATCATTTATCAGGCATCCATACGAGTTAACGATACTGCCATTATCAATTGGATTATGATTTTGATTTGAACATGATCGGGGAAAAACACGACGGTCTCTACCACTCACGAATCTCCCAGCGCATTCTTAATATAACCCTTTAAGCAGAGTCCGGCAAAGATTCAGGGATATATACGTTTTAACACTCTATATGGTAAACGTCCTCCCCTAAACTCTGTAGTAATTTTGATGTTTTTTTCCCTTTCAAGCAAGATTTATGCGAGATTTTGGTAGTCGTAGTTATTTGTTGTTTTGATTTTGTGAGGATTGGGTTTAGGACATGCAGTAAATAGATGTTTTTGGATGGTACTAAATTTTCGGCTGATAAACTTTCACAGCGAGGACGCTTCAGGAAATGTTTGAGAACAAGGCCGAGGAGCCTGAAGACTCTTCATTATTATTTACTGACTATTTGAGTACCCGATGTCGTTTCAGCTGCTGAATACTTTCATTTTTTTCACCCAGGATCATAATATATTTGCACTATTGTAAATTATGTACTTGATGCTGGTGCATCGCACTTAGCACTGTTAGAGTGAGTGGAGCTGTACGAGATTGTTGCCAAGGGAGATGCAATGTCCTGAGATCTCGTTGTTTAACGCTTCCCTCTGAAATCTACCAGCAAGCATCAATTCCTCATTTTCCTTTTGCACAACTGCACAGGCAACGGGCAAAATCGTTCGGCGAATGTGGGACATAAAACGGGTGTTTAACCACTCCAGTCTTGGTCATTGCCATGTCCGTCACACGTGAGACGGAAGAAAGTGACACAGCCAGGGTGGGGTGAAATATAGAGGCCTTTTCTCTGGACAGGAGGAGAAGCTGTAACTAGTTCCCCCACACATTCAGTAATTTGGTGTTTGACCGGTCACTATGATCGACATTTGCAGACCCGCTACAGTGAGAACTGAGAGTGAGACTTTCCTAATGATCATGATATCGAAACTCTCCCCAGTTTAGGTTATCACAGCTGGCCCTTAATGTTTGTTCGTACCATATTCTCCCTGATAACTATCGGAGGGACGTCGAGCAACATTTATTTGATCCTACGTATAAGAGTCATACTCAGTTCTAAAGATCAAATCTTATTTAATAAATCACAGCTTGATGATTTTACGCCGTGTATGGATCGAGGTCTCACATAAAAAAAATATGCATCCTTCAAATATTCTTTAGGGCTTAAACCAAAGGTACCTCTAGGGACTTCACATTTATGTATTTCGTGAAGTGATACATTTTACACGTACATCAGTTGACTATGATTAATGTCACAATTCTTCTTTTCAATATTCTTATGTTATTGGGGTCCTCCGAAAATCTAACTTTGTTTTATAAAGTGTTAGTAATATTTGGACTACTCCAAAATCTTATCAATATTAATCGCACATTTAATATAGAGTCATTAAGAAAGAAAGCGATTACCTAACCACTGTTATTCTCTTCGTTCATAGTTTTCTGTCGTTGATATTTTGTCCGTTTTTGGCCTCTATAGATGTCTTTATAATTCATTTACTGTTTTCGTTTTTAGTACCTAGATCACTATTATTTTCCGCAGGCTTTGATTTTTTACATAAGAAAAAAAAAACCAAAAAAAGGACGAAAAAAATAAAACACAAGAAAAAAAAGCACGAAAAAAATTTCGTCGATATAAGGGACAGAAAAATAAATAAATAATCGAAATGTAAACATTAAAAATAAAAACAAAGTAAAAAAAATATATTGTGAAAAACCATTTTCAAGCAAAAATAAAATATAAACATTAAACACTAACTGATCAAAATTGTTTGCTGAATTAGACAATGAAATAATGAAGTTGAAAGATTACACACTGAAAACATAATTAATGCCTGGGTAAACCTAAAGGTTCGCCGAAAACCGTAGATAAATACGAAATATTTAAATGAAATTTAGATGAAAAACATTAAAAAAACAATATTGAAACAATAATCTTGTGAAAGTCAGTTACACTAGAGAGGAATAATGACAATAAAAATAAAAATAATTAATGTTTTTATTATTAAAAACGGTTTACTAATGCGGAAGCATTTAGGAAATGAAACTGAAAAAATATAGGAAATAAAAATGAAAAAAACAATGAATAATACCCACTGCAAAAAAAAAAAAAAACAGAAAATGAGTCAAATTAATAAAACAAAGTTCCAATACAGCAGCTATATAAAACCATAATAAAGAACTATAAAAATGACAATAGTATGTCAGAAAAATTTCACGTAAAAAAGAGACATGAACGAGTGACAAAGGAGAGCTAACCGAAACTAAGATTTAAAGAATTCTTTGTTTACCCGAGCCGCCACTCATAAGTTAGGGTGTTGCACAAGTCCAAATTTTACCGCAGACTTTTAAGACCGCGTATGGCAGTGAATGCTGGACAATATAATCGAAAATGAGGATAAAACTTGAAGCAGCGGAAATGTGGTTCTACAGAAGGAGGCTACGGATATCGTGGACTGAGCATGCAAGCAACGATGGGGTGTTGGAAAGAATGGCAACAAAAAGGAAATTAATACTGAGCATCAGGAAGAGACAACTGAAGTTCCTGGGACACGCAATGAGGAAGGAGAGCTTAGAGAACCTGATACTGACTGGCCAGATAGAAGGAAAGAGAGACAGAGGAAGGCAGCGGATAATATATTTGCAGGGCCTGATCAGGTGGCTGACGGAACGGAGGTTGCCAGGAGTAACAGGAGCAAACATACTAAGAGTCACAAGAGATAGGGAGACGTAGAGAACCATGATCGCCTACGCCCTAAAGGGACAGGTCATATAGAAGAAGAAAAAATTTGGACAAATATTCCCCGTAGACTTCGTTTAGGCGTGGTCGGTCTCATGTCTGTTTACCCCAGGCGAGACTCTGCATTTCAGTTTAGCTTCTTAAGATCTCTCTCCGTCTGAATGCACAGATTCTTTGGCGACCTCGGTATTTATCCGAGTCTCTCCACAATGAGGGAATGTAGCATAAGTACAATTTTACCATAGGACTTTCCGAGCGTGTAAGCCCAGGTAAAAATTCCCTGTAAACTAAGCATTCGCGAAGTAGGGCTATCATCTATTTACGCCGGAAAAGGCTCTGCCCTCTGCCATAGCCTCAACTAGGTTCAAAGACACAGAATCCGACGAGGATAGACTTTTGGCAAACTCTAAATATATGTTCAGGAGAGATCCATTAATAGATGAAATGAATAATACCACAATGACTACTTCTGATTTTGTCCTAACACAGTCATCAATAACTTTATTGCAACTCCCGTATTATTAACGTATCGATAGCATAAACCCTGACTCAGATTCCGGACCTCATCATAATTGGCTTCCCTAAACGGATTGGGACTAAAGATGAAAGTGTTACACAGAAGAGATCCAATAATAGATGAAATGGATAATACCACAATGTCTACTTCTGATTTTATCCAAACACAGTCATCAACAACTTTATTGTGAATCTCTGGTCATTATCATCCGTTTGTTCAAAATCGGTATAATATTTCAATTTATTTTTCTCTTGTAACTATACAAAAACACTTGTTCTAGAGTAGCTAGACAAACAACTTGTTTTTAGACAATAATAATTGCAGCTTTATTATTAGATTTTCTTTTCTGTATTCATTTTAATTCTCTAATTTGTGAGATAATTGCTACTTACACGCAGGTTTTCATATACGTAAAATAAATATTTCCGATGCAATTTCGTTTATTTCCAATATACACTGCGTAATAAAGGCTGATTAAAGTTTAGAAAAATCAACAGAAGCAAAATTGCGTTTGATTTTATTCATAAGCTCGTTTCGTAATATTCGATGCATTACTCTTTGCTATTTGAACAATCAAGCCCGCACTTTTAACATTGCATTTATTAGCAAAGCTGATAAACCGATTTAACTTATTCAATTCTGCAGTATTTTCCCAACAAAAGTTTACGACTAAAAAGTCACATCACTCAGGGCTATTTTTTCGCAGCCCTAACATTTCGACTATTTACACTGAAGTAGTTCTAAATATTCGACACTTGACTAATTTGACGCCAAAAAACACCCGAACGCTTCGCGTTGAATTCATTTAGTTTTGTAAAAATAAGCAAACACAAAACAACTATTTCTTCGAAAGTTGAAGTGGAAATATTGTTTGTTTTAGTTTTCGACTTTCCTGCCTTCTTTTTACTGAAATGTCACGCATTAATTGTTATGACGACAAAAGTCAAAGTCTATAGAAGATAATGTAAATGACAGGTGAATAAAGACGTGAAACCTACTGAAAATATAGATATGGCTAAGACACGATGACGTATGAAACAAAGACATCTTCGTGGAAAAACTGAACGAATGCAAGAGAAAATTATACTGGAGAGAATAAAAAATACAAAAGTAAAATGTCTTGAAAGATATATCTAACCAGTGAAGTGTGAAAGAATGAGTCGAACAGGAAAAATTCCACGGTCTATTTGTTTAATAATCGTTGAATGAATGGAAGGGAATACGTAAAATCGATAATAGTATATTTTTATTTTCAATACCGGAAAATTTTATTTATAAAATTATTTAGTATATGTTTATCAATATTAACCAAAAGCAGACAAAGCGAAAGTTATAATATAAATATGGATATATTGTAATTATTTTGCTAATATGTCTTTCATCTAAGATCTGCTTCATTTAATCCTTAGAGGTATCCACAGTTTCATACAGAGTACTTGGACGAAAAAAATGGAGCATCCAGTGAGGATCGAACTCAGTATTTTGCCCTAATTGATCCAATGCGAAAAAGTTGCTAACTAGTCGTCGTGATCCACTGCTATTTGCATATACTGTACACGATTGTAGAGTAACGGTCTGTGAGTTACTACGCAAAATAACAATGTTAAAACAAAATAATTACTAATCGCAAAATAATATTGAATATAATCCTCCCCACACACACATATAATAAGGAAGATATTGTTGTTGTTTTCATGAGAAAAAGTGTATACATGCAAAAGAGAAACAAGCAAACATTATGTATTATTACGTGGATGATTTCTCATTTATTTTTGAATATTTTGCAACATTTTCCTCGGGTTTTACGACACTTTTCGGGCAAAAATTTCTTGTTTTACATTTTTTACTCATATAAATTTTTCAATTGATTTTGTGTTTAGTATTAGTCATTCGAAACTGTCTACGATTGGTCTAAAAAATCGTCTGGTTAAGGAGTATTAAAATAATTAGAATTCGTTAGAGAAAAATTGGGGTGTATGTCTTTGTTCTTATATTTTTCATCCCTGTTTTAGCGTCTCCTACGGTCCTTCCTTCATTCATTCCTTCCTCTATTCTTTTGTATATTGTGAATATTTATTTTGTGTATTTATTTTTCTTAGTGTATGTAAATGTGCATATGTATTTGTGTTAATCAATTCAGATTTTGTGTATTTATGACTGTTTTTGAGTTTTAGCTAGACCGTAAAAATTACTCATTTTTGGGATAAAGTTTGTTATGAATCCTGTTATTGTTTATAATATTCTATTTTGTGTTATGCCTTGTTTTTTTAATTTTTGTTATAATATTTGTTTCTTTTGGTATCGATTATTTTATAGTTGGTCTTTTTCTCTAGTGCCTGCAATTTTTTGCTTTAATATATATTTTTTTCTTGGTCACTATATATGACTTTGATTCCTTTATGAGTATACTCTTTCTTTGTGGGTTCTCTGAGGCTACTACTCGTCTGTATGTAAGATTACTGAATAATATAGATTTTCTTAGCAGGTTGAGGTTACAGTACTTTTCAAAATATGTTTAATTTACTTGTATTATCGTTTTTGTTTGGGAAGAATTTAGATTTTTCAGTATTGAGATACCGGCAATCTTTTGCTTATTATTTAATGTTTCTCTTTGTCCGAAATTTTGCTCAAATTTTTGCTCAAATTCTCAAAGAATGTTAGATCTTTTGGAAACTAGTAGAAATTAATGCTTTATTTTAATAAGTCATTTTTCAACATCTCTATATTCATGTGTAGAGCAGTTAATTGTTTTGGGTGTTCGGAGTATGAACTTCTCTGGGATTTCAAAAAATTGGTGATTGTTTATTTCCTCAAATACCGAGGCTTTTTAAAAATGACTTATTGTCTTATAAATATTCCTAACTGGTAATACTTTATCCGTAAAGTTGCAGAGTCTAGAGTGTTCTGTATGAATGCCTATGCTTGTTAGGAGGGGTGTTTTTTGGTGATTGTCGATCAATTGTTGATGTATTGGATTAAGTTTCCTTTAACTTTGAATGTGTTGTTTTTATTTTCTAGTTGAATTTTTTGTTCTTTAGAAATATATTTTAAGAAACGTTTCATTTTTTTGTTCATATGACTAGTGGTCGTTGGGTTTATTTTGTTTTGTAAATGGTATCTGAAAATGTTGGGTTTGTTATAGGATTTTTGTTGAGTTCAATGTTTCACTGTGTTACGGCATAATGACATACTGTAAAGGTTTGATTGTGGGTTGTCGAGTATATTCGATAAAATCATATATAATCCATCAACCAACTAAAAGATCACAAAATAAATTGCACACCTGCAAAATCGGTTTTAAATTACCAATATTTGGTTAAAAAAAAAAGTACAATTGCACACCCGCAAAAGATGATTCAAATTTCTAAAAGGTTTTCTTTTTCAAAAGTCAGTGAAAAGCGGAACTCTAGATTCGGATTGGATGACAAATCAATAAAAACAAATAACGTCAGACAAACCTTTTATCCCACGGCTAAAGAATAAAATGGTCCGTGGAGCTTATCACGTGATCAGGATTCAATATTTAAGGATTGCCCCTGACCGTTCACGGCAGTCAGTCCGATATGGGAGCGGTTAGCTGAGAACCTCGTGGCAATGTAAGCAAAGAAAATTCAAGGAGCCAATCCAGACGCAAGGCACGTCACGGTTTCATTCGACCTCTTGTTTCAATTTTCTTTTCTGCTTTTTCATTCCACATCGCAGTCAGTCAGATGGAAGCGGTAGCTGATCGCATCTCACAATGTAAGAAAGAAGATGACTCGCATTCGCCCCAATTATCTTTTATTTTTTTTCACTCCACGCCAACCCGGACGGAGGGCACGTGACAGTTTTATTCGATCCCTTCTTCCAAAATCCTTTTCTTCATTTTCACACCACGACACCAAAGAGAACAAAAAACAACGACAAAAAAACGCGTTATGTACAACTTCTTTATTTGTTTTGCCTTCTCTTTCTCTCAACCTCTCGCGACCTACTAAAAAGAATAAGGAACCAAGACTTTACATTCTGCTACGACACAACCATGAACTCAAAACTTCTGCTGACATTTTTAATACCTACATTTCTCTACGAACAATTTTAAGTACAAAACTGTATGCACTTTCTGAAATTACATTCTTCTCAAAGAGATATTACAATGTTCAGTTAACAATTTCACTTAGATTTTTCGTTCTTACACTTTCTTTCATTTTGTAAATAGCTCTTTACATTAATATACACACGAAATATTTTATCATTTCACATTTCAGCAACCAACCTTGAACCTTCTGAACTTTGAATTGTGGGGATTTCGGACTTTTTTGGCACAAAAACAATTGGCCAAGCATCTCTGAGATCCCTACAAGTACATTTTGGTAATTGTATTCATTGTTGAGTTAGTTTGTGTGTGGTAGTTTAAGTTCGTGCATTTGTTATGTATTTTTTGTATTTGGTGGTGTCGTGTGTTGAGATTTGTGATATATAGTGTGTGTACGTTTGGTTTATTCCATTATCCAATTATTTCTTAATTGCTAAGAAATTTATATATGCTGTTATCTTTTAAAACTATATCGTTATGGTGCCTCAATTTCATTACTCTATTAACTTTTATTTTGCCTCCGCATTCTCGTGAATAAACATTTTTTTCTAAAAGTGGAATTCAAGTGAATGCGGATGAGTATAAATAGATCGTTCATTAAGGTGAACTCATTTTAATCCAGTTGGAAGATTCATTTTAGGTAGTTCCCATTCTTTATCTAACATTTTAGTTCCATTTATCTGACACTTTATGTATCTACAACTATTTTCTGAATCATAATGTCACCGGCTGATTTGTATATATCTAGTGGCTTAACAATTTTCCAATCCAACGTTACTTGATCGGCTAAAGTTAGCAAATGAACGAGATGAACAAATTTAGGATCGTATCAGGTTACAGATTGGATTTCAAAGTATTCACGATTCAGTACTTTTTGCCTTGTGACTATATCTAGCACATGTCTGCATCGTTCACTAATCGATTTTTGGAGACCATTCCTTTCTGCAGCGTCGATGATATTATTATGCTCAAAAGTTTCAGTCTTACAGACAAAACACGTAAAATATGTTTTCACATGATCACCGAAGTTAAGCAAAATTGTACATAGCCACTAGATGTATATGATTGCTCCATAAATACTAATACGAATTAGCGTGTAGTTATTTGATAAAGGTTCGGAATTGAAAATCGAAGATTCAACTTCTAATTCTAGTTAATGTTGTTGCATTTATATACGTGCAAATCCTCCTGGTAAATGTATGAATCTATTTATTCATCACCCACAAGGTTGGGTTAATTATTAGAACATTATAATTAATTGGTAGGACCTGTATCTGTAAAGTATTGCATCCAAATTATTCATGCAAGAAAAAAGTTTTCTGTTTTTACATATCATGCGGCTTACGTCCATATCACGTTGAATACACCGGTTCTCGCTCGATCACCGAAGTTGAGCCTGGTCAGTACTTAGATGGGTGACCGCTTGGAAATACCAGGGGCTGTAAGCGTTTAGTGACGGATGTGCGTTGTGGTGCAGTGGATATCGACTCGGAAAGAGAAATAGGTGAGCCGCGTTCGAATTCCAGTTGAATACCCTGCATTCACTTAAGCACTGCTCCTCTTGGGAAAGGTATTAATCCATCCCTTCCCTCCAGTTATGGGTTAAATAACAGGGTAGGACTTGTGGACCCTGCCCTAAAAAAGACAAATCCCAATGAATCTTGATACTCGAAAAGACAAAGTATTAGTAGACACAAAATCTTACACAAAAAAACAATAAATTGTTGAAAGAAAAAGGTATTACCAGCAATAAATAATTAAAAATTTAGTTGGCAATAAATGACCCGCCGAGGTTGATATGCCATGACACACAACAACCAACATATCATGCTGATAAGGTGTAAAAAACATATTACTTAATCATGAAGAGAAACACAAGTATAAAATACATGAAAATTGAGGTAAATATTTTTTATTAACATATATTTTACAAAAAAATTAAATTATTTTGGACATTCTAGAAATATGCTGATAAATTCAGCACTTGTAACAAAGCAACGTAAGGATGTTGGGAAATAAGTTGAGCTTTGTATAAGCCCCCCCCCCATAATATTAATATTTAATTATAATTGAAAACCGGATATACACTGATTTATATGCAGCATCCTGTGTAGTTTTCGTGTCTTTCCCTTAAAATTCTGCTATTTGTCTTATGCAATATATTTAAAATATTATAGATGAACTACCATGTAAATTCTGAAAAAAAAAGGAAAATAACACTGACATTTTAATAGAAATATTAATTAAATTTACACAAAAAATATCTTCAACTATTATAGATCGAAATGTTCAACATATCCTCATTAACCCCAACCACGACCTACAAAAGATTTAAGAATATTTGGCGGTCTCCTTGATTGAGCTGATGAATGTTGCTCTGATCCTTGCCTAAAGTATTTCCTTGGTGCTTTAAAAAGTATTGTTAGTCTCTCACTCACACGCACCCCATACCTAATAATGAAGGGTGTTGTAGTCTTGGATGTTATATGACCAGATAAAACGGGTGATATCGTCAGAGAAATTGTCTAATAGCCATGACGTTTTCAGCTTGTGTATTATACTGTAGAATTCTATTGTTAGCAGCAAAACTCTTGAAAAAACGCAACATTACACCCTTAATACAAATGATGTAGGCCTTTTGTATCAAGTTCTTTATAGTTGTATCTTGGCTTGGGCGTGATTTTTTTTTCTTGCATCCATGCTGTCACACACACACACACACACACACACACACACACACACACACACATATATATATATATATATATATATATATATATATATAAATTTATGCATGTTTCTGTAAATAATACAGACAAGTTTTGTCTATATATTTTATGTAATTTCTTTTCATATCATGTGATAAGATTCATACCATTATCATTAAGTGAGGAAAGAAAATCACGATATTGATACATAATTGATAACATAAGTTTTAATAATCCAATCTAAGCTTTCGGCTTAAATCAGGCATTTTTAAAGATTGAAAAATTACATGAAATAGTGGTCGTAATCGAACTTGGCACACCGATTTCTCTTTCTGAGCCGATATCCACTGCACCACAACGCACATCCATCAATAATCGTTTACAGCACCTGGTATTCTCAAACGGTCACCCCTTTCGTACTGACCAGGTTCAACCTTGCTTAACTTCGAGCGAGAACCGGTGTATTCAACGTGATATGACAGTAACCATTATATATATATATATATATGCGTGTGTGTGTGTGTGCGCGCGCGCGTGTGTGTGTATGTGTGTGTGTGTGTGTGAAATTCATGCTATCTTATAGTCTCCTCTTTAGGAAGCATAAACCGCGTCTATATTGCGTCCATACACGCTTGGTGCTAAAAAGTAAATGAAGATCATTCTCAACGAGCTATCACCATACCATTGACGGACCCTTAAATATTAGTCAATCCTTCATCGCAAAATCAAAAAAAAGATCACCCTCCGCCTTCCTACCATTTAAATCAAACAAACCAGAAACACCTAAATTATGGTAATCGGCATTATTTTTCCTCATTTCTCGTCGATAATCGCGCCTTTCACTTTTACTTATTGTCTGACCATTTTAAATTCTACAACACAAAAGTTAAACTGAAGACGTTTCATTAATTTCTCCTTTAGAAGAATGAACACTATCATTTTCCGTTTTCCAATAAACGATAGTAAGCAAGAAAAAAGCAAGCAAATAAAAACATTCTTATCTCGACTTAAAACTCTTTGAACGCCACACAATATTTCGCACTAATAAAATGTCTCTTTTATTCTCTCAACTTTTAATCTCAGTCAAACTGAGGGAATTACAATCTTTCCAGTTAATTAATTCAGTTTTTACCAAGAAAAATCAATATTTTCTCTCTCTCCCAAGTTATTACGTTATAATAAAGTATTGCTTCTTTAATTATTTCCAACTTCACAAAATTGAGATGTTAAGATACACGTTTTCAATGAAGCAATTATCAATTTTCGTTTCTTTCCATTTTACAAAATCATATTTATCGAGCGATTTCTAATCCATTATTTATTGACGAATCTCAACGTGTGAACACGCGTTGCTTTGTCGAAGAAATTAAAACGTGCATCGTTCGCAAGGCGTATCAAGGGAATGAAAAATCGTGAATCTCGAAATGTAATGTTGAAGAGTGCATTTCAAAAGATATAGAATTCAGCCTCCTTTCAATTTCGTTGCAACAGAAAAATATTTTACATGAATCCATCGATTAGTGTGACGATGTGTATATTAAAAGATACGAACTAATCGAAAAAACGTTAATCAAATAAAATGACTTATGGCATATTATGTATTTTTCCTCATATTTTAGACTCATTCACAATCAATTTGTAATTTGTGGCGTTTTTTAATTAAAATATAGATACATATAAGATGATACAATGAAAATGCTATGAATTAATGTTTATTAATCTGTTTTTATGAAAGCCTTTTTAGAGTCGTTTGCTGCATGATATTCTTCTGTTCTTCCTAATGAGAAATTACTCATTCAAACTTTTTAACCATAATCAAATGGACGTTAAACAAAAAATGTTATAATCTACGCATAGTAAATGTATCCGTCTGTTATTTTTTATTTTTGGCAATAAATATTTAATTACAAATATGAAATTAAATTGTTCAAATTATTTTGCAAAAAAACAGAAATTTTTATTTTAATTTCAACATGAAAATCAATGGAAATATTCCAAAAAAATTAATAGAGACTAATATTCAAATATGTATTTTTGTTATCGGCTTATATCATAAAATGTATCTACATATAATCGTCCAATTTTTTTAAAATTCTACCATAGTTGCATAAATAACGTAATATTTATCAAAGTAGTTACCCATATTATATTTTAAAATAATATTTTTCTTATCTGTCGGTAACTATCCAAATCCTATTTTAAATATGATTTTGCTGAAGAACAATTTATCACAGTTAACGGCTATTATATAGGCAATCGAATTTTTGTCTGTCAACATTTTAGTGCACATATTAATGAAATGAGATTATTTTATTGACAAACATTTAGAAAATGTTTATCGTGTTAGATATTCCTATAAAGACGTCAATATCAGTAGAATAAATAAAAGGAAAATATTTATTTTGCGTAAAAATAATTATTAAATAAATGTTTGAGTTCTGAATTTTGTTTAGGTTAATCTGATTGATGTATATCTAGAAAAAGCCCAGAGAGCACAGTTGTCGAAACGTTGTAATAACAGCAACATAGACTTTGACAATATTCCGAATTTAAATAGAGTAAATTAAATAAATCCAGCTGAATTCATTGCATTCACTTACGCGCAAATACCCTTGGAAAATGTATTAATGCATCTATTCCTTCCAGTTATGGGTTAAATAACAGGACAGATTGGTTTCTAACCAGTCTACCGCAGAAATCAATGGCAACCTACTGCGGGATAATTTTCTGCCTCGTCAGTCATGTCTCTTTCGGAACATGATCGCCCAAGCATGTATCACGTATGGCACTTAACTGACTGAAATAAAGGTAATTTCTCAACACACACAGAAACAGTTATTACTTTTCGACTATCCTTCCTTTCCTGGGAAATGAACACATCATGTTTAGACATAAATCATGTCACAGGAAGAGTGAAATTTTTCATCAAAATACGTGCGCCATACTATAAACATCTGATGCCATGCTATCACATGTAAGGACGAGACTTTGAAGGTGCAAAATCTCTAAAAATTTTCCAAATATTAAGGTAGTCTTCAGATGGTCAATAATGACATAATGGTAGATGAACGATTAATACTTTGTAAATTTACTTCCTTACAAACAAATTCCACGTATGATCGATAACACATACTACAGTTCGGACTTGTAGACTATTGTACTGTTAGTTGTAGTACATTCCTTTTAAATTTAAGTATACATTGCTTCAAAAATCTAATCCAAACTGTAAAATCAAGAACAGGTCTGCAACATATGAGTACCCGATACCTACGCCCCCACATTAGGACACCTTCCCTAAAATGGAAAACAGTTGTTTTTCTAAAGTCCTAAAATTTTAAATTTGAAGGAAATTACTAGAAAGTAATTGAAACTCACCTGAAGCAAGCATAATGTGTCATACTCTTCATGCTAATGACATTTCCATCACGCCTCTGTAAGGCATATGATTTCATTTCATTCCTTTTGAATGTCTTCCTCTCAACTTTACATTTAAGTTAATTTGGAGGCATCAGGAGACAATTTACACCGTTTGGGGGCCTTTTTTTAAATGTTTTTTTTTTTTTTTTTTTGCACACTGGCCTCCTCAATAATGTGAGGCCTCATTATAACAATATACTAATATTTCTGGTTTATTGTAGATATAATAATTAAAATATCCAATATCAAAATTAGATTAACGAAAAAAATAAAGGCGAACCCCGCTTTCTGAGAATAAAACATAAACATCATTACGCATTCAGGATCGGTCATATCATGTCGTCATGTATACTGAAATACTCCACGGAATATTTCTTTTTTCTATATCCACAAAGAACTATTTTCAGCTACTTCTTTTAGGCATGTCAAACTTTTGGATCTATTACAACCTTTGATTCCAAAATGGCCCAGAAATTAGTGCAGAGTGCTTACAACGAAACGCTTTGCTTCAATTTTCTCTGCACTAATAATTACATTATACCTTTTCGCTAACAGCTATAACTAGGTTTTCATATTTATTAGTTTTATATTCGTGGCTTTGTTACATTTCGTCTTCACATGGTACCTTAAATTCTAACAAGATAATTTTATTATTCACCATAGATATATAAACAATATCAGGTCGCAAACCCTTACTTGATATTATTTTGGTGTAATAATTACGCCAACCCGAGAAGTCTACAGATGTATCCCAAATGCCATCAGAAGTAATAGGATTTAGTCCAGGATAGCTTGATATTTGTGCGTTTGTTTTGACACAACCTATATTTTTCTCTCTACAACAAATCTCTCTGTTGAATTTAATGATTCAGATTTTGTATATTTATTTATAATTTTATCCAGGTCATCTAAAACACTATTTTGTCTCCAGGTATATCTTCTGTTGACAAGAGCTGTTTTACAGAAGTTGAGAATATGTTCTAATGTTTGTGAATTTTCCTTACCCAAGGAACGGGTTTGATCGCTCTCTTTCATTCATTTAACAAGATTATTCTTAAATGATAGCAGGTCATAGTTGGAAAGTATTAAACAAAAAAAAATGATTGAAGCCATCTACCAAAGACCTTTCCAGGTCATAGATTTCTGCAGAGATATTTTTTCAGTTTGCCCATTGTCATTTTTGGATTGTTGTACTTCTTTAATTAGTTTTTTGATATCTTTATTCCCTACTTTTAGAATGACCCTGTCTCAACGACCCTCACCAGAAATTATCGACCACCACTGCCTTGCAATTTGTTCTAACACTTTTTTCCCTGCTTACGTGTACCCGATGATTTCATTGAAAGGACGCTTTATTTTAACTCTTATTACCATTATATTATTTAAATGGAAAATTGTGATTTGCTTGTCTGCAGTTTAAGACAAACCTTGAGGCAAACTCAACCATTTTTAATATAATTGTTTATCTTACATTCAATTCATTCCATTGTACCCGTTCCAAATTCGTATGAAAATAGTGGTCAAAGTAGCACTGGAATGTGTACATGATCTAAGTACCATATCTTGTATTTTCCTTTTAGAGGACAATGATCACTCTTACAGAGATCTTCTTGTAATGATCTGAATGTTTTTTCACTTGATTGCTATCTTTTAAACATTGATCATATGATCGTCCTATCCTTTTTTTGATACGGTAGATCCTTGCCATATCCTCAGTAAGTTAATTTTACTAACGTCAATAAGGAACAAGAGTCAGTACAAAAGTGGCAAAAATCAATACATAATTTATACCATGTTTCTAAATTAAATTACATTTGAATATGGCCAGATGAGAAAAATACTTCAAATTTATTTCAAATGTATTGATAACACTGGTAAAGACGATTTCCTCGCTAAGAGCCAAAACAAATTTTAGTTAATTTTATTGTGCTGATTTCAAAGATACTCTGAGATTTTAACCCTTTTACCGTACTTAAATAGCGCACTTATGGAAAAAATCAATTTAACAATCTTGGCTAATCACAACCTTTAGTTATTAAAGTTAGTAGAAACCCATGTGTTTTTAGTTTAGTTGTAATTTATGTCAGCCACTTAAAATATTACTATAAAAAATGTGTTTATTAGTTAAAATAAATGTAACAATTTTTCGAATTTATCTCTCAATTTCAAATTAACTGATAAATATTATAAGATTATTAAAGTTCATTACTTACATAGACATCTAGAAAACCTTCCGGATAATCGCGACGATGCAAGGAGAATGATTTCATCAGGATATCTAAATAATAAAAAAACCTCTAATCTTGATGATGGGAAAAAGGAATGATGGATGCCGACTACTGTGATATCGAAATTGACATACATAAAATTTAATATGAGAGACAATCAGGAAAGAAATAAAAGTACGATTTATTTTATGATCATGAAGGTTTTATTTCTGCTGTTAATTTATTAAATGATTTGATGAAAATACTTGTTTCCTTATTAGATTCAATCGTGTTGCTTTTAACGATTTACAGTCTGGTTGTTATTGATAAATAGTATTTCTCGATAAGCAGACCAATTTTTAAAAAAACAGATTTCTATCATATTACTCTAAGAAATATTGCCATCGGGAAAGAACATATATACATAATACAAATGAACTTTTTTCTTCCCATAAGGAGATGTTTGTGTATATTAAAGACAATAGTTAACCTGGAAAAAGTAAGATCGTTTTTAAATTCAATGCCATCAAATTAGCTAAAGAAGATGCTTGGTTTCTCGATACCATTTCCATTTCAATATTTGTTTTTATTGACTAGTGTAATTCGTCATCTCACACAAAATGCTACACTTCTTATATTCTGTGATCTTTGATTTTAGGTTCCATTTGATCTATAAGACATTATTATTTTACACTGGCTGAAAATTGCTGGAACAAATATCCTAATGTTTCCTCGGATTTTAGACATAACATGTACCCTTTCTGAAAAAATGTTCGGTTTCGTTGTTCCATAATATCAAGAAATAAGCCCTGCGCTACAAGATTAATTTAAACTTCGTCTCTTTGGAACAACTCTTTAATATTGATGGCCCAGCATCATATAAAAATGATATCTTAATATTGAAGATTGGTGGATATACACATCATAAGCAAAATAAATAAATAAACGAGGAAGGACAAGCGTAGCCGGAGGAAAAGTAATATTGCCTGAGATGACAACCTTGAGAATCTCATAGAATTGGTGTTGGCCGAAGCACATGACAGCAAGCTTTAATGAAATCAATTAACAGCCCTAGGGCCCAGTTAGAAAATCTATTTATTGCTGGAGAGAGTATATATTATAATAGACTATGTAAAAAGACGAAAGAATTTTGTGAAATATTTGAACATATACAATTGAATTACTTAAAGTGAATTATTCATTATACAATAACATTAAAAATTAAATTCAATAACATTCAAAAATTAATTCAATAACATTAAAATTATTAAATTTTAATGTTATTGAATTCATCAGTAAATTAAAGAATTCATCCTTTGCAATATATAAATTAAACATATTGTAAATCAAAATTTTTGCAATTATATCTGACTCGAAAATTATATCGACCAAAAGCATGTGTTAATATATATATATATATATATATATATATATATATACATAAAAATACAGTATTACAAAAATAGGTGAATATCTTAAATCCCAAACATGTTTAATAAATAAACGTAGCATCTACTCAACAACAGTCAGTTAAGTGTCATAAGTGATACACGCTTAGGCGATCATGTCTTGAAATAGATATGACTGACTGGGCAGAATATTATCCCGCAGTAAATTGTCATTGCTTTCTGCTGTAGACTCGTTACCAGCCAAAGATATAATACCCAATCCGTCCTGTTATTTAACCCATAACTGGAAGGAAGAGATGGATTAATACCTTTCTTAAGGTTATTTGTGCCTAAGTAAATACAACAAATTCAACTGGAATTCGAACTCCGAGACGATATCGACTGCACTACAACACACTCAGCGGAAACTATCCACTAAAAACATTTGAAGTCGTACAAATATGTTTTGATACGAAACTATGCGTAGACATGAAAGAACTTCGAGAAAGTTTTGGTAAATTTTCGTTTTAGGTCCCGAAGGCTTTTTTCTCTTCAAATTTTTCCAAAATAGTATTAATTCCGTGCAAATTTATATGCTGAACTCAAATGTACAATTAGTTATTGAAGAAAACTACATTTATTGATGTTAACGACTAGAAAAAAAATCGAAATTCATCACGCTCTTATTGTTACCCACTACTGTCACACTGACAAGTTAATCACTTGTAACCTTTCTGAAAAAATTTTCGGTTTCGTTGTTCCATCTCGCCTTTTTCTGGTCGTTAGCATCAATAAAGGGAGTTTTCTTCAATAACTAACTGTTGATTTGAGTTCTGCATATACATTTGCACGGAATTATGGCTATTTGGGAAAACATTTGAAAGGATAAAAGCCTTCGGGACTTAAAGCGAAAATGTTTGGCAGGAATATCTTTCCTCGGAAAGCATCAAGTTGACGTCGCTTGATCGTCTGTTCCTCCAGTTGGTGGGGATTCTTTCCAGGGCGATATTAGTTTGATTACTTGCAAAGTGTGCAAGTGTTTATTTAATAAGATTTTGAAATTACTCAGGCCAGTAAGTGAAAATAAATAAATATACTACTTAATAAATTAACGAAGTGTCAATTCAAATATTCGAATACATTAAAAATAAAGTTTAAAGAGATAAAAAATATGTAAGATTAATTACAATCCACTCTAAAAATCTTTCAAACATACAAGATTTTCATTTTCCACAATATTGAATAAAAATCTATTAAATATATACACATTCTATAATTTTTCCGAATGTTACTTTGTGTATAAGTGTCATATATATATATTAATATGCAAATGACAAAACTCATCAGAAAATATTCAAGCTAACTGTAGACCTTTGAATAAGATATATTTTCACGTCACTGAATTGTTAATATCATGCATTGTTGATAGACGCTTACTTTTCCTTTTTTTCTTTTTCTGTCTATCAAAACATACAAGAGAATTAGATAATTTATTTTGCCATAATCTTTGCCATTTACAAAATGTGATTTTCGTAATACTACTTATAATGAGCAACCTCACAGATGTCATCATCTTCGTTTAACTCAATTCATGAATTTTTTGGTCACCTTTGCTGTAGTTTGGTATTGAACATACAACTCTTCGAGGGTTAAAGAAAGATTACTGCTACTCAGATATTTGGAAAAATCATGACTCACGAAACTTTACCCGGTGAACAAAACAAAAGGTTCACTTTGAAATTTCAGTTACCTGAAGAAGCTTGGAGATTTCAACGGCAAAAAGCGAATATGAACACAAAGATAGGAACAACATTTCAAACAATATAATTACTATGCTTCATCTAAGAAATATAGACAATATATAGTTAAATAAAAATAACATTTTTACAAAATCCATGAAATCTGTATTGCTAATGTGCAATTTTAATGTGAAGAGAATTTTTTTTTTTTTCATTTATTTCAGTAAAAAAGGAACTAGAAAGATTTGAAAACGTTTTCTTTCTTTCATACATTTAGGATAATTTAATCACATGTACCAGTTATAAAAGTGTTTATTTCTTTCAAAATAACTTATATTTAAGATAAATATATGAATACTTCCTAAAGTTTCGCTCGTGTTTTTAGCTCTTTTTTGACGAGTTTATTTTCTTTATTTGTCACAGGTATCTAGTAGTAAGGTATCACAAATACTACAAAATTTAATCAACCAATATTTTGTTTTAATTTACAAAATTACATTTGAATAACTTCGAATATCAGTCCTAAGCAGAAACGAAATATCTTGAAAAATCTTCATTAACTGAATAGAGAAAGTGTGCCGCATAATTCAGAATCAACTTTCATCATTAGAAGTCTATTAATAAGATTTTCTTTTTAATTTTAATAAGTATAGCCGCAGGACGTCAAATATTGGATCCTGATTTTTCAGTAGTGTTACAAGTGAGATAGCTTCTAATATGCGGCTGGTGTGACATAATCTTTCTCTACATTCTCCTTCTATTATTATGAAATCGTAGTCAGACAACTTTACCAAATTAACACCGAATATAAGATTCCAAAATATTAGCTTAGCGAAACCGATGATATTTTTATAAAGTTTTATTAGATCGGAAGATATTTCACGTGTTGAATTCTGATTTATATAGATACGTTGACGAAAAATAAATATAATTCATTTATTAGAAATACTTCATTGATTTGTTTATTAACATTTAAAGAACAACATTGGAATTGTAAGCGCTAATGAAATAGCTAACTGTAAATAATTCATTGAAAAGATATTTGGCTCTAGCAATGCGAAGCCGTAATAGTTTTATCATAGTTTTTATTTTAAAGAAATTAAATAACGTATTTGTTTTGAGTTTAATATTCAATCAAATTTTCTGTTATCACACTAAAAATATGAGTGCTTTCTCTCCATTTAAACCACCACTGATGTAGATTAACTAATCATTTAATAGTTTCATTATTTTTAAATTACTAAGGAAACAGAAACAAACATGAAATTGAATCTATGAACATAGGACATATTTTTATTAGAAAAATAACCTAATCTGAAGAACTATCAACATTACTGATTATATCATATCAAATGATATCACGAAACTTCCTGAATATATTGTATACGTGAAAATATTTTATGGGAATATTGCATTTTATATTTAAGAAGAAAGATTGCATTCTCGACACGCTCTTTATAATGGCTCTAACATTTTCACCGACTAAGAGGTCAAATTTATTCCCTGAACGCGCACATATATTGACTTGCGGCAGAATGATTTTCAACGTCCCGAATTGCATAGGTCACTCCCGTTTTCAGGCAGCTGGCAAGAACGTTGAGAAAAATTAGCATATCTTAGCAACATAGAGTCTTTTTTAAAAGAATCAGCATCGGTTGTGATTGATTCTTTAAATATAGTAAAATTGTTATTTGAAAAGGCATAAAGCAATTTCATTTAGCGCATTTTCTTTTCGACAAATATCTTGTAAATATTTCTATTCAGTGGTGGGAGAGGTTACGAGGGCTCACTGAGCGTTTTGCCAAACTGCAATTACTCAGTCAAAGCGTCAAAATCCTGATAATTTCATATAAATGTCCTGACCGTGCCTAATCCATTCAGCTTGGATAACTTTTATCTCCGTGACGAACAATGACAAATATTCAATGTAATCAATTAACTTGAACACGATATTTATTTAAGCAGTGAAATTCGCTTTTAATTAACATTGCTTGGATATAAATAAAAAATAAAATCTTTTAAGATCAATAATAACAATTGGGCGCGAAATTGATTTAACCAAACATTTTAAATGCATTCTTACACCAATTATAAACTTGCATATATATATATATATATATATATATATATATATATATATATATGTGTGTGTGTGTGTGTGTGTGTGTGTGTGTGTGTGTGTTAGGGGTGTGACTGCATGGTGGTGCGTGTTACTGAGAGTTGTTTCCGGCGAAGGTATTTCAAAGTTATTATGATTTCATCTACTACAGTAGCAAAAAAAAAAAAAAGCTAGCACGACAGAAACAAAAAAAATAAAATAAAATAAATAAAAATAAAAATAAACAAAAGTATATACCCAAATAATGGAAAACTGATAATGGTCAGCGGTTAATTGGTCGAAAGCTCATATCATTATCAATAGCATGTATAGCAATAACAGATTAAAAAATAGTTTCAATTCAGTCAAAATATATTTAAAGTCCATTATCTTAGAGATCATACAAAATGCTAAACACACACACACACACACACACACACACACACACACACATATATATATATATATATATATACGTTCTCACACCCTGATTGGGCACTCTAGAAGAAAGGTAGACTTTGAAAAACAGTAGCCACTCTAGCGTGTACGCATCGCTCATTTAGTAAAATGAATTTGAGCACCTAGCTATTGGGCGCGTAATATGATATGCGCTAAAAAGACTGCCCTCTTCGACCGAACGCCCCGTGGCCCAGGGGTAGAGTCGCCGACTGACGCTGATTCGGTCGAGTTTCGAGCCTGGGTTATGTAGCAATCGGAGTCTAAATGTACTGATGAGCTGCGAAACAGATCTATCTGCGGATTCCAATATATATATATATATATATACACACGTCGTGCAATGTTAAATTGCTAATTCTTTTTTCTTACTTCGGGCATGCACGTTGTTTGTTTTTGATTTTGTTGACTGCACAGTATATTCAGGACTGTTTGTCTGGAAATGAGCAAATTGACGAAATTAACACCACCAGAAATTTTGAAACGCTAAGCTCTCCGGCTTGGTATTGACACTGAAAGCTCTAATAAGTAATATTTCTGAGTGTTTGGGTGTCAATCTAAGGATCCGAAAAGTGTTGGACGAGTCTAATGGTGATGAAGAAGTTACGCCAACTAGGAAAACTTACTATCGCTCTGCGGAGAAAAGAACTCACGAAATTATTGATGACGGTCTCAGACTCAAAAGTAACATATCCAACCAAGTTACCTGAAGAGATGCTGCAATTCTTGGTCAAGGCGGTGGCTGCTGGAAACCCCTATAACTGGCAACAAGATTCTGCACCATGCCACAAAATCCATAGCTGTAAGAAAATATTTTCGATCTCATAAGCTATAGACATGTGCACATAACTCCTAGCTAAATTATTATGTTTGGGGTGCAGTTGAGCGAGTGAGCAACAAAATCCATCTTAAGACCAAACATGAACAAAGCAAGGATTATGGCAGCATCCAGCAACTTAAACAAAGAGACTCTCTAGAAAAAAAGCAGAAGATTCCAAAATTGTTTATACTCCGTGGTTGAATATAATTGCTATATTATTGAATAAGTTTTTTATTCTATATTATTTTAAATATTTGTGTAGTTTTAGTAAATATATCGATTAATATGAGAAATTTAACTTTTACGTAAATGAGACAATTTTTAATCGCAATATATATATATATATATATATATATATATATATATAATTATAGATATATATATATATAAATATATACATATATATAAATATATATATATATATAAATGTATATATAAATATATATATATATCTCAATATAGATATATATATAAATATATATATATATATATATATATATATATATATATATATATATATATTTACGCATCGCTCATTCGATAATGAATTGGATAACTCTAGCTATTGGGCGTGTTTATATGCGCTAAAAAGTATACTTTCTTCTGCCGGACGCTCGTGGACTAGGGGTAGAAACGCCGACTGACGCCGATTTGGTAGGGTTTCTATCCTGGGTTAGGAAGCGAACGGATTCTAAGCCGTACTGATGGTTTGTGATACAGCAAAGCAGATCTGTCTGCGGATGACTATGGTATATATATATAGCTATAAATATATATATATATATATATATATATATATTGTGTATTTAGGCAACAAACTATCTTTTATTTATTTTTAATCGTTTCCCCAAGCAAGGCAGTACCGCCCCTGATTCTTAAGGGCGCTACACAGGAGCAGAATACATGTTGAGCGAAGAAAAACAGGAAACAAAGAGGAAACCGTTAAATATTTCTCAGAGAACGGGCAAGAGCAGTGTGGGAATAAGGGTGTGAAAACCGTTGAATGAGAGTAGAGAAAAAAAGTGTGAACAAAATTCAGGTGGTGTTGAAAAAGGGGTAAAATATACGGGATTCAAGGGAATAAGAGATTAAAATTAACCTTGCATTTAAACTTTTGGATATTGTAGGTATCTCGAAAGCAATATACGGAATGGTGTTCCTCAGTATGGAAATGCGAAAAAGAAGCTGGCAGAAGTGACGGCTGTATTTGGTTGTTTTAACAGTAAATTACTAGGACCTTGTTACCAGTGGTTGTTAAAGTAAATTCTTCAAGAACGGGCACCAGCGAGCTAACTTCGTAGAGCAGATGCCATGAAAACATTTGTAGAAGAGACAGAAGGGAAATAACATGACCGCAGTGTGAAAATGGCTGGAGGTAAGCATCTAGTTTACGGTCGAATAAAATGAAGATTCTCTTCTGGATCCTGTCGGAAAACCCCGAAATGAATAGCAGAGACACGGGCCCAGACATAACGACAGCATTTAATGCATGGGCAGATGGTAGATTTTTATATGTGCAAGATAGACTCAGGCGAGTAATCCTTCCTGGCAAGGTACAATGACCTGACCTTCCTAAAAGTAGATTTAGCTATTGATACAACGTAGTCGTTCCACTTGAAGTCAGCTGAGAGTGTGTATAGCTTTCGAGGAGACGAGCTTATGCTTGCTTGCTTCATTGAAAATGACGGAAAAGAAATATTCGATAATACACTTAAGAATATCAGTAAGAACAAGGTAACAATGTGCTTACCGTGCTCGGAACATAATATACATATTATTCTATACGCATAAACTTTACACATGTATATATTCAAGTAAATCAAAATTCATTTTTGATGACGGTAAAATATTGCCGAAAGAGCTCGAAAATACAAATGCTTTGGACAATCGTTATACAGTTTGAGTTATAAAACAAAAAAATATTATGAATGCATGAAAAATTATTTAAAATCTTCATAATATTATATAATTTGTTACTATAAATGAAATCTACACACACACACACACACACACACACACACACACACACACACACACACACACACACATATATGATAAATGTTTGTAATTTGATTAAAACAATGTGTAAATAGGTATCAGGTTATGTCTTGAAGGCTGTCACAATGCGTTGAGTAAAATAAAGGAAGGTAAAGAAGTTTTGGGGTATTACCTATTTATTAAACATTAAGCGTGTGTTTGTCTGTCCGAGCGTGTTCGCGGCCTTTCTTTGAAAGGCCGCGAACACGCTCGGACAGACAAACACACGCTTCTCTGCCATTCTGAAGATGAAATTTTGATCTCAAAATATTAATGTTTAATAACTAGGTAATACCCAAAAACTTTTTTACTTTCCTTTATTTTACTCAAAGCATTGTGACAGCCTTCAACACATAATCATATATATGTGTGTGTGTGTGTGTGTGTGTGCGTGTGTGTGTGTATGTGTATGTGAGTGTGTGTGTGATTGTGATTGTGATTGTGTGATATCTGTAAATATTTCTGATTATCTTACCAGCGTTATAATCAGTATTATATATTTATATTAAAGTATCTGATAAATTACCTTTTCACGCACTTTGTAGCTTTAGTAAAGCAACCGCTGATAATGTATCATATTCCATTGTTTATTTTATGAAGACTGTCATGTCTCTTTACTTTCGTATATTTTTTTACTCTCTGATATTATGAAGTGTTATTTCGAAGTTTTCCTTTTTAGCGTAAATTTGATTTCAGTAAATAACATATTCCATGTCCAAGTAATTCTCTAGTAACATCATTGTAAAAACATTTTAAAAACTCTGACCAATTGATAAAATAAGACTTTTATGGTTCCTCTCTCGATTAGCGCATTATTCATCAACTTATTTATATTTATTAACCCTATCACATACTACTTAAATTTCATCTTCTGTTTTTTCTGACTAATGTACTCACAGTTGCAACAGTATTTTCTAATTCAAAGCTTTATAAGTCAATAGTAAAAATTTACAGCAATCTATGATGTTCCGGTTTTCTATGTACTTATTTTTTTTTAATCATTTCACCCCGAGAAAGGCAGAAATGCCACTGATGTGCAGTGGACTACATAACTGTAAAAAGATTAATTAGAAAAGAGTGAGGACTACAATCTAGTTAGAAAGGAGCAATAGAAATCTGAGAATGCAGGTGCGATGGCAGATACCTAGGTGGAGAAAAAGGGAAGGTTATACGGGGGTGGGGAGAGAGCTAGAGTCCAGTGGTTAATAGATGAGTATTGACATTGCATTTAAATTTCTGGGGGTTGTAGCCGTTAGGAAAGCAAGAATATGGGAGCGATTTCCACAGGCGGGAAGTGCGAGAGAAGCTGCAGGAGTAGAATTGTTGTCTGCATTTGGCTAAACTGATTGTGAACCGGTGGGACCCAGTTGCCAGTCTGGTTGCACGAGTAAACACCTGTTGAGGAGGTACTAGTGACTTAAGTTCTCCTGACAAACGAATTCCATAGTTTACAATTAGAATTAAAATCACTATGGAGTTGAAGTTAGAGGAATTTCGTTATAAAATAGATGTCAAAAACATTTTGCTGGACACATCGTATAATGTGTCGCTGAATATATATATCAATAAATCTAGCTTTCATTAAATTCATTTTTTACAATCATATGATAATAATCTAAAAATATATTGATTGTGAAATTACATACTAAGGAATGCCTACCTTGAAATAAATCATCGACAAAAATTCAAATTGTTGATGTTAAAATGTAAGTCGTATGAAATGAAAGCAGAAATATGAATTACATTTTTCCTATAGTGGTAATGTGTAACTCATGAATTTATGGATGTTATGAAAGTTAAAGAGTAGTAAAAACATTTAAGGCCAAAAAGTATATTCTTTTTAAAACAGTCAACGTTAAAAAAAGAATGAATTTTTTGGTTTTAAAATCACGTGTTAATGTAACTGCTTCTTCAACTCTAAATATTTTCCTTTCCTAGCCTTCCGTATGCTTGCTCCTCCAGTGGCTATAATCTTAAAAATTTTAAACGTATATCTATTGCCATATTCTGTCCCTATGTTTCATATATCTCTCTTTCTTCGACATTCTTCATACTTTCTTCGATATTCCCTGAATGCTTTTTGTCTCTCCATGAGTACCAGTAGCGTTTTTCATTTGCTTGGGGCAAAATAATTAAAACCATCAAAAATGTAAAAGATCTAGAAAAGATGGAAAAGCGAAAATTGCCGCAATCTGATTCCGTAAACTAACAACATTAATAGAAAAGTTTTTGAAAATATAACATCTTCATGTTTCTTTTTTAATAAATAAAATAACCATTAGAAGTGGACATCGAATGAAATGTTTACAAACTATATATATGTATTAGAATGTAGAAAAATTTATTTAATCAAGCGAAACGACCATATTAATTTACATTTTTAAAATCTACCACAACATGTCTATTGAACAGGTGAAGAGGCTCATCCATTGTTTCCTCTTTAGCATGTGGTTTCCGGTTTTCTCTTTTCCAATCATGTCACTTTTTGTTTTTGTTTTCAATTGGAGTAGATAGACTAAACTATCGCTCGGTTCACACTCCACCCACGTTTATTGAACAGGTGAAGAGGCTCATCCCTTGTTTTCTGTTTAGGATGCAGTTTCCGATTTTCTCTTTTCCAATCTTTTTACTCCTATGTAGCGCCCTGCACATCAGTGGCGTTTCCGCCTTGCTCGGGGTGATATGATTAAAAAAGAAAAAAAACGATTACGCTTTATATATATATATATATATATATATTGAAGGAGCCTGCAAATGAGATCATGTGTTTTCGAATGTTAAGAAATATTTGGACACAAAAATCAAGATTTCATTGTAACAGGTAATTTCATAACTCCAATGATCAATTACCAATTGACCGACACTTCTCAATAACCATCTGAGTACATATAGCATACACAATATGAAATAGATATTTCACTGTTTGTCTTCATTTTAAGCTATATGTCAGATGTTTAATAAGCTTCTTACATAAATAAGGAAAGTTTAAGAAACGCATATATATATATATATATATATATATATGTGTGTGTGTGTGTGTGTGCGTGCGAAAATTTTCGGCGTCGATTCAGTTTAAATATTTCTTCTTTTATGTTCCATGTCCCTTCAGGACGTAGGCGATCATGGTTCTCCACGTCTCCTTATCCCATGTAGCTCTTAGTATGTTTGCTCCTGTTACACATAGCAACCCCTGTTCCGTCATCCACCTGATCAGGCCCTGAAATTATGTTATCCACTGCCTTCCTCTGTCTCTTTTTCCTTAATTCTGGCCAGTCAGTTTCAGGTTCCCCAAACTCTTCTTCCTTATTGCATGTCCCAGGTGCTTCACTGATCTCTTCCTGATGTTCCGTATTAATTTTCTTTTTGTTGCCATTCTTTCCAACAACTAATCGTAGCATTCTTCTGTAGAACCACATTTCCGCTGCTTCACGTTTTGTTCTCATTTTCGATGAAATTGTCCAGCATTTACTGCCGTATTGAAGAACTGACATCACATAGCAATTCAGCACTCTTTTCTTCGTTTCTAGTGAAATCTTCCTGTGTGTTAGTACTTTACTCAGCTTCTGCAACGCGTCATTTGCCATGCCAATTCGCATTCGGATCTCTGTGTCACACTTTCCATCTCCTGTTAGAACACTTCCTAGTTATTTAAATTTTTGTACTTGCTTGTTCCTGGTATCCCCCGCCTGTATTTGGCATTTTGGGTTGCACCTTGTGCTGATGACCTTGCTGCAGTTTCCTTAAAGGTCATTTTTTGTGTTTTTTTTTGTCACACTCAACTGATACCTTCTGTAGGAGTTATTATAGTTTCCTTTCCGTTTCTGCAATCAGCACTGTATCGTCTGCATACCTTATGTTGTTCAAGTTGTGTCCTCTAATAATAAATCCTGGAGTGTCATATAGGTTCCTCAAAATATCCTCTCTGTACAAGTTGAACAGATCCGGTGTACAAACAAATGCTTGTCTTACGCTTCTTTCTATCTTTGTTAATCTGCTGAAATCGTTACCTGTCTGTATGCAGGCCGTCACATTTATATAAAAATACGTCAATATCAACATGAACTTACTTCATTTGTGTGTTCATTTTTACCCTCATTGAAATTCCAGTGAATTTATGACCACTTATATATATATATATATATATATATATATATATATTATTTAAATGCTAAATTAGTTCATTTAAATAACTATTCCAAAATTGTACATTTTGTTTCGATTTTAAAAGCGTTTATTACCATTGTTAACTGCCTGATTTCTCATCAGGTATTGAAAATCTTCTACCAAGTCAGTCACGTCTCGAAAGAGAAATGATAGCCCAGCCTGTATACCAAGTAACTGACTGATAGTGAGAATAGAGAGAATAGTCATGAAATGTTATGCATATAAAAACTACATAGATAAAATGAAATTTGAAGATGAAAATCAAGAAACGAAGGGGAAGATTTTGAGAAGTGCTAAACCAAAGAATGCTAATAGGAAGAAATCGAACTTGAACGGAAATGTGATACTAATAGTTATTAACCCATAAAGTTAAAAAATTGCGTTAAGACTCTTTTTAAATGAAATAATATACTCAAATAATATTACTCAAAGAACGTAAAATAAAAGATATGTTAAGAAGCTATACAAAGACTTAAATAAAACAGACCTATTACTAAAAATTAGAATATGAAATAAATTATTAAATATATCTATATATTAATTTAAAATTAGAAACTACTACCCTTGCAGCAGGAGAAAAATAATAAATACAATAAGCGAACACTTGGCTGAACATACTATCAGTAATTATCAGCAATGTGATCCTGAGCACTGATATGTTATCCGGTTCCATTTCATTATATTCTCCACTAAGGAGAATTACATTCTGCGCAAGGGTGCTTCATGGATGCGTAAACCCCTCTGTCAAATTTTTCGATGCAATCTCACATTGTAAACTGCTATTCTTAAAAATTATGCATAGAAACCACAATTTGTTATCGCTTTAAATATCCCGCACATTTTGTATATGCCATAAATTATATCAGTGAATCAATATAAATATATTTCATCACACAAATACTCACAGACAACTATACGCCCACAGACACACATAATTATACATATATGAACACTGGCTCTTACGTATTTAGATCGAATCTGGGGCTGATGAATTAACATTTCAACTTTAACTTTAATAACTTTATTAATATTGTAAATTTAACTTTTGAATATATATATATATAGCCAGTGTGATCTTATTTTTTATTATTTTTTTAATTATTTATTTATTTATTTTTATTTGTATTTTTTATTTTTTTATTTTTTTTTCGGTTCTCATCTCTTAACCACTTGACTCTAGTTCTTTCTTCACCGCCCTGTATATCCTTTCCTTTCTCTCCACCTTTGCAACTGTCATCACACCTGTATTCCCATCTTTCTCTTGCTCCTTTCTAACTGATTCGTCTTCCTCTTCACTCTCTTCTAATTAATTTTTTTACTCTTATGAAGCCCCCTGCACATCAGTGGCATTACCACCTTACTCGTGGTGATACGATTAAAAATATATATATGTAAAAGAGATAAATGGGAAAATTACAAGAATAATATAAAAATAACTAATCCGATTCATATAATGTCTGAGAAATAATTGTCCATTTTGCCCAAACAAATTTTCAAAAGATATCATTTAGTGTTAAATTTAGTTCTAATGCAACACGCTCCATATAGAAATTAATTTTAAGTATTTTGTTTGGGTTACACTAGAAAATCATTAACTTCATTAATCGTTCAAGAGAAAATAAAGTTTTTCTAACCATTATAACCATAGATCTATTAAACTCTCAAGAAAGATCTATAAACCATGGCTCACATAACCTACCACAGCACTAATCATGTAAAGTAGAAAACCACTAGTATCTTTCGCCTTCTCAGCATTTACCTTCGATTCTACAAAACAGATTGCTGCGTACAGAAGTTAAACAGTGAACAATGGACGAAAATGTATAAGGGGCATTTCCCAAAGGTTGAAGTCAAAGCGAAACCAATTCTCATTTCATTTGTAAGCCCCATTGTTTTCATATATTGAAGAATATATTTGTTAAAACTACTATATTCCGAATCACAAGTTTTATATAAATTGCGTATATTATACAAGATTCATTCAGACTATAATTTCATATTCATACGATATAGAATAAAAATGATGAATTGAATGAAATGCAAAAAACATAATTGAAAAATTACTTTAAACCTGTCTATAATTTTATCTCTATTCTTGCAAGTTTTCATCCACACACATGATCAAACACACGTACACACACACACACACACACACACACACACACACACATATATATATATATATATATATATATATATGTGTGTGTGTGTGTGTGTGTGTGTTTGTGTGTGTGTGTTATTAAATTGTAATGCAGTTTATTGCAAAACATGCTGTAATTTCCATTAGTTTACTGGTGGAAAAACATTTTGGTAGATTTTTTATCATAATGAAAAATAAAGCGACCCTGCCAGGTTAAAATATTACAATATTGCTCCCACCAAATTGCGAAGTCAGAATGAATTGGAGTTGGTCGACACAATTATAGTGCTTGGCCTAGTTAATGTATTTGTGACATAAGTTGGAACAGTGTTGAAATAAGTATTATATAAGGGTTTTTAATGATTTTATGCGTTTGTAAGGATTCTACTTTTGTGTTGAGAATGGAGACGATTGCGGATATTACCAGGATATAATAATCCCCAGAAACTAATGCAAATGCCTAGATTTATCAAATAAAATGTCTACGATGCACAAACATTTATATAGAAGAGTCATAAAGAAATCTAACATCGCTTACCTACGAACACAAAAAGACATAAGCTTCAAAAAACGTTCTAAATTTCTTGTATTACATCGAAACGACGTAAGAAACAATTTAAAAATCTTGAATACCAGTTTATTTAAAAAAGGACTTAATTTTTTAAAGAAAAAGTAATTTGAAAATATTTTATTATCTTTACTAACAAATATAAACACTCGTCTAAAATATTACATCGTTTCAATATGGTACTACTTCCATATTTTATGTTATATGATTGATAACATTATAATAATGATTTCTATGTGCATTATATTATATTTTACAAGTTATTTCAGTATGTTTAAACTTATAGTAATCTACATTAAAGTAAAGTTTCGCTGTATATAATAATGATTTAGATAAAAGGGAATAATTAATAGATTTAATGTTGATTCCCACGATATTTATGTAAATACACATTTTTATGCACAGACACCACATGAACAAACACACACACGCACACACGCACATATATATATATATATATATATATATATATATATATATATATATGTGTGTGTGTGTGTGTGTGTGTGTGTGTGCATATATATATATGAGACTTCTAAACATTCTAAATATTTCAGTTGCTCTATATACCTTTATTCAATATTTTACATTTTATTCTATAAATTAATAATTATAATACGTACATATATATTCCAATAATTTTTTCAACATCAAAAAATTTTATTATACGCAATACTTCCATGCACATATATTATAATATTTCTAAGTATTATTCATATTGTCTTATTATATCATTCGAAGAATTATGAATATTATTACATTAATACATGTTATTCAATGAGAATTTTTCAAACAAAAATAAAATATATATATACAATATATATATATATATTGTATATATATATATACAATATATATATACAATATATGTACATACATACATATATATAATTTATGTATATATATATATATATATATATATATATATACAATATTTGTACATACATATATTCATATAATTCATGTATATATATTATATATATACAATAAATAAATATATATATGCAATAAATAAATATATATATGCAATAAATATATATATATATATATATATACACAATATATATATATACACACACACACACACACACACACACACACACACATATATATATATATATATATATATATATATATATAGGCAAGCTTTCATATACAAACTTATATATAAAATATTGCTGTATTACACCTGGCACACATGCATATAGAATGCAAGCGTTTATCTCCTGTTACATTTAAAATGAATGTCTACTGCTTTCTTACCAGTCACACGTCTATAATCAATGTAATCAACATTTCAATATGCTGTCTCATTTTCTGGCCTATTAAAATCTATTTTTCAAGTTTGTGTATTTTGAACGAATCTCTGATGAAAGTTTAATAAAATAAAACATAAAATAATAAATAGTTGATACCAAACAACTTCTTTACCTTCTTATTTTTCTGACATCTTGTAAATTTTCATATCTTATATTCAACTTTATACAACAAATAAACCGCGATTAACTTTTGATTATATATTTGATAGACATTTGAAAAAATGTGAAATAATAAAACTGATGTGTATTGACAGTAATAAAGCCCTTCCTAACGCGTAGATTCCAGAGGATTGTTATCAATGGTCTCACTTATTGAAAGCTAAAACTCAACGCAACGTTTCCCCAGGGCTCACTTCTCGGACAACCTTTTGACTTAACCTAAATGATCTGTTGCCGACCAATTGTAATAATATTTGGGATGATGCAGATGAACAACTGAGATTGGCCACTGATCTCTCCTCTGATATATCTGTATCATCTCATTGGAAAAACATAACGGGTTGCATTCAATGCCTCGAAAATCAAACTCGTTACTTTCCAACATCAGACACTGAACTATGAACAGTTATGACAATTTTACCTTTCCCCCGGGATCTCCGTATCTTGAGCAAAAATTGAGCATGAAATTTACTTACACCACAAGCAAAAATGAAGAAAAATTTCAAGCTCGTATAACTCTCTAGCAAATGCCTGATATTTCGTGCTATTCACTTTAAAACAAGAGGCTTAGTTCGTGTTATAAATACTAAAAAATAATATGAAATAAATTATATATTTCTAACAATGGGGTAAACTAATATTTATGGCCGGTAGTTTGAATATATGCAATGAACCAGCATATAGATGTTAGGTATTACCTATTATTATTCATTAATATTTGGAGATCATAGTCTCATCTTCAGAATGGTATGAGAGCTTGTTTTCAAGTTCGTCTTCTCGGTCCACGAACTACAAAACTTAGTTATACCAGATCTAACCATCACGGCTAGGAACACATTACTATGCACATGATAACGAAGAATATTAATTTTTCTACATTCAATTAATTAGAAATATTCCATTCAAGGATATTTTCCCCGCAAACCATTGTTACTTGCAGCAAATGACGACTATTCCTTGAAAAGAAAGGTCCACGAGCGGAAAATTTAAAATTTAAAATTTTGCGTAAAATGGTTGTAGGATGAAAAATATTTAATAAATGACCAGTCGCAGTAAATTGAAATCTTTAATGATAGGATTGCGCACTTCAGGCAGGATATGGTCGCCATACTTATTTTGCCGTCGTATCTTACTACTGCACGGCAGAAGGAATTAGTTACATTCTGTAAAAGTGCAAAGAACAGAATATATTTGCAGAAGATTTATCTCATGCAGGGCCACATAAAAATATGTGGCCCACTTCTGTTATGGTTATTGTTTTTGAAAAATATTAAAAGAATCTGATTATATATATATATATATATATATATATATATATATATACCACAGATTATAGTGTCAGTCATTTTGTTATGTGTCGTTTGTGATATATGCTTGAGTGATCATATCTCTTTAGATCTATGTCTGACTAGACAGAATATTTTCAGGTAGTATGTTGCCTTTTTTCTGCGGTAGACTGGTTGCCAACTTAGTCTATATAACCCAATCCGTTCTGTTATTCAACCCATAGATAGAGGAAGATAGATTCATACATTTCCAAAGTTATTTGCTTGCATATGAATGCAAAAAATTAACTGGAATTCGAACGAAGTTCTGCCGACTTCTCATTCCAAGCCGAGATCCATTACACCCCAAAATTTTCCAAATAACGAAAATATACAAAACAAAATGTATTTTCAGTATTAAAAAAAGATATATTTCTCAAAATGAAAATTTTCTGCTTGCAAAAATATTGAAAATCCCTACTATATAGTTGAAATCAAGATAATAAATTCAGGTGGTACAAAATTGATTATTTATTTATTAAATTTAAGCTGATCAGTCAATTGAGACAGAGGCCTATATTTGCTAATCATTGCAGATTAAAAGATACTGGACTCAAGCTGAGTTAATATAAAACCAAGATCTCATCTTATAGATCAATAATCCCGGGAAGAAAGGGATATCTGAGGACATTAGGAAGTAGCTAAGTACTGACTTGTTACCTGTATGAGTATAACAAAAATATAATATCAAACATTGCAACTTCATCCATTACGATCAGACAAATAATTTAGAAAATATAGGACAACTTCCTCAACCGTAAATATGTGTATAAATGAAAAGATATAAATCAGTTAAAGGTCAATCCAGAAATCACCTTAAGAGGATTAAAAGCCATTCTAGCAGCATCTAGCGTCAATGTATATATGTCTACAGTCACATGAAGATTTAAGTAACTTTATATTCCTTTCACGTTTGCTAAAAACATTTATCTACTTTAGTTCGATGCAAGATCAAACTTAGAAAAATTTGAGTCATTCTTAAAATTCATTCTCTGGACAGATAAATCAAAAAAATAATTGGTTGCTCACAACCTAAATTGACCTGTATGAAGAAAAAACACCATTGTCTGACAAGCAACAGATCTCATTTGGACAGAGACCATGATAGTGGTTATATTATAATTTTTTGCTGAATTTTTTTCTGCCTCTGAACAGGGACGTTTGCATATTATCTAAGGAGGAAAACTTCCAGTCCCATCAAAAAATTATGTATCAGAATTGCCTGCAATGAGATAAATAGGTGTATCCTGGACGAAAATGGATTCTGGAACCAAGCAATGATAAAAGTCATTAGCTGAAAATGATTGAGGAAAAATTCGCAATGAAAAAATACTAACATATAAAGCTTAAAGATTTCAAAAATTGTTTTTCTCTTGCAAATACTTTAAAGTATATCCCGTTTTGTTTGGTATTCATTAATTATAAATTTTGATTAAAGCAATAAAGTTTGAAGGCATATTTCAAAAGGCTCATTGGATTTCTTTTTCAAAATATCAGTGACCATGTTGGGGATTGACAAATATCTCAAGACACTTTATATCAATACCATTTGAGGTTTGAAGTGGCATCCACTTACAATATTTCTCCGGAACAAGTATCCCTATCGAGGTTTTTTTAGAAATGAACTAAAGTCAAAGCCTACCCAGTTATGATGAAATGATATAAGTTTGATTTAGGATTTATTGAATGTTACAAACCAGTTCCTCACTTGATGACCTGCTCGAAATTGATTAGAGGATCGATCATTATTGCAGCTCTGGGCATCTAGAGTTTTAGGGTTGAAGCGCACCTAAACACAGTGATATCTGGTAAATAAATTTAGTATCAATGTCACAGGATTAATTTGGCACATAGCAAAGGTTTTAATTAAAAAAGAACAAACGTATGGTGGTTAGAGATTTTCTTTATTTTTATTAATTTTCTTTATTTTTACAAAATGAATAAGATTATTGATGACATTTTGAATCCATTTGCAAATAACTAACTTTGATTGATATAAAAGTCAACATGAAAAATTAAGTCAAACGAAAGCTTACATTGTCTGCATCAATAGTATAATCTTATTGTAAATATGCAAACACTATATTAGGATGCACGGGGAGAAAGTAGCTTTATGGGTTGAGGAATAAAAAAAAGCCGAATTCGAATTCTAGTGAAGTTCATTATACTCAACTTTGTGCTAATACCATTCGGATATCACTTCTCCCTTGACTATGGGTAAATAGCAGGACATACTGGTTTCTACAGCTTCTCTTAGCAACTAGAGTAGTAGAAATATTCTGAATTTAAACAATCCTGGAAATGGTTAGACTCCTTAGGTTATCTGGCCAAAGAAACAACTATTCAATTGTGACAGCTGTAAATGTGTTGCACCGTTGGTTACTGGACTTGTGTGATCTTACCAATTACCGATGGTAATATTTCACCTTTTTTTTCATTATTAATTCATCGTTAACATGAAGATTATTTACTACCCACTAATCACAAAACAGACTCAATTTTAATATAGAAGCTTCACACTCACTGTGGTTTTCTTTTTTAATACTCAGAACATGACTGATCATGGTTATGCATTTGTGTTGTTGTATCCAACAAATGTCTATTTAATCTATCGAATGATTTCAGAGATGATTATCCTTTCGAAATATTGAGAATGTTGAATTCAGGTGATGTTAAATGCAACCTTTAGTATTCTAGCGTAATCACTAAAAGTGAAAATGTTTTATTGTAAATATATCTCTAATTTTTACGCTGACATTTGGAAATATTCCCACTTTAGTAATTTAGTAATTATCTTTATCAACAGAATCGAAGACTGCTTTCTCTCCAGAGTCTCATATTCGCCTTAGCTGGAACGACTACAAGTGAAATCAGTAAGAGCTCTGATTATTTCTAACGATAAAAAAGTATTACTGAAAAAATATCATAAAATATGTTCTTCTAATAAATTGATTCATTAATATCGAAAAAACTGGTTTCTTTTGCACTATCCATTTTTATGAACTGATTTTAACTTATCTACCAAATAGGTATTTATTGCGTCCTTGTCAGTTCCTTATTGTTTGTAGTGATACTGATTAAAATTGTGAGTTGTTGTATCTTACATACGAAAGAAAACTAAAGAAGATTTGGATTTAAAGATGTATGAAAAAAGAATCTACGACTAAGAAATATGCACCAAAAAAGAATCATCGGGACAAGTTTTTTTTTTGGATTAGCTGCTTACAGAGATCCAAATCAAAATTGGCATGGCGAAAGACGCGTTCCAGAAGCTGAGTATAAAATAAAGACACAGGAAACTTATACTAGAAACAAAGAAGAGAATACTGGATTGTTATGAGATGTCAGTTCTTCAATATGAAAGTGAATGTTGGACAATATCAACAAAGATGAGGGGAAAATTTGAAGCAGCTGAAATGTGGTTCTCCAGAAAGATGCTGCGGATATCGTGGACGGAGCATGAGAGTAATGACGAGATGTTGGAAAGAATGGAAACGAAAAAGAAATCAATATTGATCATCAGGAAGAGACAATCAAAGTTCCTGGGACATGCAAAGAGGAAGAAGGTCTTGGAGAACCTGATACTAACAGGCTAGATGTAGGGAAAAAGAGACAGAGGAAAGCAACGGATAAAATATTTGAAGGGCCTGAGCAGGTGGATGACAGAACGGTGACTGCGAGCCTTTACAGAAAAAAACGTGCTAGGAGCCACTAGTGATAAGAAAACGTAGAAGGAGATGATCGCCGACGTCCTGAAAGAACAAGGCACATAGAAGAATCTTCTTTTTCAATGCTTCATTTAATTCCTAGTGGCCACACTCATACACACACGCACTAGCACTCAAACACACATACACACACACACACACACACACACACACACACACACACACACACACACACATATATATATATATATAGAGAGAGAGAGAGAGAAAGACAGAAATCTATGCAGGAGCTTAGATTTTTGTCTTTGCTCTATTTTGGTATTGAGCGCTTTAGTGTTTTTGCTTCTCCTTTTTTTCACTCCGTGTTTTTTCTCGGTGGGTTATACAATACGATTTAAATTATAGCTGGATTAAGACTAGTTTTACTATTGGTACAGTTGTTGCTATAGTTAATATTATACAGACACACACACACACACATGTGTGTGTGTGTGTGTGTGTGTGTGTGTGTGTGTGTGTGTGTGTGTGTGTGTGAAAATACAGCTTGAATCATTAAGAATAATTATATATTTGTAGTAAAAATACCGGTACTTTATGATTTTGAATATAAAAAACAGATCTAACACTAAATGAGATGTCTGACACTAGAACTTCAAACTTTGAAACCAGGACACCCGTTATTTTTACGAAAAAATATATGAAATTTAATTTTGGGCGCTGAAATTCTTTTGCGCGTTAACGTGATAATTATCAGTTATTTAGAAAGAATTTTAAACATTAATAAATAAGTGGCGCCTTTTAGAAAACGGAAAGGATTCTCCAAATTCCGTTAGATGGGCATACAATAGCACTTAGTAACATCACCTAAAATAAATAAATTTAAAGATTCCACTTGGATTTCTAAGCTATTTCTCCTAAAAATTATTAACTCTGCAAAATATTTAAATGAAGAAATCATATATATATATCTATGTTTTCTCATTTAAATTTACCATGGCGCAAATCATTATTTGCATAATAGAATAAGTTTCAGAGAGTATCGCATATATTTAAATAAAAAGAACAAAAACATTTAAAAAGAAAGTAATATGTGCGTTGTGGTGCAGTGGATATCGACTCGGAATGAGAAATCGGGGAACCGAATTCAAATTGAATCCATTGTATTCACTTACGCGCAAATACCCTTGGGAAAGGTATTAATCCGTCTCTTCCTTCTTCTATAGCCTTGGTCGGCAATCAGTCTACCGCAGAAAGTTGGCGGACTGAATTTGAAAATATCTTAATATCATTACTACCAAATATAAACACTCTTCTAAAATGTTTTATCATTTATGTATGATAATACTTCCATAATTTATTATATATAATTCATACACATTATAATAATATTTTCTATATGCATTATATTCTACCTTACATGTTATTTCAATGTTTTAATTCATAATAATCTACATTAAAGTAAAGTTTCGGTATTTTTTCATTAAAATTATTTTACTATATAATCATGTCTTAGATTATTCGGAATAATTAATGTTGATTTCCACCATATATATAAACACTTTTATTCACACACACACACCACAGGCACACATAAATAGAGACATATATCCTTCTATGAAATATATCAAAGTTAACTTTAATTTGAATTTGGTATTAATATTTATTTGGTATTTATATTTATTCGACCTAGTAATTTTATATTGCTGATGCTATATTTGCCAGTTGTAAATACTATTAACCTTCTTGAACATTTTCTGGTTATATATATGTAGAGTAATGTAAATCTGAGAATAAGGTCTTTATATTATTTGTAATAAGAAACCCTATTCTCTGAATGTAAGCAAATTCTTTGTCCCCATGAGAAAGATTTGAATATTTGAATATATTTTCAAAATAGATAAGATTTTTGTCATATTTCAAGAAACTGTAAATATTGTAACTTAATAAACTTAATTTCTACAGAATGTAATGATTTTAAGAAACACTACGTTTAAAAACTGCCTTAAATTACAATAAATTAAATTTTTAATTTCAAATACAGATTATTGAGAAGATGGAAAGGATACTAGACACTTGTGTGGATAATATTTACCTGGTTTCTAATCGTTTTTATTGATACAAATATAAGAATCAATAAATGTACAAACTTAATGAAAATGTCATTTTTTATGTTTTATTTCTAATATTATTTTCTCTTTAGAGAATTTTTAAAACGATGCTAACATTTTTTCATCAATACCGACTCCGGTAAGAAAATTCAATATATTAATTTTGTTATCAGCGCAAGCGTCAATTCATTGAAACATTCGGTTGTTCTAGTAATTTCTGCATTAAAACTTAAATGTATATTTTTAAACGGGAGTAAAATTCATGATTATTACTACAATTTACAACTGTACACATAAATTTATTTTAATATAATTCGAAATTTAATTAATATGTTTCAAAACAGGAAAACATTTTCATTACTAATAATTCATATAATGTCCTGAGAGGACATTCCTGCCATGCGTTCAAAGTAAATTTCTTTATAATGATTTCATTATAGAAAATAATTAAATTTCATTCTAATATATGTATGCAGCACAATATATTTTATTATAGAAATTATTTGATAGGAAATATTATCCTCGTCACCAAAATTAATATAAGATAAACAACAAAATATATTACATGATCATTTTCAGCATCGTCACATTATAACAAATATATTAATTAAAAAAATAATTAATGAATATATGTGAATTCACAGGATGTACGTTGTTGTGCAGTGGATAGCTACATGGAACGACAAATCGAGAAACCGAGATCGAATCCCAGTTCAATTCTTTGCAATCACTTACGCGCAAATACCCTGAGGAAAGGTATTAATCCGTCTCTTCCTTCCAGTTATGGGTTAAATAACAAGACAGATTGGTTTCTATAGCCTTAGCTGGCAACCATTCTACCAAAGAATGCAATTGCAACCGGATAACCTTCTCCCCAGTCAGTCATGTCTCTTTCGAAACATGATCGCCCAAAGCGTGTATCATGAATAGCACTTAACTGATCAGTTCACAACCTAATATAATTTTTTTATTTTAAGAGACCCTGTGCATCATTCTGGGATATATTCGGGAGAGTGAAGAAGCGATTGTCTTGATATCAATGACGAAAAAGTTCAAAATGACGCTAATGTTGCTTCTGAAAATCGGCACGACCTCAACAACTGCAACCATGGACATTCCAAATAACTTTGTCTATTTATTCTGCGAATGAGGCCGACTGACTCAGAATTTACACCAAATCAGTATATGAATAATTCATAAAATGTAGCAATGATAAATGGCGAGAGAAGAGTTAAGATATCTGGGCAGTTTACATTTTTTTCTATCACATGACGTGTGGACTCTTATATCTACCACTATGTGTAAGCATTTGGACGCTGTAATCTCGAATATATTTTACCACACGATTCATTATTAATCACTGGTGGTAAATTTTGTGAGGATAGCGGAGGGCAAAACATACACTCTTGTAATGGCCATTAATATAGGATGAATTGATAGAAAAGATTAATATCTTTTGATGTTTGCTGATAATAAAAATAAAGAAAAATTGGAAACAGAAATCATTATTCAGGTGAGAACATACTAATCGCAAAGTGAAATGTAGAAAAGATATGCATTCAATATATACATATATATGTGTGCAAATCTTGTTAAGGATATGTATATATAATTGGTTCTGGATGCCTGTATATATATATATGCGAATTTGGTTAAGGATATGTGCATATAATTGCTTCGGGACATATATATATATATATATATATATATATATATATATATATATATGTGTGTGTGTGTGTGTGTATGTGTGTGTGTGTGTGTGTGTGTGTGTACATCCAAGAAGATGAATATAATAAACAGAGAACAGGTCAAAAAATTATCTTTAATATAACATGTTTAATTTTAACAAGCTTCGTCAAGGAACTTTTAAAGACAAATGATTTAAGAATAATTCATACATTATCTTTAAAATATCTTTTAAAAACCACAAAGAAAGTTTCTTGTTTGACCTATGATTTTTGTCAGATACATGTCCATTGTAATAAAGCAATGGATGAATATTAAGTCTAAATGAAAAATTGATTGATGTGGGTGTGTCATTATCGCTTACAAGTGTATATCTTATTTCACATACTAACTTAACTGACTCATAAACTCCCACAAGTGTACATGATTTCTCTCATGTCTATATATTCATACACTATTCTCTAATTTTTTTTAAAGAAAATCCTTCCATCGATTCACATTTGCATACAATACTTTGTACATATTGTGAACGAAAATTGTGTTTCGTTGCTGTCATATTTACGTTACCAACATGAACAGACACCTAATTCGACTATAGTTTAAATACGCTTAATACGCATTATTTTCGCTTAGATATATTTAAATTTCTATTAACCATCATATGTTTTTATTACATGTAGACACACAGGGCCTCAGACGCAACACGTAGGACTACATAAATTGCCTTTTGAAGTTAATGATCTTCTGTGTCAAGAGGTTCATACCTGGAAGAATATACATCTTGCACCATGAGTCCATGGGCAGCATAATCCGGTCACGGTTGTTAGAAACTTCCTGCGAACATATAACCAATTATATCTAACCACAGAACTTCACATATCACAACACTCTTGATTATTATGTATGATGCATTTAAGCGAGAATGCAAAACAAATCCTTGTAAAATTAAAGATTAACTGAAAGCAAGGATCATGAGAGAATTCATCCTGTGGTCAACTGAAATTTTATTGAATAATTATTCCCTTTAGTATTACAATATATTTAGGGTTATTTTTATATATATGTTAAAATGAGATATCAGTGTCTCATTCTTGCGAAATCCATCCAAAACACCATATATATATATATATATATATATATATATATATATATCTTTGAAATATATATATATATATATTTTTGAAATATATATATAATTTGAAATTATATATATATATATATATATATATATATACATAATTTCAAATTTTTTTCAGAACCAAAATGCAATAGTATTTTTTCTTTTCAATATCGGAATACTTACGTAGAGTATTATTAGTAGTATCACCATAATAGCTTCAGGCTCCAAATCTAGACCAATGTTGAGAATATTGTTCCATTTCTCATGATAATGGTAAAAATAAAAAATTGTTTATTCCAGAAATAGCAACTTGGTATAGCTGGAATCTGAATCTGCACGATAATGTCTTTTTTATTAACATAGAGAAAAGGTTTGTAATGATAATGTTGTTGATAGAATGAATATAAATTTACAATAATGAAAGAATATGAAAAAAAATTTAAAAGCCAAACATTTTGTGGACGCATAATTCCATATATAGTAATATGTCTAATAAGCAGTATAAGTACTAAAGCTATATACTGAAGTACTATACAGGCATTACAGAACGAAATGACGTATATTGCCAAGCTGCAAAGTTGCATTTCCAGTTCAGTCATAAGATTTAAAAAGAATGCAGGGCTTACGTTTGGGCCAGCTTAGCTGTAGTATTTGCTAGACGTTTGTTGTCATTGAGAGCGAAGAGCATAAGAGAGCATCGTAGTATATATATATATATATATATATATATGTGTGTGTGTGTGTGTGTGTGTGTGTGTGTGTGTTCTAATATATGTTTAATTAAATACGTGATAATATGATTTCATAGAAAGTATTAATAAAAATGTACGTAAAAAATATAATATTAACTTGATGAATCTGAATAAAAAATTAGTTCCAGGCGTTAATATTTTGAAATTAAAGGCGCTGAATAATAATAATGGTATAAATAAAGTGTTTGATGAAACTGCAATATTTTACATGAAATGCTACATTCTTTTCAAAATGAAATGTTCTTTTCGCTACCGAACGTGGCTGCCGTTTACCAGTCTGAAATTCTGATGTCTTCATTGGTTAAATTAAAAATATGTTTGTTGTCAGTGTCTTTTGATGTCGGTGCCTGCATTTCTTCTGAAGAGGAAAATGTAACTTCATTTTGAGAGTGGTCGTAAGCCTTATTATGATTGAACGTGTATTTAGTGGCTCTCTGTTGAAGATGAGATTCTGCAACTTACAATTGTTAAGAGCATATTAACTTATTGGACATGATTAATTTGTTTCCCCACTGCGAATATATTTTGCAACTATAAGCATTTTCTTTTGTGTCCATTTTTGATCCAAAACTTTTTAAAAATTTCTGTTTAACGGGAATGTATTTTAATCGCCTCCATACTGCGGCGGGATTATTCCGTTTCTCTCGAGAACAGAGACTGAACTAAAAAGAGAGTATTTCAATCAAACTAGTAAAAACGTTTCTCAAGAATGAACGATACGTGGTGAAATATTTCTATGTCTGCGATTTGGTTTTTCTTTGTGAATTATTTGTGCGTTGTTCCATCCAACTGTGTATATTTAATTCTTTGACGAACAGAATATTCAGGTACAAAATTTGTTTATTGAATTTAAACATGTTTGATTTAATTATAGAAAAATTCATAACAGTAATTTTTGACAGAAACAATTTAAAAGAAACATTTATAATTTAATTTTTAAAGGAAAAGCTGTTTATTATAAATGTGTATAATATACGACACAAATAGTTTATTATCCAAGAAAAATATCTATCAATATTGTAACTTTCTTTTTAAGGATTTTTTCTAGTTTAAGAGAAAAATGAAAAAACATTTGTGAACACCAATTACAATTTTTGATGCCATAAAAAACAATCTATTGTAATTGAAGCGTAAGTAACTGGTTAAATTTTCTTTTGTTCGGCCTTGTGTCAGACTTACGCGAACTCCCTACAGCTTACATGATTTATGCAGAATTATCATTAGAATGTTTTCATCAGAAGGTTGGATGTAGACAGCATGGAATGTGTAAAATAGTGTGGAATAGTGTAAGAAGAATAAAAAATGTATTTTGCATTTTAAAATAGAAATTTATTAAAAAGAAAAATAACAAGAATTCATAGAAATTAATGTTCATTGAGAAAGTTAAGTGTATCAAGAGTTCGTACAAAATGTTCTGGTAGTGATTGTTGAAATAATTAAAGAGAAATTGAACAAGGTACAACCTGACCTTATCTCCGGGTCGATTTGAAGTTGGTTGCATTTTAGATGTGTGTCAGTAAATTGACTCTCCTAACTGACCACCGTGACCGGTTAAAGACCATCCTGAAATATTGAATCCAGTCACGTGGGTTGTCTCCGAAAATGATTTTTTTCTTTAGCTGTGGAAAAACGTTTCTCTTACGTATTTTTGAATTTTGCAATTTGATGACCAATCAGCATCTAGAGTTCCACTAACATAATCATTAGTGAACCGAACCAAAATCGTCTTTAACAAAAGACAAAAAGAAAAATATGATCTGTGAATTTATGTGTATTTTTTGTGTTCGAAAATCTATTGTATGAATGCCAATTATTATTTTTTTTAAATCCAGGAAAACACAACTGAGCAATAGTTTTTATTGTTTAATATCTAAATTTCATATTTTCATTTTGATTTATTTAACTTACAAATAGTTAACATATAAATCTGTCTGCTTTATTCAAGTACTACTCAATATTTAATAAGAATATACTGAACGGAAAATTTTGTCTTAATATCTATCTATCTATCTATCTATCTATCTATCTATCTACTATCTATCTATCGTATGTATGCATGTATGTATGTATCTATGTATATATGTATGTAGAAAATTGTATTTAATGCTAGAAAAAATGTATCATGCCAAAATGGAACAAAATAACCCTTCTTTCTCAATCACGGTATTCAAAGTTGGAATGCATATCCGTCTTGAAGAGAACAAATAATATCACATAGTCATCCGTATAATTACTTTCGGAAAATGTAAGGACATTCTCTTTCAAAAATATAGCTAATAATAAATTATGTCATAAATATGTCCTTAAAACATGGAGACGCTTCTTTTCTATCATATTTATTAATCGTAAATAATATGAGCTACTTTTTTTATGTAACTAAGTTCAAGTCTTGAAAGATCATCTTGTTATTACATTTTGTTGTGAATTCAATTTTTTCAACGGCAATTAATTTAGGCCCAAAAGTCATAATACATTTCTATTTTTGTCATCACATTATATACTGTTCAGTTTAAAAAAATATTGATTTGAGGTTTCAGGTATGTAACATTTGTATTTGAACTTTTAGTTTCCATATAAGTTCTTTTAAGTCTCAAATTTATTATATGTATAGGTACGTGAACATAAACGGAAATTAGAATATATATATATATATATATATATATATATATATATATATATATATAAGACTCAATATTTATATCACTATGATTTTAAGGCTGTGTTTTGAAGCTAAATAATATATACATATATATATATACATATATATTTTTTTCTGTAAACTTTCACGAAAATTATAATTTGCTAATTCGGTGTCTTTTGTGGCACATGTAAAATATTTACACACACATATGTATTTATATATATATATATATATATATATATATATATATGTGTGTGTGTGTGTGTGTGTGTGTGTGTGTGTGTGTGTGTGTGTGTGTGTGTGTGTGTGTGTGATTTCATATATTTCGATTTTTTTATACTGCAACATAGCGCGTGGTATCCTTTGTGACATATTCGTGGCCTTGGGACGCTTATACATCAACTTCAATTATTTCAAATTTCTTCAGGAAAATCTTTTGTTCATGCACACGTTTTAGACATGATTTGTAATGATATATATTATTTGCTCTCATATTTTTATGCTGCTTCTTACAAAGCTCAGGAGTAAATTCAATGACATTCTCTTCTCGACGCCTGTAGTCATAAGTGTTTTGTCATCTTTTATCTTCCATTTTACTGTCACAAGATGTCATGTGTTGTCCCTTCATAGCGGCATACATATTCAGCAAACATATATTTATCTGATGATATATATATATATATCTTATTAACTTATTAAGTTACCTGAAACTTTTCATTTTCTCTTCTTGCTATTCATTTGAAAAGGCAGAGGCTGATAACGTTGTACTTACTGCATATAGAAACATTATTACTTGCTGTGATTTTTATTTGAGCTATTTACAATATCTGAGACGCATATACAACTTTCAAATTGGTAAAGTAAGGAGAGATAGATGCGCTTCAAAATGACATGAAATATAAAACTCATTCGGTGGCGGTACTCTAAAATAATCCCCTGAAAGAGAAACCAATGAATTTATTTCTGAGATAAAATTACTGTTATACATACCAAACAGGAACAAAGCGTGTGGTTTAACTGATGCATTTTAATGTGCATACTCTGCTCGTGACTAGTTTCATTGTTCAGTTTCATTCAAAACTAACAGATATATTTGAGAGTTATCTTCATTTCCAATTGAACGAAATTTCAGCTATTGGACGCTCTAGCCTGCTTCAGTTTCAAGGAATTTCGAACCGAGCCCTTTATTACGATCACTAGGGTATATCATTTTCATTCCTTGTGCAAATTTCTTTGGTAGTTATGTGTTATCTCCCTCTAACCCGACTCTAGTTTACTTGTTCATCAATGCACCCCCATGGACTTTCCAAAATAGATATATAAAACCCAACGGCATAAAGGAGGTTAATTCCAAAAGAAGTAACACTAAACTATCGCCCGGTTCACACTCCACCCACGTCTATTGAACAGGTACAGCGGCTCATCCCTTGTTCCCTGTTTAGGATGTGGTTTCCGGCTTTCTCTTTTCCATTCTTTTTACCCTTACGTACCCCCCTTGCACATCAGTGGCGTTATCGCCTTGCTTGGGGTGATATGATTAAAAAAAACTCCTCCCCTGTTTAAGGATCGACATAGGCAACAGGTATCACCTGACCGTCATCCAGCGACTGTTAGCATCAACGTTGTAAATGGGACACATTTTCTAAAAATTGTCCGTCGCCTGCTAAGGAACGAAATTAGATACAAGTGTCTTTGGATCGTTTCACTTCAACTATACATAACGAAGGGAAATTAAACGAAAAACATAGGATGTCACTATGTTGACCATTGTGGTCAACTAGAGAATGTTAAGCATGAGTCGATTGAACATTAAAATCTGGTCATATACGAAACTAGATAGCCAAATAATGGAATCTTCAGTAACAACAACCACAACATCATATATGCATGAGGTAAAAAAAATGAAAGGTTTGTTGGCTAAATACTGGACAAAGAAATGAAAAAACTGTTTTCTGGTATACTTCCGGTTTACCGAAAGAGTTCTCCTGGTTAGACTTAAAGAGAGCCGTTCAAAATGGCAATTCTAATCCGATATGCAACAACAACACAAAGCATCGTGGAAGAAATAGAATACTTTACTCCACTCTTGACAATGCCAAGGTTCAATGTAAAAGCCAAGAAATTCATAATCATCATGAGAGAATTAAATGCCAAAGTAGGCAAGGAGTGATAAGGAGATACAACTGGCAACTTTTGATTAGAAATACTCAACGACCGGAGTGAAAAATTGATACAGTCGTGTAAGATGAATGACCAGTTGAGAACCAGCACCTTGATTCCAAACGATTATATACATGGAGATGCCCAGTAGGCGACACCAAAAAACAAATTATTTATGTAACCATAAACAAAAGATAATAAAACGCAATGATTCAATGCAAAAGCTATCCAATTGCCGATTATTGAAGCGACCACATTTTAGTTATCTGCAAACAAATTGTGAAAATTTGAACACTAAAAAAGCCTCGGGTAGCAAAGAAACTGCTATTTAAACACTGACCTCGACCTGCAGAGAAATATACTGACACTGTGAGTAAGAAATACAAAGAAAAAAAAGGAAATAAAATTTGAAATGAGACGCACTTAAAGAAGAGCTAGTGACATCAGCAAACAACGTGTTCCCGGAAGCAATCAGACGCAGAAGAAAAAACGAATGAAGGACTGAAATGATTATTGGTATGATGCAAAGGAAAACTATGCCAAGATATGCCAAGATATGCCAAGATATGGAACAGAACACAGGAAATAAGGAGCAAATGCAGACAGGCTAAAGAGGAACCGGCTCAAAAATAAATGTTCCGAAAACTGAGCAAGACTGATAAAGGAGAAATGCATAAAAAATAAGAGAACTGACAGGATAAAGAACAGGCTCATGAACAGGATGTATAATATCCAAGGATGAAACGATATTATTCGAGAAATAGAAAATATTTCTGCGATCTAAAGAATATATAAAGAAGTCTTCTACGACAAAAGAGAGCAATCGATGGTAAAAAAAGATGCTGACGTACCGGAAATGTTAAATCTGAGGTGAAAACTGCAATGGCCAAACTGAATAGAAACAAAGAGGATGGACCTGACGGCATTGTAATAGATATGTTGACAGCCATAGAAGATTTTGGCATAGAGAAAATTACGGAAATAATAAAATAAATCTTCAACAGTGGTGTAACACTAAATGACCTAAGCAAATCAATTTTTATATCTCTGCCGAAGAGGCTAAGTGCAATCGAATGCGAACTCTACCGAACAATCAGTTTGATGAGCTACACAACGAAACTCATTGGGGAATAGAATGCGAAGCAGAGTCAAACCGGAAATAGATCAAGAAAATTGCGCTTTTCTCGAGGACGCTGGCACAAGGAAATCCGATACTTATTCTTAGGATGCTATCAGAGACAGCGCTTCAAATGAAAATTTAAGTTTACTTATGTTTTGAGAATTATGTCAAATCGTTCAACTAAGTACACCACAAGGAACTGATAGAAATGCTCAGCAACCTCGACATATTTTGCAAAGACATCACACTAATAAAGTACATCTACTGGCAGCAAACGGCCGGCATACGGAAAGGAAAAAAATCAGCGGATATACAAAGATAAAAAAGAGCATAAACCAGGATGTGTCTTTTCAACAGATCCCTTAAACTAGTGCAGCGAGACTATTCTAAGGACCCGAAGATTTATGCCAGGATTCGTCATTGGCGCTCAGAATATGATCAACATTAAATACGCATACGACAGTGTTTATGGTGTCACGGAGAGAAAAATACAAGACCTCCTAAAAATGTAGAGGGAGAAAGTTAAAATAAAGGACTAAAAAAGGGAATGTATGATCATCAATAAACCAAAGAGTACAAAATGCCAATTACAGGTTGGGAATACTAAAATCAATTAAGTACAAAAATATACTGGAAGTGTTTTAACGGGAGAAGGAAAGAACGAAACTGAGACACAAAGGTGAATTTGTACGGCCAAGGCCACATTCCGGAAGCTGAGTATTCGTAAGTATAAAGAGACAGGAATTTATCGCTAGAAACAAAGAAAGTAATTCTAGATTTCTATGTGTTGTCTGTCCTTCAATACGGCAGTGTTTGCTGGATAATATCATTAAATATGTAGGAAAAACTTGAAGCAAGTGGAATAGGGATCTACAGAAGGATGCTGCGAATATCTTCTGAACAATAATGTGATTTTAGAAAAAACGGAAACGAAAAGTAAATTAATACTGAGCAACAGGAAGTGGTAGTTGATTTTCCTAGAACATGTGACGAGAAATATAGGCTTGGAGAATCTTATACTTACAGGACAGATAGAATGACAAGGAGATATGGGAAACCAGTAGATAAATCTTGCGTTTTAGATGGTTAGCAAAGCGGGGTTTGTGTGGCGTAACAGGAGAAAGTGTGCTTAGCTACCAAGGAAAGGGAGACGTGGAAAGCCATGATCGCCTACGCCCTGAGAGGATATGTCACAAAATAAGAAGAATGCAGTTAAATTAATTATACTTTTACCTCACGTAAAACATAAATTTAGGTATTCATTGAATAAATCAGATTTTAAAAATCTTAAAACATTGACACACGACGAAAAATCAACATGTAGTACAAACCTGTGCAAACACTACACGGAAAAACATTAAGTAAGTGAAAATACTTTCTTGCTATGCAGGATTTTGCAAACGAGCATTTTCGGAAAATATACTTTAGTAAAACTGCAGCATACTAGAAAAATGTACTTTTGTTAGAAGAAAGGAATATTGAAAATTTTCGCAGAAATGCTGTGGCTAAAGCTTGGAAAAAGATCGGTACTTAATCTTCGCCAAAGAATACTAACACAACATTAAAATCTGGTTACGTGTCAATCCTGATCAGGCTTTGCTTTAGTCTCTGAGACGTAGAAAACATTAAAATAATAGAAGGGAAGAACAATAGGACATACTATAGGGATATTACGAAGAGGAATTAACATGAGATTGCACATACGCTGAGTTTGAAATGAACTTGTGTTTTTCAAAATTACAACGACAAACTAATTATATCACAAATCTTAAAAGTAATTTATAAGTTAAATAGAACATATGTTCTAAATTATCAAGTCAATCTCCAGATCTCAATCTAATTCAATATTTTTGGAAAAAACTGAAACTGAGTATTCAAAGAAAGAAGCCTCAAAAACTTCATGAATTAAAGGAATTATGTCGTGTAGAATTAAAAAAATAAATTACCCAAGAAACATGCAAGGAATTAGTGGAAAAGTCTTCTAAACAGCTAGACGCTATAATTATCAATAACGGTGCGTTACAAAATATTAATAGATATATTGTAATTTTTTGCGTTATTAAATATTGTCCTTTTTCGTGGTATACTTAATTGACTATTTTAAAATTTGATTATTTCAGTAAAGGTTTAAACATATATTTTATTAGCAGTAAAATTTGCATTAGACATTTTAAATATACCAACAGAAATACTTTAGTTAACTCGCAGCAAATAATAAAATAAACAATTTTATATTCAGTGTCGGAACTATGGAAAGAGACGCAGGAGGTGATGAGTTTAGAAGTGATAAAAGACTTTTTGCATCAGGTTTCCTGCTCCAGCTATTCAGAGCAATATGAAAACATTCTGCGTGAATGACTTAGAGGAGTTGAATATTCATATAGAAGAAATAATTCACAGTAAGATAGAATATCTCAATGCTTCAAGTGAGAACCAGTTATCAAATAAAATTTCATATATAAATAAATCACAATACTAAAACGGGCAACAATGAAATAAATCACTACCGTAGAGAACACAGATCATAATAGCTTCACCTAAAAATGAATGAATTAGTAAATGATAATATCCGGAAATATATTAATGCATTTGCATTGTATTTATGAAGAAAAAAATTATTTCACAATCAAAGTCTACTGATTATGCATGAGGATTTTTGTTTAATTGTAAAATCAAGTAATCGACCTCAAATACAAATATTAGTGTTCAAACTTTCACCTCCCTGTAGAAAATTCACCATTCTGAAGACATTCATTTTTTTCCTGTAATTGTTTTTTTAATCATCTCACTCCAAGCAAGGCATTCTACTTCCACTGTTGAGCAGGGGGTAACATAGAGGAAAGTGATGATAAAAGGGGTTAGTTATATCAGGCGGAGGGTAATAGACGGATGAGAATAACCGAGGATGGGGGTGGAGTAGATAAAACCCCTTGAGAATGGATGCCAGTTAATGTGATAGATGTCTATTGATATTACATTTTGATATGACATGATATGACATTACAATTCCTGGAGATTGTAGCTCTCTGGGAAGCAAGAATATTGAAGGGAATTCCACAGATGGGAAGTGCGTGCAAAAGTAGCTGTTAAAGTAGAAATTGAGGTTACATTTTATCCAGTTCACTGTAAAAGCGTGGGACCTACATTATAATCTAGTATCTCGTGTAAAATCATGCCTAGGGGGCACCAGTGACCTAAGTTCATTAGAGCAGAAACTGTGAAAGTATTTGTAGAAGAGGCACAGGAAAACCACGTCACGACTGTGAGACAGCGACTGCAGCCGAGTTGCCAAGTTGGTAAGGCTCACATTACAGATTCTCCGTTGGATTTTGTCAAGAACCCTACTTTCTTAATTGAAAACGGTATTAGAAACAAAAATAAAACTACAACATAAAATATCAATTTTCAAATTTCAATGATAATAGAGAAAATGTTGTGCTATTCCAACGTACAGAAGTTATTTTATATTCGAAACTTTGTTTTACTACAGTTCATATCCCAGCAAATGAAGTAAATGATAAGTTTATGCCATCATATATGAATGATTCTATAATCCTTGTCAATAATAGCAAGATCCTATTTTTTCTTAAAATATTAAATATATTTGATTTGAATATTATAATAAATATATGCATCGTTTGCGAGCATATTCCCAACTTAATTTTGTATTGAATAAGCGATCCGATGACGACAGTAGATATACCATATAAGAAATTAATGTAACCAGTTCGTTCTTTGTTGTCATTCTCTATTGTTTTGGAAAAAAAACATACTACCCGCACTCATAATGCTGGAGAGACTAATCCATTTTTCAAATTTCGTATCGGTTCTCCTTTTCTACCTAGATTTCTTTAAGGTTACTGTTGGAAAACATTGTTTTCTAAGACATCGAACGACTTAATTCTTTCACTTACATCTCACCGTCATTATTTGTTTCATCTACTGAAAGTATTTTTAAAATAACATGGTTAACAAATCCAATAAATAAAACAGAGGAAAATCAAACTAGAATCCATTAGGCTAAATGAATGAGAGTCACTTGCAAAACTACACAATATCCATGTTAGAAACTCTTTCAGCTCTGCACGCAGATATTGTGAACACGTAATTTACAGTAACATATTGTCTGGCCTTATATATTCCTTAGAGAAATAAATAAAATATATGGATATATCCATGTGCTGTTCGTTAGCTAACACAATATTATTGTAAAAATGATATTACTTTAAAATCCATATTTTCTGTCTTAACCTGTCTTTTCTCATACTTTATCAATACATTAGCAGAAATAAAATGCAAAATGTGTTAATGATATTTGAGCACAAGAAAGCTTTATAGCGGCTTAGGTGGGACATAAACTTAAGTGCCAGACACTGAAAACTGAATAACAGTCTAAAATTTTGTAATGAAAAACACATTATTTACGTTCAGATAATTTCCCCATGTTTGTCACTCTCACAATGTTTTTGCTGTTGTGCACTGAGGGTTTAATAAAGGCTTCTAATCCGGCTGTCATTAATGGAACTGTAAGTTGAATCCGTGATCAACTGTAAGAGAACAAATTATCACTGTATATTTCATAGTACATTTATAAATACAGAGATGATATACCAGCCAAAATATTATGTTTATAACAACAAAGATAATAACAAAAGCCAGAGCATATATAATGTAAATAATAATACAGTATGTTTTGTTTTGTTGTCTATTCAGAACTTACAGAGAGACAGTTTATATTTTAGTTGACATGAAATGAATATATGATATTATCCTATATAAACCGTATTGCCCATCCATGTTGATGTCCGAAAAGTTATTTAATTTTCTTAATACTAGACGTATTTGAGAAATATAATATATACATATTCATTTAGCTGTATAGTATTTCAACAATTTAAACTCATACGTTTCTTCTAAAATACAGGTTTTTTTAACATATCAATACTCCACCCAATACACCCTTACGTCGCTTTACCGAATGCAGGCTTTGTTATAGAATTCACTAAAATCTTTGAAGATTCGTATAACAAACAAAACCTGAACTATCCTGGAGAGATGGACACATAAAGAACTAGAACAGCTACAGGGATTGCAACTTACGTCGTGCAGCCTCCGTTAATCAGATGAAAAGGAAACCATAATTAAGATGCATAATTCTTTAGATATATTCTGTTATCTGTAATCAACATATGAAGAACATTTCATTAAAAATCACATTGAAAAGTTCAAAAACCTAATTTCAAATAACTGACGATACTAAAAATTATAGTCTAACTGAATTTGAATTAATCTAATCATAAATGAAGTATTTAATATAATTCTAATTCGGAAGAGAACAAAATTATTTTGTTTCAGGATATGAAAATCATACAGGCAAAATATTTACATGATTACAAAATATAAAATATTAAACATTTACATAAAGAATATAAATTATATTTTGGATAATATATATATATATATATATATGCCCTATAAACATCAAATGTCTCTTGATGTTAAGCATAATTTAAATTTTCTTGAAAATTTCCGTTGTTTCCTTGTAGACCCTTGTTATTTTCAGTATTTTTCTGTAGAAGCGAACTTCACTAAATCGGAAAAAAAATTTTTTCGTGCTTGATTCTGTATAAATATATTAGACCTAACGACATTACCCATTAACGCCTCTGTCGTGTTGATCTGGCCATCGAGGGCTACTGGCTGTATGCAGGCCTCAAAAGAATATTCGAGTGAACGAGATTTGGCTCCAATGAATAAATGATATCGGAAGCTGAGGCGACTTTCGAAAACCAAAGACAAATCGTTCCACAAAAAAGCAATCGAATTGGTAGAGAAACTTGGGAATTAATGTATCAGCCTTGAGGGAGAATATGTTGATTAATAAATTCGAATTTTTTCTAAGGGTTGTTATTTTATTAGTTAGGCCAGGTATTTATTGAAAGATGTGCTACAGAATTTCGAACAACCATTTATTTAATTAGAGCATAACATTTATAAAATATGTATAAGGGGCACATATCTTTATGTACATTGGCTAAACTGTACATACGCGACTTTGTGATCCTACAGGTCTGATATTATAATAAACCTATTTTGGAGGTGAGGTTCCTGTCGCATACAAAACATAACCGTCTCAAAACGCTCGATTCTCTGTTGGCAGGTATTGTAACAGGAAGTTGTAGAAAATTTTTTCTGAAATTTCTATGGGTCGGATATATTAATAATAATTGTACTGTCTATTCAGAATGACACCCCACTAAGCCATTATACGGCGTAATGACATAAATATCAAGTCTGCTTTGTAACATCCTTATAATTTTGCTGAATCTCTATCCAAAATTATGAGGATGACGGGTATAACTGCATTTGAAACAAGTTCCCAATTTTATAATAAATTATGTTTTTCAGTAGGTTTTATTTTACCTTTATTTGTGCAATTGAATTTTTAAAGATTGACTGTTCTCTTATCTAATACATACATTTAAGTGGGTATTTATCTAACCTAATGCATAAATTCACTTTCGTCATACCGCTCTGACACTGTCAATCTCCCACTTGCTGGTGAGCGCATACACGTGCTCCCATACAAATACTATTACAGCGCGTCCAACGAAGATATTTTCTCTTATATTTACATTTTATTGATTTCTGCATAATTAGCAAGTACGTATTGAAGAAAGAATCTATATTGCAAATCATTCTAAAACGTTCCTGTATTGCAAATCATTTTAAAAAATAAACTTACATCTTTTTCCAATTTCCTTTCTAATTTGTAAAACTAGTAAATAAATAAAATGTCAAAGCAGTGTTTGAAAAAGCAGGATCTGTACCTTTTAAACGAATGTAAAGTTTCTCCCAAGGTTGTGATATGAGTTATATATCTTGGAAATTTATAATTAAGAATCCTAAGTACCAATGAGGCCCACGCAAGTACACGTATAGAGATGTATGTGTTTCTATCATTTGTTAAAACTTTTACATTTTCTATGTGAACATTTCTGCCTTGTTGGGAGTGTCCTTGTTCGTAGAAATTTCTTGCAGAAAAGGTTTGCCAATTAAATTAGCAATACTAACATCTTGATCAATAAATTGACTTCCGCTGACGTCTACTGAAATATTTCCTTTACTTTCATTATTAGAACTTGTCCTAAAAGATACAAGAGCATACACTTTACATACACACACACACACACACACACACACACACACACACATATATATATATATATATATATATATGTGAGTTAAAGGTAAGGATCAGAATCCGAGAAGATGATAAAATAAACAAAACAAATAAACAACACTAATATGAAACTTATCTCA